>MNCI01034697.1:895686-968652 GCA_015680685.1 Gnetum montanum
CGTACACAACTTGGGTTCAGGTTACAAGCTGCTCGAATAAAGAGCCGTTCACTCTAGGACTCCTACTGCGGGCACATGGGGAAAAATTCTAACTCTGGAGTGATCAATCTGCCAGAGCTTCGCTACACTAGCCAAGATTCGGAAATGAAGGGAGTGCCACCTCTTATTTATAGATATGGCGGTGGGACGCGATATCGCGTACGCGATATCGCAGGAGAAGACGCGATATCGCGGCGGCCGCGATATCGCAGCACATGCAAGTCGCGTCTCATCAACTAGGATGTAATCTAGCAAAAGAATCAAAGTCAATTATCTCAACATAAAAATGAGCAATATGAATTCTAGGTAAAACATCAACAACCAGATTTGGTTTGCCAGTTATATGCTTCAAAACAAAATGAAATTAGTAGAGTTACTCAACCCATTTCAAAACAAAATAAAGTGCTTTATGACCAATAAGCAAAATAAATTTAGCTCCTAACAAATAATGCATCGAATGTTTTATGGCTTGAAGCATTGCAAATAACTCTTTTCCATATATACTATACTTTTTCCTAGACTCATTTAATTGTTTACAAAAAATAAAAATAAAATGGACTTATAATACTCTTGTGAAAGCACACCATCAATACAAAGTGAACTGGCATCTACCTCAACTTTAAAAATTTTAGAAAATTTTTAAATTGCCAACACTAGAGCTTTAAAAATATTCTTGTTTAACTTTTGGAATGATTTCTTCTTAGCATGATCTTCGATAAAAGCTGAATTCTTTTTCAAACAAGATAATATAGGCCATGTAATATAATTATATTTTCTAGTGAAATTCCTATAGAAAGTAGCCAAATTAAAGAAAGATCTCATTTGTCCCACATCTCTAGGTAATGGCCCCTAGCTAATTTGATTAATCTTGCTTACCTACATTTTAACTTGATTCTTGGAGACAACATGATCAAAATAAATACTTTCTTTCTCCATGAAATGGCATTTCTTGACCTTGATGACCAATTAAGCCTCATGTAACTTTAAACACATCATTCTCAAGTGTTGCACATGCTTATCTTCATTAGAGATATTAAAAAGAATGTCATCAAAGAATACTATGAAACATTTACTAGTTTAATTCTTTAAAACTCATACAAAAGTCTCATGAATATGGTTGGAGCATTGGTTAGTCCAAAAGGCATGACTAACCATTCATATAATCCATCAAGAGTCTTAAAGGTTGTCTTCCATTCATCTGCAAGTCTAATTCTAATTTGATGATATTAGTTTTAAAAATTAATTTGAGAGAAAGTTTTAACATTTGCCAAGACATCAAAAACCTCATCCATTCTAAGAATAGAAAACCTATACTTAAATACACATCCCTAGAATCAATATAGATTCTCATCTCATCTGTGTCCTTCTTAGGCACTAAGATCACTAGGATAGTAGATGGGAAAATGGATTCCATAATAAAATCATTAGAGAATAGTCCATTTACTTGCTTATGATGCTTCTTCCTTTGATGTGGTGTCATCGAAGATGCTCTCTTATTTGAGGTGGTAGCTCTCGACATAAAATAAACTTGGCATTGAATGGATCTCATTGGTGGAAGTCCTTCTAATTTACCTTTAAATTCATTAGCAAATTCTTATGTCAAAGGTTGCATTACTACTAGAAGTTCATTTTTTTGCTCATTTTCACATATTCTAATAGAAGAAACAATCACAAATCCATGCCCAATTTTTTCATGAGCTTTGACATATTTCTTCTCGCTAAGAAAAATCAGAGAAGCATTAGTGGAAATATTTTCCTTATGTTGCTCTAATATCATGAAAATCAGTTGGTGTATCCCATCTTTTCTAGAGACTAACCAAATATTTCTTGCACCATCAAATATAGTAGCTTTGTTATCATAATTCCAAAGTCTACCAAGTATAAAATCAATACTAACTATGTAAAGAATGTCACATTGCACTTGATATTTAAAAGAACTAATTTTATAAGATAAATTTTATGTCTCCTTTACTTCTTGAAAATGATCTCTAGAGAGCCAATATACTCTATAAGCTTTAGAATAGGGAAGTTTCTTCAATCCAAGTTTAGCAACAATCTTAGAAGAAATAACATTATCTTAGGCATCATCATCTATCAAAATGTGAACCCACTTGTCATTAGAAAGACACCTAGTCCCAATTCTAAAGACCATTTTCTTAAAGGATCGTTAGTAACATTGACATTTTTTAAAAAATAATATTTCAATCATGTCTTCAATCATAGGGACATTAGGATTACCTTCATTTAAAGACTCCCTTTTCCAAAGTTTAAAGGTCGTTGCCCTTTGAAGCTTTGAATTTTTCACTCCTATTACTTGTTTCCTATCTCTCTATAATTAAAGTATTAAACCTTGGAAGCCTTATCATTCAGTTAACCTCTTCCCTTCTTGGAATTATCTTTATTGGAATCTTGACCTTCTTTGTTCCTTTCTTACTTCTCATGTGAATCTTCTTTGGTGTTTCCTTTCTCATTTGCTCCTTTATCTCCTGTAGAAGCCTTGGAGTCTCTTCCCTTAAAGGTCTTGGGACCTTTGTTGTAACCATGAAATTTTTCTCATTCTTAAGAGTTGAATCAAAAGCCTCATCCAATGCTTGGGAGTCACAGAAAGTAAGCTCTTGCTAAAATTTCTTCTTTAACCCACTTTAGAAGTTTGAACCTTGTTCATACTCATCCCAATGAACTTTAGTTTGTTGGAAAAGCTTTGCAAAAGTCCATCTATAAGATTCGAGTAGCTATCATTTTATAGAAATAGGTTTGACCCATAGACAATCCTTAGACCATCTATACGATTCGAGTAGCTATCATCTTACAAAAATAGGTTGTCATTGAAAGGTGCATCCATGCATGACACTTCAAGTAATTCCCAAGGTGGAAGATTCTTCTTTTGGATTGTTTCTCCCTTAAGTGGATGATTCTTCTTTTGAATTGTTTCTCCCTTCATTATCACCCATGTAAACCCATGACTTGGAACTTTTCAATCAACAGTCTTACCATAGTGACACCTCATTATTTTTATCATTAATTTACCTTGATACCCACCCGTCCTCCCCAATATCATATAATGCAACCTAATTTTGAATACACTTACATAAAGACATGCAAATGGCAAAAATTGCAATAATCATTGATTTTATTTTTTAAATGCAGCGATAATTTTATATTGTCCGCTTCAGAAAGAGTTAAATTGCTTACCAGCCTTTGGTTGCGCCTAATCATATAGAGGTGCTCATGAAAATGAAAATGAAGATTATTAACAAAGTTAAAAATAGGGGAACGCACTAAAACATCATCGGAATCATGTTTTCATGGATCAGGGCCCTCCCATCTGAAATCATGTTAAGGAAACATACTTGAGAATCATCTTTCAAATATATTAATTGGCCCCCTTTTGAAATCATGTTAGGGGAAAATCCTTGAGAATCATCTTTGAGAAATATTGATAACAACTTAGCCAAGTTAACTCGGCTGAACTGCAGTCCTGATGGAAACCCGAATAGTGAAACGCTCAAAAAGCTGCAAGAATGGGCACGGTACCGGAGAAACTTCTGAAAGCCCTGAACTTACTCTAAAATTTCATATTTTTACGGTATGCGAGACAGCAGCGTTGAAAAGACAAATCAGGCCCTACCATTGACAAAGATGTGATCACGCTGTTGCAAACAAACAGAGTAGTTTTGCTTTAGTAGTTGGAAGATATGGCATATTCAGCCCCCTCTAAAAAGTAAAAAGCCAATCCAGCAGGAGCTCTTTTACATGAATCAGGGAGTCAGATGCCTACAATCCTTGACAATATGCTAACAACAATAGACGCTGAGGAATGATGGTTTTTGGGAAACGAGTTACTGCGGTTTTCACACGCTAAAGAGCATTTGTTGTCAAAACATATGCTGCAAGCACAATAGTCTGTTATGATCATAACTCCAACTCTCCTCTGTTATCTACAAAGTAACAAACTTGAGGTACGATCCCATTAACAAAATTTAATACCCACCTATGGTAAAGACTACCTCAGAGGTTTTCTCGGTTGCCTGGGACCGCTTTCACTAAGATGAATCATATTGACCCATGATGATATGCATTCACAATTTTAAAATAATGAGTTATAATGTCAATGTGTAAACATAAAGGTGCTTTTACTATATTTGTAAATTTGATTGATAAAGGCAATAAAATTTCAATTTCAGTTAAACCTTAATGCTAGTGGGATGTGGGACTTCTAAATCTTCCACCACCTCTCTCGGCCTTGGAACACCGATAGATATTTATCTAATTTAAGATAAGTTCTGATTAACTCGCTTATCAAATTATAATATTTGTTACTTTTCAGGTAGGGACCCCTCTTTCACTTTATAATATTTGCAATTGGACTCCTATTAACATAATCGTGAGTTTTACTAACAAATTCCCGTGATTCCTTCCATGATCAATTGTTGATGGATATGCTTTTATTTAGAGAATTTAAGTTATGACTATACAACTTATAAAATCCTATATCAATCAATTTCTAATGGATATGCTTTATCTTTTAACCTAACGACTATACAACTTATTAAATCCTATATCAATCAATTTCTAATGGATATGCTTTATCTTTTAACCTAACGACTATACAACTTATTAAATCCTATATCAATTTTTTAGAGCATGAGGTTTAGAAGTTGCAAGCTACATATATGTTGATCTGATACACCTTTGTTTGTACTACGAAAGTCTCTTTACTGTATTGATAGAGACCGTATTTCCTCTTCGGTGATATTATCCCGGTGTACTAAAAAAATTTCCTTATTTACAATTTTTCACCATTGTTGAGGCGATGATGAAACAACACAGCTTCTCGGTAAAATTTTTCTTGTTTATAATTTTTCACTAGTCACCATTCTGTGGCGTGGTCATTGTTTGTCTAGACGATGATGAGACAACGCACCTTCAAGGTAATCAAAATAATTTTTTCACTGTCAGCATCTCCTGCAAATTGACGGGTGCGTACTTTGAACTTGAGCATTACCCTGGCAGATTTGCTAATTGAGAAAACGACCATGAATTTGTCAAATTCTAGACGTTCTCTTTGGAGGATTTAGTTTTCCCAACATTCCAACAGAGAATTGAGACGGCATATCACATCAGAGGCTGGCAGTGAATCAGAAGTGAGATCGCACATATCAACATGTGGGGGACAACGAAAATGAAATCAGAACGTAAAGAAATTCAGCAGTCAAGTTCTACCACGATTTATACATATACGAACTATCATACTGAGAATTAGTGCAACTCATGATGATGATGAAGAATGGAGTAGGGATAGAAAAGGAAATCAACTGTACAACCTCTGCTGAAAAAATGGGAAGAACGCACGCCAGCAAACAGTGTTTGCTGTCTGGACTTTAAGGATAAAGGCAGGATGACAACCACGAGATAAAAAGGGAAAGGAGACACCTATGGCTGCAAAAATTGCAGCATTCATTCATTCACAAACATGTTGCTTTCGTATGATGTGTTATTCCAAATTTCTGTAACCTTCGTGCTTCCAAAAGCTTGTCTGGATTCTTCTGTGTTCCAATTCAAGCAAGAAGCCAGAAATCTTTGTGCCAGCGGCTGTTGATGATATACCCACCAATTCCTCCGCTCTGCTTTCTCACTCCCAGTGCCATACAGTGAGAGTTTCTAATGCAGTACTCCAGCAATTCATCCTCTGATCGCCGCAGAAGTCTCTGCAGAAGCGATGGCTTCCTCTGCCCCAGAATGAGCATGGCCGCATTCAGCTTCCTCGCCTGTGAAACAATGGTGGCCCCTTTGTGATCCGATCCCAGCAGAAACGTCTCCACAGTTATCTGCAACTCGGAAAGAAAACAATCGTAAGAAATCCCAATCAAAAACTAACCCAGAGCATTCCGAAAATCTGCACAAGCTCAAATCGCAAAAGAAACGGACGGACCACCCCAAAACATCCAAAATGTTTCTTTCTCCAGTAAAATCCCATGACTCAAAGCACAGACACAAACCAGCATGAATGTTCATTGACCTACAAAACAATTAATAATAACTACCAACACATTCTGAAACCCGAATCTGCAAAACTTGCAACCACAACTGCAATTCTCCAGAGAAATGACAGACCAAAACAGGACGACGGATTCCATGTCATCTGTCAAGGAAACCTGCAGAACTTGAAAAACTTGAACAAATTCCTTAATTTAACAGAGCGAAACCAAAAAAACACAAGAATCCCAGTACCTCGGGCCTGCAAGCTCGGCAGAGAGCGCGCATGGAGACCAAGAGATCGCATCCGCGGGAGTAGAGGCGGCGAACGTCGGGTTTACATCGGGACGAGAGCCTGCATTCAAACACATGAATGAGGAGCAGAGTATCCGCAGGGTTGAGCAAATTACAGGCAGCCCAGAGTGCGGCATCTCTGGATTCTCTGGAACCATCCACGAAAACCATGACACTCTTCTTCACAGAATCCACAAAATCGTAGCAATCCCAGCCCCAGAAAGCATCCTCATCTTCTTCTCTGAGATCTTGTTTGAGGCATTTTTCTTCACAGCTGCTGCTGGCGCTGGTGATTTTGGCTCCTCTGTTCCAGCAAGCAGATGGTTCTCGTCTGCTCAGCTGCCGCAGCACTAAACTGCTGCTGTTGTTGCTGCTGCTGCTGCTGTTCCTTCTACCGCTGAAATCCCCAGTATCATACATTGTTTTCCTTCTTCTTCTTTCTCCCTCTGTCTCGCTCTTTCAGTCAAGCTTGACTGCTCGCTAATGGCGGTTTCAGCCGTGGCAGGCTTTTATAGATGGGATTCTCACGCCTGAGGGCCCAGGCAATGATGCTTGCAGCGCGGAATCAAGAAGCCGGAAATGATCCTGAATCGCGCGCAGAAAATGAAAAAAACAAATCGAAATAAAAGACACTGCACGGCACAGGATTTATGTGCCAATTTTGTGGCACGGTACAGTGAGAAAGTTCAGTGGCACAGAGCTGGGCATCCAATTCTCGTGTCCTGTTTCGTCTGCCATCTTTGAATTTTCACGATCACCTTTAACGATGTTTTTTTTTGCCCTTTTGCCTTTCTGCTTCATGGGTTTCTCTTCTTCTGCTTTTTCAGACCGTTGGGTAAAATGGGTGAGTACTGTTTCTCCGCTCCCCGGAAGCTTTTTATAATGCCATTGTGTTCTCTTTTTTAGCGTTCGAATTGGCGCTTTATTTCGGGTGTAAAAGAGGGACGAATAAAAAGGAAGGAGCCTGTGTTTCGGACGTTGCTGCAGTGAATGAATAAAAGGCGTGAATTGCTTTTTCTGTGGAAATGATTTCAGCGAGTCAGGAATTCCAGGTGTGCATGACTGGATGCTCTGCTTCTTTCTTGGTTTCTGGTTACCAGTCAATTTCTTGTTCCGGATTTGTCCTTGTATGCAGCCACTGATGAGCCATCGTGTGGAATCTAGGTTTGTTGTTGGGGATATTTCTGCCATTTCTTGTTGGGAATTTGCGTAGGCATTTTCAAGCTTCCAAGTTTTTTCCGTTTCTCATTTTGCCCTTTCTGTTGTTCATGGATGAAAATTAAAATTATTTCTGTTTCTCCTTTTTAGGTTTCTGTTCATGGATGAAAAATTGACATTATTTGTGCACAGCTAGGTTACATGGTTTGAGAAGGCTAGTAGCAGAAATTCCGCGGCATCGTTTTGTGATTGGTACCATAAGTAGTTTGCGGGGTATGCATTACAAGATTGACAATAAATTGTGCGGCATTGCAACCTCTGCTGGTCTTTCAGTCAAGATCTTCAAACAAAGTTTGAAGTGGTAACATGTCTTTGTTGGTTGTGGGGTGTGTTCATGGGCCACCTTAGACATTATGAGATTCTACAGCGAAAGATCAACTGGGATTGCCTGTGCCATGGTTTTTTGTTTGGCATGCTAATTTTTATGTATTTGTCTTTTATGTTGTCAAGTTGCATCCATGTCCCGTCGTTGCCCTCTCTCAAACCTTCTTGATTGTACCGAAACATGTTAGAAGGTGCAGGAATTCCTCCTCCCAAGAACATTGTGACTCCGTTCATGTCTTTAACATATGTTGAACATGAAGGTTGTGTTTTATGTTAATATAAAACTGAAATGATAAGAAATTTCTGTACATTGCAGACATACGGGTTACCCGGGCCATGCTGCCATGCTGGTGTTGCTAAGCCTATCTCAACTATGTAGAGGTACACAGACATAATAAAAAACAGAAAATCATAGGGCTTCGTATGAGATGATCGTTAAGCGTTAGTTGAAAACTCTTCCTATGTTTTTATTAATCTAAGTTATGTTTTTCATAATAACTTCCCCCTTTGTGATATAATTACAAGTTTCAAGTTTCTAGAATCATCTAAAGATTGTAATAGAAAAAAGACAATTGTTTTCTCGGGTATGAAGATATATTAAAGATAACAAGAACAAAGTGTAAGAGGAAGGGCTTAAGGGTATAGATATAGTAACAAGGTGTGTGATCTATCAAAGATGGCTTTTGTCCTTGGGTTATTTTCTCTAAATAAAGAAAGAGCTATGCACTAGTTTCGTAGTTTTTTCCCCACTTTAGGATTTTCCATGTAAATTTCTCTGTGTTTTTCTAGTTTTCTTTGTTTCTATTTGCAAATTTGATTAATTTCATAACAATGATTCTATACAAAAGTTTAGAATCAAGGGTGCCATCCATGTTTAACTTTTTCTTTGTCTATGCAAAAGTTGTTTGATAGCTGCCACGGTTGATGAGATCTTAACAAGAAGATTCTTATAATTTCTTTGAAAAAACCAATAGGAACCCAAGAAATAACACTTTCATTTAACTAACAAGCAATATTGAAAATGGGGTCTCATATTTAGTTTCAACAATTTCCTTGCAAGATATTTTATATGTTGGAATTGAATTTGTAACTTGGTTGCATGATGTTTTGTATATTGGAATCAAGCTTGTAACTTGAAAAAAACAAGCCATATACGTTGGTAGTTTCAATAGGTATTAACTTGGTAGTAAGATTCTTGGTATGGAAACCTAGGTCATAGGTTCAATTTTAGTCAAGAATGTTGAGGTATAAATTTAAAAAAAAAAAATCCATAAAAGGAATTCTAGCAACTGCTTTATTCAATGCAAAAGCTCTTAGTGGATATAAGTAATATTTCAATTTTAATTTATAGGTTTCATCTTATAAGGTTAGGTTGAGATGGAGGTTCAATCTTAGAAGGTTATGTTAAGATGTACAAGTCTCCCATCTGACTAAATGTTCAAATATACAAGTCTCCCATCTCACTGAAGGCTCCAACTCTAGTAAAACTAAAAATGTAGTTCAAGGATTGATTAGTGATCCAAAAGATAAGGAGAAAGCTCTTACAAGTGATAAGCAAGTCCATTTTGTAGATGGGTCTAGTATTTTAGAGACACCTATCTCAAATCTTGCAATTCAAACTAAGAATAATCAACCACCTTTCTTAACCACTCTAATGATGTATGGGAAAAATATTCTCAATTGCTTGATGGCTTTATGAGCCATAGTCAATGTTATGCCTTTTGAGGGATGTAAAATGTTAGGTGAAAATATGATTCCCCAAAAAAGAAATGTCATCCAACTAGATGGATCTAATATATATGTATTAGGATCACTAAAAAATATTCAAGTTCATCTTAAGCAATACCCAAAATTCACTTGTTGCATTGATCTCTTATTAATTGACATGAATCCAACCTATAGTCTACTCTTATCACATATATTTGGGGCTTAGTTTGAAGGATTCTTTAGATCCAACTTTTTGGAACTACTTGTACATGTTAAAGAAAAGTCTAAACATGTTATAATCCCTAGGAAACCTTTTTATCATCATGTTGTAACAACTTCGAATGAAACTAATGACATGCAAATAGACCATAATGTGAATTTCATAGGGATTATTGCACTTGATTTAGAAGAATATGCAATTGGAGAAAATTTAAAAAGCTCTCTTTTATACTCATACCTATTCTATTGCTTATTATCAAACTTTTAGAAGGATCTTTGAGCAATATGAAGATACTTAGCTTTTCACCAACTAGATGGAAAAACTTTTCTTTTTGGTGATCCACCTCCTATTGGTAAAGATAAAGATATTAAGAAAATTTTTGCAGTATAAGCACCAAATAAAGATCCTATTTATGATAATTATAGTATGTACATTGATGAACGAGCATATTCTTCACACTTTAACAACTTGAATACTTGGATACTTAAAGTAGATAAGGCATCATCCAAACATGGATGTCATGTTGGTATTACACTAATACCTCCTAGAGAGGTCTGAAAATTGAAGACTATTCACTTTGTGAAACCTATGACCAACAACATAGTGGAATACAAGGCCTTGATGCATGGGTTAAATTATGCACTCTATTTTGACATAGTAAAACTCAAAATTTATAATGATTCTCAACTAGTAGTTACTCAAATTAATGGAATTTATGATGATAAAAATCCTATGATGAAAGCATACAAAGCTTTTGATATAGAGTTATATAAGGACTTCTCCTAATTATCCATAGAATATGTCCCTATGGAGGAAAATTATATTCCAGGTACCTTAGCTCAATCTACTTCAATTATATATGTTTCTTTTTAATTTGATCATTAGAACTCTAAAATCATTATTGAGAGGGTTGAAGATTATTTAATTCCAAATTATGTTTTCTCACTCCAAGTGTTTGACAATGAAAAACAAATTATTCGATTCCTAACAAACGGAGGGAAGTTTCAAGAATAAAAGATTGACATATCACATACTAGTTATGATTCATGTCCTATACTCACAAATGGTATTTCAATAGATGTGGCTATTAGAAAGGCTAATGTAGATAGCTCATTAAAATGCATAAAAGAAATTTCTAGAGATAATAATTGGCAAATATTAACTATGGCAATCTACATGCTAATGAGCACTTCACAAGTATAATGATATCCTAACATGGACGTATGAGGATTTAAAAATTTATAATTTTCTTATCATTACACATACTATTCCTCTAAAGTCTAAATTAAACCCTTTATGCAAAGATTGAGGCCAATTAATCCAAAAATTGAACCTTTAATAAAAGCTAAAATAGATGAGTTATTAGAATCTAAGATTATATATCTTGTTATACATTCTAGTTGAGCATCCAACTTAGTCTCGGTTAATAAATGTACACGAAACATAAGATTATGTATAGATTTTAGACATATGAATGCAGTTTAAATTAAAGATAATTATTTGTTGCCTCATATTAAAGAAATTTTATAAAGAGTCAATGGAGTACAAATGTATTCTTTTTTTGATGGATACTCGGATACAATTAAATTCTAGTTAATAAGAAATATCAATATAAAACTTCATTTATAATCAAGTGGGGAACTTAGCAATTTGCAAAAATGCCTTTTGGAATTTTAAATATTGGATCTAACTTTCAAAGAGAAATGGATAAGACTTTTGAGGGAATGATAGGAAAAAATAATACTATATATTTAGATGACTTGGTAGTCTTTTTGCATGGTCAAGGCACACATCTTAGAGATACTAAAAATATTTTTTGAGATGTCAAAAATATGGGGTTGCTTTAAATGCGAAAAAATTTATCTTTGGTGTTCAAAGTGATAAATTTCTTGGTGATAAAAACTTTATGTCAATCAACTACGATATCGTAGCTCTACATACAGATGTGATGTAGTAGGTCATGGTCACGCCTATAAATACTAATCCACCATTGTGTCAAAATGAACAACTTTCATCAATACTTAGCCAAATTCTTGCAATTTGTTTTTGTAACTTAGACTTAGCAATAGAGTGAATTCTTGTAGTGTGGTGACTGAAAACTATACAGAGTCTTTATTTGAGTGGATTACAGTTGGGCACAATTCACGACTAGTAATAAAGATTGAGATCGTTTCTGAACATTGTAGCATATCACTTAGTTTAGCTTCACTTTTCAGCATATTTACTTTGATTAAGTCCTCTACATTTTCCAAGCACTTTACTTTTCCAATGTCATTTAAAAAGGCAATATAAGTACTACTAGTTTCAAGCATAAAGTATAATCATTTGGTAACTTGGTAGTGACTTCACTTGATTCGCTCATTAGTGAATTCACTTGGTAATCCCAATGACAATTACACTAGCCTAGGATGTGTATGGCAAGCTAGGGATGGATGCTTATTACCATAGGCTAGATCACATTTACATTCTTATCATATATAGACTTAAACTTTATCTTCATTTTCATGATGTTTACACCTACTTTTAATTTGAACCAAACAACATTAACATATTATATACCTCATTGAGAGTTAAACCATATAACTTGAACTTCCCTAACTCTATGTGAGAAGACAACCATCGTGAACAATACATCAACTACTAGTAAATCTACATTGGTCATCCATAGATTACAATTAGGTCACACATGTATACTCATGACTTGTATGGTTGAGTGTTGGAATACCCAACTGCTCATCATTGGCACCACTATTGGGGATGTGTCAATGTTTGCTAAGTAGTTGATTTTACAAAATTCATTGTATCCAATAGTAGCAAGAATATTTTTCACACTTCAAATAATTTTCTCAAAAGTACACATACTTAAGTATCAAACATTTAAAATGGCTTATATAACTAAGGAAAAATCTCCACCTCCTACTGAACTTAATGAAAGTTATGACAAGGACTTTAATAAAGAAGATTGGAGTGCACTGATGTAAACTAGAATTTTCTATGCTCACACTAATCCTTGCTATCCTAATTTCATATTTGTTGCACCAGTATGAACAAATCAGACGGAGAGATTTATAGGGTAACATTGTCTTGTCTCTAGAGTGTTCATCGCCATCAATGCTTTAAGAAATCCTTATGAGGTCAAGCCTTGGCCATGTGCAAGAAGGTTACCATATCACCAAACACATGAATAGGCCATACTAACTAATTGAAGCTTAGGCAAGAAAGGATGCCATCATGGAGACAAGACGTGATCATGACAATGGAAAGAAAGCACCTCAAACTATTATCCTAGAAAAAAGAGAAGATGTGATATTTCAAACTAAGTTGTATCAAACTCATAGGTTCCATTCCCAAACACCAATCATCTACATTGAAGATCACGTTAAGATCAAGTTACATTTGGCTCTTGCAAAAACTCCTAGAAAAGATAAGGAAGACTCCAAACTTAGGAGGAATTCAGGGCCTAAGACCTCCACTAAATCTAAAAGGGATGAATTAAGGAGTCATAGAAGGAGGACCAATGAGCATCATTCTCTAAGTCCTTTATCTTTGTCCTCACATTTGTCTACAAATTCTAACAAGTCAGAATGAAGGCTAAGGGATCACGATGGGAAAAGACAAGGGAATCATGAGAGACATGCATACAAAAGAAGGCATTTCGATGAAGAGGAAGATGATCAAAATGAACGAAGGAAAAGGATTAGATAAGAAGAAAGAAAGTATCATGAGCATCAAAGGGGTCACTACTACAATAGAGCTCATGAACCCAAAGACTACCATTTGAAATATGATTAATATTAAGAAAGCCATATATATTCCTACTAGGCATGTAAGGGACAGTCACATCATGTGACTAAATATGAAAAACATTCCAAAGTTTTAATGCATATACAATGTAAATTCACAACACCATCTTCAAGCCTTTCATGATGCCTGTGCCTTGCAAAGTATTGAAAACGGTTAGTAGAAATTAAAGTTACTTTCTAGAACACTCATAAAGGAAGTAGAAAGCTGGTATCAATCCTTAGAATTAGAATTAATTTGAAGATGGAGTACCATGCTAGAGCTTTTTCATGACAAGTATTAAACTTACTCTAGAGTGTCCAATCTAAGAAAATAAATCCAAGGGTGGAAGCATGGGACACATAAATCCGTTACTACAGTAATGGGTAAGCACTATTCATTATTGCATAGATGCCTAAGCCATGGGTTTTCTCAAAGGAAATAACTCTAACACATCATCAATGGTCTAAGGAACAAGACTAGAGAAACCATTGGGGTATATGCCTAAGGTAGACTATTTGAAATGATAGCTCATCAAATTAAAAGACTCATTGACCAAGTGACAATGAAAGAAGAGAAGTTAAGAAAACGAGAACCAACAAAAGAATATAATAGAGATCCAGCAATAAGGAAAAGGGATGTAAGAATATGTGAGTCACAAGAAGAAAAAACTTTGGAAAACGTGATCCAATGAAAGACTCTACCAATTTAGAAATCAATTAATGACATTGCAATAAAGGTAAAGAAAATGTAGGATTTAGTAGGTGAAAGATTTACTACAGTACTAAAGATAGTAGAGGAAAAGATTAAACAAGCCCTAAACGGAAAAAAGGATAAGAAGAAAAGAAGAGATAATGGATGTGAAAACTATAGCAATAAAGGAAAATTTCTTGTATAGAAGAAATAATGGATTCCACTTTAGATGATGATGAAGGATGTAAAGTGTGCCAGTATGAACATCCTAAGGGATGTTACCCTAACTTACAAGAGTCTAGGGCATATGTACCTAATCCAAAATTTATCAAAAAACAAATGCCTAGACAATTACCTTATCCACAAGGTAATTTTCAACAACCATACTAGCAAACATACTATCTAAGCAAGGCTTCCCCTTAACTACATGAGTAATACCAACAATAGTGGCAACAACCATAAGCATGGGAAGGGCCACAACTAAGGCAATAATATCCATACCATCAATTGGATCCCTATGGATACTATGTTCAACATTCAATTTCTTTTGGAAAAAATTCAGTCCATACCTCCTCCTCCTACTATCCATCAAAATATCACAGACCCACTACCTCATGTATGGATCCAAACTCTTACATACCCCAACTAGCAGTTGGTCCTTCATTTCAAGCTCCTAATACTTTACCATCAATATCACCACTAGTCTGGAAAGGAAAATTGCTAACATAGCCATAACAAAAGAGCATTACTAGGGTAGTAACTACATAAGAGGATGTGATAACAAGTGAACCAAGAGCTAGGAAACATCCCTTTTTAGGACAAGCCCAAAAACGTTTCAAAGGATAGGAACTTCATCTAACTCTATTCAGTTCACACATGAATACCATGCTTCTAATATCTATAGACAAGAATGTAAGAATTGTCATGCTCACTCAAAAAGTAATGCATTGGATTAAAATAGGAGCACTTCTCAACAAGAGAATAGATCATAGAAGTTCCTTAGTCTATCTCCAAATAGTAGGCCATAAACCATGTAAGGTTCTATTAGATTCTAGGTCAAGAGTAAACCTTATTTCACAAGATATGTACAAGGCCTATAATCTTCCCCCACTAAAGAAGAGTAACATTTGATTAAAGCTTGTAGATTAATTAATTGTTATTCCACTTAGACAAGTGGAGGATATAATCACCACCATAAATGGCTAGCCTTATTGTGATGATTTTCTAGTCATACATGTGGGAAGGAACAAAGGAGAATTCCTCATAATTATGGAAAGAACAAGGGTTAGCACTATGGACACTAAGCTTGAAATCAGAGAATTATCCTTGGAAATCTCCAAGGAGGATGAAGCCAAAATTATCCAAAGATGTAGAGTTCCATGTATCAAATATAGTGATAATAGGTGCAATTGTGTGTAGAGAATTTGAACCACAAAACATGATGCCATCACAACATGTAATAGATGTATAGAAGACATGTGTGTACAAAAATATCTATATGTAGCAACCACTAGATAAAAAGGAACCCAGTGGTTGATCACTAGAAAAGAAGTAGAATCTAACATATGCATGAAACCTTTGAACAAAGTCACAAGTGCCCATGTCGAAGAAACAAATAAGTTAAAGTAATTAAGAAGACAACATCCTTACATGAAATCATAATAGGAGGAAGATATTGAATGGGAACACTTAGAGATACCTAAAAAATAAGAACCAAAACCTCTAGAACTAAAAGCCCTACTAGACACACTAGAATATGTTTTTCTAAATAATAAAAGATTAGTAATCATAAATGCCAATCTTGATAAAGAACAAAAGAGAAAACTATTGGAAGTGATGAACAAATGGTCAACTACATTCGCATGGTCCTATGATGAAATCACTAGCATCGATCCACGCATCTATCAACATCGAATCTATACAGATCTAGCCATTAAACCATGCTACCAACCTTAAAGAAGACTGAATCTTAGACTTAAAAAAATTGTCAAACAAGAATTAGAAAAACTATTGACAATCAAATTCATCTATCTCATATTAGATAGTGAATGGGTTAGTCTATTAGTGATTGTCATAAAAAAGGCTGACAAGTGAAGAGTCTACATTAACTTCCAATTGTTGAACATGGTGATGTTCAAGGACCATTTTCCTCTACCATTTGTTAACCAAATCCTAGACACCATTGTAAGACACTAGCACTATAGTTTCCTAGATGGATATAGTGGGTACAACTAAATTAGCTCTACATGAAAAGATTAAGAGATGATCACATTTACCAATCCATGGAAGACATTTGCATATAAGCAAATGCACTTTGGCTTGTGTAATGCCCCCTCTACCTTCCAAAGACTCATATTGAGTATCTTCTAGGAACATATTGGCAATGGAGTTGAAGTACTTATGAATGATTTTTCTACATATGGGCTAGATTTCAAATAAGCCTTAGATTGTTTAGAGTAAGTTTTGAAAAGATGTGTTGAAATTAATCTAAAGCTCATTTGATCGAGGGGCCACTTAATGATTGAAGATGACATAGTTCTCGAACATAAAGTGTCTCATAAAGGAATAGAGGTAGATCTAGAAAAGATTAGAGTTATTTAAAATATCACTCAAAGCCCACAAACTATAAAGATGTCAAATTATTTCTTGACCATATAGGATATTACAGGAGATTTAATGAAAATTTTTCAAAGATTGCAAAACTAATAGTCAAACTAACAAAGAAAAATGCATCATGTCAATAGATAAAACAATGTGAGAAAGCATTCGAGACCCTAAAATATAAATTAATTAAGAAACCAATCCTCCAAGCTCTAAATTTATCCAAGCCTTTCCACATTATGGTAGATGCTTCAAACTAGACATTGGGAGCAGTACTACTCAGCTTGATGATAAAAAAAGACCTTATTATATACACTACATTAGTTGAAGCATCACCAGGGTACAACTCAATTTCACCATTACAGAAAAGAAGCTTATGATTGTTGTGTATGCATTTGAAAAATTTTGACACTATGTGCGTAAGTACCCCATTTATGTCCATACTGATCATAGTGCTATTAGATTTTTGATGACTAAACCAACGGTAAGTCCAAGAGTGATAAGATGGATCATTATCTTGTAAGAATTTGACATCACAATGATTGATAAAAAATGAACTAAGAATGTTGTGGTAGATCACTTATCAAGGATAAGATGGGAAATCCAAGAAAATGGTAAACCAATATCTGACTAATTTCCCAATGAAAATTTATTCACAAAGACAGTAATGATTTTAGATTCAATAGTGAAGTCATGGATTACTAACTATATGACGTATCTACTAAACAAGAACTTCCTGTTGAATGGGATAAGAAATATAAAGAATAGGTTCTCTACCAAGTAAAGAGATACATGGAAATTAATGGAAACCTTTACAAGATCTTTGTTGATGGATTGATAAGATGTTGTGTTCTAGAAGAAAAGCAACAAAGAGTCCTGTAAGATGCACATGAAGGTCCATGTGGTGGTTACTATGCAGGATGAAGGACAACACTAAAACTAATGATGGCAAGCTACTTTTAGCCCATCATATTCTAGAACACACATCAGTTTGCATAATTTTGTGAGAGATGCCAAAGAGATAGAGGACTAACAATCAGTAATGAAGGACCACATTAGTAGATATAGCCATTGGAATCTTTTGACATTTAGAGAATCGAATTTATGGGACCCATCATACCAATGTTAAATGGAAAGTCCTATATTATAGTAACTATTGATTATTGCACAAAGTAGACATAGCTATAGTTAAAGATTGCACAATCATAATAGCTGCCAAATTCTTTCAACAACATGTGATGAACAAATTCAGAGTACCACACATGCTAATATCATATAATGGGACTTAATTTATAAGAGCTACATTTAAGAAGCTAATGTAACAACTTGGAGTTAATCACAAATGAACTACACCTTATTACCCCTAAGCAAATGGTCAAGCTAAAGTGACTAATAGAGAAATCACAAGGATATTAACTAGAACTATTAATTGATATAGGAAGGACTAGAGCACTAAACTTAATGATGCTCTATGGGCATATAGATCAACTTGGAAACTTCATATAGGATATTGATTATATGAATTAGTTTATGGAAAACTACCTATCTTGCCAATCCAAGTAGAATTAAATACCCTTTCTATTACTAGTGCCCTTGACCTAGATTTAAGCTTAGATAAAAAAGAACATCTAATCAATCTAAATCTCTTATACAAAAATTGATTGGTAGCTCAAATGTGTAATGAAGTCCACAAAAAGTACTTCAAATATAGACATGACACTAAAATAAAACAAGTATCCATCAAGCCTGGTGATAAAGTCCTTTACTATAATCCCAATCATGTTCCATAAAAGGCTAAGTTCCAAACCCCATGAGAAGGATGTTATATTGTTCATGTGACATACCAATTTGATGCCATGTAAATTTACGATCTAAAAAATCCACAAAAGCTTATTCTCATCAATATTCAACAAGTAAAACCATTCCATGACTTTCCTTGCTCTTCCAAGGACTCTATCATGACCACAAAATCATTCACTACCTATTCAATCTTTCAAATCTCCACTCTTAATGATAGTCATGGGGGTATCAAGTTTGACACTTAGGCATTAAATTCTCTTTTTCAATTCATATTATATTTTTCCTATTTCTTACTAATTTTTCACATTCTTTAATATCTTTTCCATTCTTTTATACTTTTTCTATTTCTATTTTTTCCCTCATTTTTCGTTCCTTAATATCTTTCAAATTCTTTATACATTCTTCTATCTTTACCATTTTCTATGATTTTTACTATCTTTCATGTACATATTTTTGTTTATTTCTTAAATAAAGTGTAAAGGAATAAAACAATATGTAGTCCAAATAATGAGAATTTCACTCTATGTTGTCAAATCATTAAAGGATTGATTATATGTGTAGTGAGATCGTGTCATAAATCCACTCATTTCCAATAATAAAATGTTATTACCATGGACATAATAACATTATTTTCATAATAAAACTAAAATAAACTTGTGACCATTATGTCTAAATAGAAAAGTGAAGAACCAAGTGGGAATGAAAAGGACGTGACATTACGGGTATTTGTGGATTCTATAAAGTTGCTACTATAAGTCTTATCTTGTTGTTAAAGTTATATTATTCACTCGAGTTCTAACAAAAAATGGAAGTATGTCTAACATAAGTGTTGCCTTACCATATCACTAGAAAGACATGTTACCCCTACTTGAAGGTAGTTCTCTAGTAAGGTTGACACATTAGTAACCTAATAAATGCATGGAATAAAAATTTTGGGGGGTTTCATTGGAAAAACATGTTACCCATGCTTGAAGGTAGGTGACTTCTTAGAAATTTCAAGGTTTCTTGCACTTAAAAAAATATAGTATGCTATTAATAAATTGCTTTTTTGAACTTCATTGCCAGGTGTTGATATTTCTTACAATTGTTGTAGTCATGTGGTTGTTAGTTTTGGGATGATATAATGCGATGTTACTAGTAAGTGGTATGGACTTGGTTTGGATCTTGGACAAAGATTCTAATGCTTACTTTAACCATACATTAGACATAGAATTTGTTATGCCTATGGTAAGGCATCTCACTTCCAATTTCTTACAATCCCTCCTACTTTCATTTTGCCTCATTACTATATACAATCATAATTTAATAGTTTTGTATAAGAGAGTATTATTTTCTCATTGAGGTAATACTAATATGTGTGTCTTGAAAGATAGCTGTTGATATTTCTTACAATTGTTGTAGTCATGTGGTTGTTAGTTTTGGGATGATATAATGCAATGTTACTAGTAAGTGGTATGGACTTGGTTTGGATCTTGGACAAAGATTCTAATGCTTACTTTAACCATACATTACACATAGAATTCATTATGCCTATGGTAAGGCATCTCACTTCCAATTTCTTACAATCCCTCCTGCATTCATTTCGCCTCATTACTATATACAATCATAATTTAATAGTTTTGTATAAGAGAGTATTATTTTCTCATTGAGGTAATACTAATATGTGTGTCTTGGAAGATAGGTATGTTTTACATTCAACTCCTTAAGTGCTTACGAACACTTGTAGATGTGGTTATACAAGAGCACTAAGAGTTGGAGCCTACTTTGGGGAGGATCTACCTGTATAACTCTTGTGCTTCATATCTTATAGCAATTTCACATCATCTTATATCTTTGGAAAACTTAAAGAAATTATTATTACTTTCTTACATATTCATATTTTATCACACATTGAACAATGTTTACCAACCATCTCTTACAAACTTAATCAACTTTGCCTAATTTTCTTCTTTCACATACTTTTGATGATAAATTCTTACATTTTGAGCAACACTCATGATTAAGAATCCTTTGGACTATTTTATACCTTTCAAACTATCCATTTGACTGAATTTTTCCATCAAAAATCACTCAAAAATATTGAAATTTTTAGTAATATCATAAATACGATGTATGATGCACTGTGACATTACATCGATGATGTATTCCACACACACACACATACAAGAAGTCAGCAAATTTTTTTCATTCCTTCATTCCATGCAAGGATATTTCATGTTGTTTTTCTAACCCTCTAATACCCAAATTTCAAAGCTTCATAACTTTCTCATCATAAATCCAATTTGCGTGATTCTTGAATCCTTTTGTTCACGAAGTGATTAAATTAGTCATGGGGGAGACTATTGTGTGTAGTCTTTGTGATTTACACCAAATTTTTCTAACACATAGAAGAACATATTAAAGGTAAGAAAAATAAAAATTAATTATATTTCAACTAAATAACCAAATAAAGGATAATTAGCTTAACACTCCTTACCAATAAATCATTTAAACACATGTTAAATAATATATTAACAAATGTGAGAGGTCATGCAGAATAAAAACATTAGGAGAATATGACAATTAAGGGTTTCTTTTCAAAATTTTTTCTAACTTTGAAATCTTAATTAGAGCTAAAAAGTAATAACAAGAATAGATTTTGATCAAATTCAAGAGCTTGAGAGAGGATTATGAACTATTAGGAGCTTATTTGAAATCCTTGGGTAATCATAGACAAATTCTTTATAATTGTAGATGGCTCCTAAAAGATCCATAGTTAAAGGACCCTCATAATCAAGGGGTAAGAGACCTAAAGGAGGAGGACAAGACGATGAGCAAACTCTGCAAGCTAAGCAAGAGGCCCAACTATATAGTATTCAACAACCCACACCTACAATGGGGTAATCCACACAAGCTGAAGCTGATGCACCACCAACTCAAGAGCAAGGACAATGCCTCACACTATCAGATGAGTGCCTCTAAGCCATCTAACAGAAATGTATCATGTCCATGGTCATAGTGGAATTAAATTTTGAATAGTTCATGGAGTTTGCCCTTGCTAATGTTCAAGAGCAACTCTAAGCCTCTTCTATTTGGCCCACACTATCATACAATGGTGAATGATATCTAGGAGATGGATATCAATTTTGGAAGAATACACAATATGATGCTATACTTAAGATTGAAGGAATCACAATGCCATATTTAGTTGAAGTGATAACTAAGGCACTAGATCTTCCCAATGTCAAAGCCAACATTGCACATATATTTACAAGGTTAGACATAGATGCAAAGAAGTTATGGCTACAAAAGGCCTATGGAATAACTAAGAAGGAATAAAATGCATTGTCTATTGTAGAGAAAATTTATTTCAAAATTAGGACCTATCATATCTTCCCAATCAAAATATTAAATAGAATTTCCACCTATGCCACTAGAGGAAGTGCTATCTTAATGGAGAAATTCCAAGCTAACATGGCTCATTTATTATTCTTGAAAATCTAGAGAAGATTTGAAGAAAAGAAGGTAAGTAAACTTATCTTACCATTCCCTTGCATTATTAGAAGACTATACAAACAAGCAAGAATTCTGGGCTACATTAATGATGTTCTTTGTAAAGCCCAAAATGATTCTTATGCTAAAATTTCAAAACTATTACAACCCAAGAAGGACCACTTAGAGAAACCAACTAGCACTAAGGAAGTGATTGAGTCTACACTAGTAGAAAATATTCCACCAATAGGAACAAAGCAAGCAGAACCTAGTAGGTGAACACCAGCTATTGACAAATCAAGACCAAGCACTCCACCAAAATAATAAGGTTACTAATCCTCCATAAGTCATTTGCAACAAATTGCTAAAACTATAAGCTAGGGAAATAGAGAGGTCTCTAGTATGTATAGAGTGCAAAACAATCCAAGTAAACCTATAGTATTAACAAGACCAACCAATGGTCAAATCTCATTGTAGGTAGCAAAAGATGAGGACTAGACATAATAAATATTAGAAAACACTACATCTTTCCAGGTAAGACTAGAAATAGGAGGAGTCACACTGGTAGTGATGCAATACCAAGATGCAACAAGAGAAGTTCAGATCATCACAAATCATATCAAGGAATCCTTTAATATTCCTATTATGCCACTAATAGATATAACTAGAGTAAGATATGTTGAAATAATAGCTAGAACATCCATGCCTCCACAAGAGCACAAAGATATTCTAGATTGATGTTAGAGCAACTAATGTAAAGTCTTTTTGATATCCTTAGTGATATTACTAAAATTTAGTCTAAACTGATTTCAACTAAGGATATGGAAAAAACTAGAGCAAAGCATGCAAAAAATAAAGTGTAGAGTTTATAAGCAAAACTAGATACATTAAAAGTAGAAAGGCAAGACCCTACGCAACGTGTTACACTAGACTAGTTAGAACAATTTAGAACTAAATAGATAATCCAACTAATAGCCAGAAACATCCAAATGGAGATGGAAAAGAAAAAAGCAACATGAAAATCCTCAATGGTAGAAGCACAAACCTATGCCCATGTGCCAAAGCATTGACTACCTTGGAAGAAGAAAATAACAGAATTGCTACTAAAAATATAAGGTTGATCGACATTGAGAAGCAAAAGAATGCACTAGAAGAAAGTATTCATTAGTTGAGGGAGTAGTTTTCTATTGAATAGGATCCTATCAATTGAAGAAGTCCATGTAATATGACAAAAGTTAGCTATTGAAATTAGTGCATGGTAGAATGAGGCCAAGAAACATGAACAATTGAAAGCGCACTTCAGGGATCAAATGGGCATGTACAAGCAAATAAATGAAAAATAAATCTAGATGGCCAAAGCTAAGATTAGCTTAATCATGACACAAACACCTAATTGGTAGCTAATCTTGGATAGTATTGCCCACTTATATCAAGCTAAGATCAAGAATAAGGACTTGTCGATAGAAGATTTAACAAAGTACATGGGATTAGCAAATCTCTGCTATGCTAATTTAGCCATGTTGATAGTAGACAAGTCCAAAATAAAATTGGCACAACAAGTGGACACAGTGTATGCCCTATATGAAAAAGAGTTTACAGTAAATAAGGATGCACAAAAAAAGCTTCACATTACAAACTCCAAGCTTCAAGTGGTCAAAGCTAGCTACTAAGATCAAAAGGATATAGTAGCAAATCCGGCTGGGAGAATGAAAAATTACTAAGAATTGAGAAAGATAGCTAGAGCATTAAAAGAGGAAAGGAAGTAGTTCATGGCTTCATATATCAAAGCCAATAAAATGTTTCCATAGTTGTCATGCCCATGGGAAGTACTAACTTCAGTAAACATTGTTGAATTTTCCTAAATAGTACATAATCAAAGGAAGAGAAACTTTAGGTGCTACTTATCCAATACTAATTCCAGAAGCCCAATGACAAAGGAAAGAAGTTGATGGAGAAGCCACAACCACCTAGAACCTAAAGACTACATTGAGGTTATTTTGTTGTTTTATTTTATTTTTGGTCATATGTGCTAATCATTTGATGCATGATAATTTTGTAAATACCACTTGAACCACAGTGTGGCATTCATAGTAGAGTTAGTAATGTATATAAGTGATAATGTCAAAGTCTATAAATTACTCCACAATTTTGTAAGAAACTCTATGCTCCTTTTGTTTTAACTCGAGGATGAGTTTTCAGTTACTTGTGGGGATATGATAAAATCTTTATGTTAATAAGTTAGGATATCATATCTATGATATCATAGCTATGCATACGCCATTGTAGATGCGATGTAGTGGGCCATGGTCATGCCTATAAATACCAACCCACCATCATGTCAAATGAATAACTTTTGTCATTACTTAGCTAGATTCTTGCAGTTTTTTTTGTAACTTAGACTTAGCAATAAAGTGAATTCTTGTAGTGTAGTGACTAACAATTGTATGAAGTCTTTATTCAAGTGGATTGTTCTTAGGTATAATTCATGACTGACAATAAAGATAGAGAATGTTTCTCACCATTGTAACATATGACTTAGTTTAACTTTAGTTTTCATCATGTTTACTTTGATTAAGTCCTTTACATTTTCCAAGCACTTTACTTTTCCAATGTCTTTTAGTAAGGTGATATAAGTACGATTGGTTTCAAGTGTAAAGTATAATCGTTTAGTAACCCAATAATACTTTAGTTGATTCACTCAGTAGTGGATTCACTTGGTAATCCTAGTGATAGTTATACTAGCGTAAGACATGTATGGCAAGCTAGGGACAAATACTTATAACCATAGGCTATATCATATTTACATTCCTATCATATGTAGACTTACAATTTATCTTTATTTTCATGATGTTTACACCTAGTTTTAAATTGAGCCAAATAACATCAACATATCATATACCTCATCAAGGGTTAAGCCATATAAATTAAACTTTACTAACTCTATGTGAGAAGATAATGATTGTGAACATAACATCAACTACTAGTAAATCTACATTGGCCATTTATGAATTGCAATTAGGCCGCACATGTACACTTGTGACTTGTATGGTTGAGTGTTGGAATACCCAATTTCTCATCACTTGACCACATTGTAATAAAATAAGGCATCTCTATTGACCTTGAATGAGTAAATGCTATTTTAGAAGTGTCTTATCCATTGAATAAGAAATATTTAAGATCCTTATTGGGGAAAATTAACTTCATTAGAAGATTCATCCCTATGTTTGTTGAGCTAGTTAAACCATTTTCTAAAAGATGCCATGGCATATATTGTACTTGCAGGTGCTATGAACATTGAGACATAGTCTACCTTATGTCTGCCTTCATTTCTTTGCTAATTCAAGACTAGTGGGTAGTGCGATGCAATGCTTTTCAAGGATGGCACCATAACATGATGTGATGATAAGATCACACACTAGTGATGAGCAGTGGGTACCCCCTATACCCAACCATATGAATTACAAGCTTTCACATGCAATCTAATTAAATTCTATGGATGGAACTAATGTGGTATTTAGATTGTTAAGCATTGATCATATGTCATTGTCTTCTCACTTGGACTAGTGGTAGCTTTATGATGTATGATTTAGTCCAAAGTGAGCCATATGATTATAATGTTGTTGGGGCCTTAAACTAACCGTAATAATAACATAGTCTCAGGATGATGAGTGTCTGTTCCTAGCTTATCATACACATCCTGAACTCACATACCCACTACTAGGATTACCAAATGTTACGCTACTAGGAAAACAAAGCAATAATGCTACTGGGATTACTAAGCAAATATACGTTTACACTCGAAACTGGTCGTGCTCTTTTCATTGATTAATTAACGTGCATGGAAATGTAAATATTAACTAATTACATGGAAAACAAATTGCATTGAAGGTAAATCTATTCTAAGACAAAGTGCTACAATGAATATGAATAAATATCGATCTTTTTACCATTCATGAAATATGTCTAGGTACAATTCCACTTGAATAAGACACCATACAATTAACTCAAATCCACACTACGGGCACTTATTGACTGTTCTCTAAGATTACAAAATAAAACTGCAAGAGTCTAGCTACATTATTGACCACATGGTGTCAAATACGTGATGGGTATTTATAGGTAAATACAAGCATTACGTTAATAAGGATGTGTTAACGCATTTAGTTGTATCAATGGGGATGCATCGACGAGGATGTGTCGATGGGGATGTGTTGATGAGGATGTGTTAACACATCTAAGATATGTTACCTGTTAATGCATCAACACATTTTCATCCACACATATGCAGTGATGCATCTAAGATCCATCAATGAGGCTTTGTCAACAAGGATTCATAGATGAAGTTACTCGATATATCATATCTCATCTTACCCCCATGACTGACTAAAAACTCATCCTCAACTTATATATAAACAAATGAAGTTTCATTACAGATATTATAGGGTGATCAAGACTAGATTGGCTACCATTACAAAATTTTATTCGAGTGAATGTATTACAAAATGACAAAAGACTAAACAAACATCAAAGTTTTTAAAATTGTAGAGGTTTTCAAAAATCCACTGAAGATGAATCTTCTTGTTGTCGCTAGTAGTGGTAGACTTTGCAACCTTGATTTTTATGTTGATGCTTCTCTTTTTATGTAGAACATTCTTGAAGGATGGACTGAAATTTCTTCTCATCATTCCATGGTTCCAACAAACATGTGATGTTTGAGATTTAATCATTGTATTTGCTATCATTTTTCCATGGGCATAGCCTCCATTATTCTCCTCTTGGCCTTGATTCCTTTGCTTTTACAAGACCTTCAACCTTAGGGATTTCATTTTGCATCATCTAAAATCACCAAAGGATCAACATTAGTTTTGATAATTCTTCATTACTGATTAACCCTTCCTGAATCCTTAGTTAGATCAAAATTCAAAAAAAATTTAGCATGTAAGCTCAAGATGATTTTATAATAATGTTTCCCAAGGCTCTACGGTAACTAAAATCATCAAGTTGTTTAAGTTATTTTGATTATTTTTACTATTAGTTACCATAATTTTTGAAAATGGGGTGTTAGAAAAATTTCAAAAAGTACATCCTTAACTCTCCCACAATAAATAAGCATAACTCTGGAAGCACACAAGTTTTCAAATAACTAAAACCAAAGGTCTAGTTCACAAGATGACCAAGACATATTGAAATTAAAAGATAGTTCAATATAAAAGTATTAAAATTAATTAAAATCAATAAGAAGAAATGACAAAATCATGTATAAATTTAGAGTAGTCCTTGATGTCCTTGAAGATGTAAGGTATGATTTAGAGCGATGAACAACAAAAGTTATGTAAGTGGGTCCTCCCCAAAGTAGGCTATGGCCATAATGCCCTTACATAACCACTTCTATAGATGTTCGTGGGCATCTTAGAAGTTAAATGTAGATCATGCATTTATTTCAAATAACACACAACTACCCTAGTTAGGATTTTTCTACTATACTATACAAAACCATTAGCCACATAATTGCATGTAGCAGTGAGGTGAATAATGAGATGAAAAGGGATTGTAGAGATTGGGATGTAAGGTACTTAAGCATGTTGATGAGTGGTGAGGTACCCCTACACTCAACCATACAAATACGACCGTTTCATGCATGATCTGGTCGAATTCCAAGGACTAAGTGCTTATGCACCCTTGTGGAATAAGGACAGGTTGGTTAACCATTGTCTTCCCAAGCTTACCTATATGTCACAATTGTATGGTTAAGTAAGCTTAAGGCATATGATTTTTATAGCTTTTATGTTTTTATGTCTTGCACTAGTAGGGAAGGAGAGAGGTAACTAAGTGACTAATTTAACTTAACTACTCATTAACTAATGTTCTAACTAATCCTAGCACCAACATCCATTCCCACTTGCTGTACAAATCCTGAACCAGTGCAACACTACTAAGATTACCAAATGCTAATGGTTACTGGGTTACCAAGCGTTACATACATGCTCAAAGTGATCATGCTTGTGTAATTTAATGATTTTCTTAATTGATCAAAATGAGTTGCTATGCTAATAACAGAAATGTAAAGTGCATAAAATAAAATAAATGCATATGAAAATAAAATAAAAGAAATGCGTAAGAAAAAAAATCTCAAGTGCTGCAAGGATAAATCAAAGAGCTTATCTTTATTGCTATACACAAGGTGTGCTCAGGTACACAATGTTCAAATAAAGATCCATCCACACTTACACCTCCTACTGCGAGCACTTGGAAAATACTCTAACTTTCAAACAGACTACAAGAGTTTCGCTATTTGACTACTAAAAGACTTCCTTTTTTCAATTGTGCACTTGGGCACTATATTTATAGACTTATGAGAAACTACTCTAATAATTAGAGTAACTTCTCTAATAATTAGAATAACTGCTAAAGAAACTTCTAGAGTAACCACTCTAATAATTAGAATAAACTGCTAGAGTAATTGCTCTAATAATTAGAATAAATTGGTAGAGTAATTACTCTAATAATTAGAATAACTACTAGATCAAACACTAGAGTAACTGCTCTCATCATACCCCCACAACTGAACGAAAACTCGTCCTCGAGTTCCTTACAAAATATTGGGAAGGTATGGGATTATTGACTAATTGACAACTGACGGTGGAATGGGATGATAGACTCAATGTGCTGAGTGAACGAATCAATAAGCATATTACAACATTAGTGTTCATGACCATTGTGGTGAACACTCATACATAAATGACATTCAAGCGTTTATTTGGTAGCTTGAAAAGAAAAAGAGAGAGAGAAAGAAGATGGAACGTGTTGCTTTCAATGTTGAGATTGCACCTTCCATTGTTCATCCATAGCCATGCCACCAAACTTGCTCCTTTCATAAATGCTCTAGTTCCAGTCCATCCTGAGTGCTTCCTCCAAGCCCAATCCATTGTTTGTATGATCACCATCTACACACACAACACAGTCACAAATGAGCAAGGATAGATAATCCACAATAAAGTTGATACCTTTCCTCAATATGAAGCGCATTGGCTAAGTTGTGGTTATGGCAAAAACTGGTTTAGAGATTTATCACTAGTAACTACCTAAGGTGTAGGGGTTAGGCAATTAGTAAAATGGAAAAAATTAAAAAATTTATGCCAAGGCCCACACGACTAAGAGTGAACCTTCAGTAGCTATAAGATGGAAAAACATGAGGAACAAGAAAGAAGAAAAATATCAACAACAACGCCAATAAAATGGATGTCATGGATGGGGATGAAATAAGAAATGATTGATTGTAGGAAATGTTTAAGGAAAATAAAATAATAATTGCACCAAAAAGAAATGCCAGTGGGTCCTCCCCAAAGCAGGATCATGCCCTTTATGCCCTGAAAAACCCACAAACCAAAGAGTCTGTAGGCTCTAGGAATGTCATTTGGAAGCAAGAGTTAAAACCTTACCCACAAGAATTCAGCAAAGAAAAATAATGCATCAACCTAGAATGGACTAATGATAAAACTGGCAATGAGGTGGAAAATAGGAAGAAAGATGGAGAGGAGAGAATGGAATGGAATCCCAAGAACAAGGTTGTGGAAAGCCCCTTGTGTATTTCATGGTTAAGATAACTAAGTAGAACTCATCCCAAATCTAGACTCAAACCAACCACATTCAATGACCTCACATCAATACAGTTGGCTAGTTCATCCTCTTGAGGCAACAAAAATACTTCCACAAAGAGTGACCACCATCACAAGGAGAGTGAGCTGGAGAAGCAGAAAGTAAGAAAAGGCCTTAGTTATAGGGAACCTTCAGGCATGGGTAACATGTCTTTCTAGTGCCATAACTAGTGCTTGTAACCCATATTACTTTATTATGTTTAAGGGATATGCTTTGAATTCTCACCTTTTTTCCTTTTTTTTATGTTTATGCATGAGAACCATACCATGCAAAGACTTATTTTTATTCACTCAGCTTTTTGATATTTGAACAATGTCAAAATGGCAGAAAACCCAAGAAAAAGCATCCAAGCATCCAAGAGAATGGCCAACACCAATGCATCGAATCCCCTTGAAGTCACATCCTTTTCATCCTTTAGGTCTTTCCTTGGTTTGAAAAATACCTAGCCACCAATTCATTAACAAGTTTACTTAGAAAAAGGGAACTATACAGTTCCAAGCCAAAGGAGACCATAGAGTTGTATGGATGAGTGGACAGCATGGACTCATTGCCTATTTTACCAAAAGAACCATACCTTAATATCAGCATCATAATTCAAAGGTAAAAACCAAACATTAGCAATCAATATGATATAATTCAATCCACCATCATGAGCACTTATTAGATGACGAATAAATGTAAATCAAGCAAACAAAGAAATAGTGAAAACATGAACGATGGTGTAAAACAAAAATAAGAAAAGTTGAAAGAATATGTAAAAAAAAATGTGTAAAACAAAAATTCAAAAAGAACTAAGGGCCTATAACAGTTAGCATAGGTGGCCATCTCCCCCACGACTAAGTTGGAAGGAGGAGATCCAAAATAGTGAGTAGGGTTTTCCATCAAGAGAGGTAGCATGTGTACTGGCTATCCTAAGCTCCTAGAAAGGTTTGGTTTGTTGCACGTTGACCAAAAGTTTCTTATCTAGGCTCTCAAGTTCGTATATTGTCATGGCCCCTAAAGAAAAAGTTGCATAAATAATATAAGGTCCTTCCCACAATGTTTGAAATTTAGTACTTTGTGGCGCATGTGTGGGATTCCAGTAGAGAACCTTATCTCGTGGTTGATATTTAACTTTCCTAATTCTTAGGTCATGACATTGTTTATTGAAGGCCTTGTGCAATTTGTTAGATGATAGGGCAGCTAATCGGTTTTCATCTAGCAAGTTAAGGATTACTAACCATTGTTTTTGTGCTAGATCAAGGTCAAGGTTGAGGTCACATGCCGTGGATAGTGTATGGAGCTTAGTTTGAATGGGAAGCATTGGTAATTTACCGTATACTAACTCATAGGGAGAGTAGACTGTAGGGAGTTTCCATGTGGAACAGTATCCCCAAAGAGCATCATTCAATTTAGTGCTCTAGTCTCACATAAACTTGCTAATGGTTCTTGTCAATATCTTCATAATCTCCTTGTTGGTGACTTCTACTTGACCATTCGCTTGGGGGTGGTATGGTGTAGTCAATTTATGCTCAACTCCTAAGCGTTGCATTAATTTTCAAAAAGTTGCACTTTTGAAGTATGTACCATTGTTTGAAATAAGTGCATGTGGAATACCAAACCTATTTATGATTTGTTGTTGAACAAATCATGCAGCTGTAGATGATGTACAATCTTTAACAGCAACTGCTTCGGCCCATTTTGTTAGGTAATCAATGGCAACAATAATATAAGCTTTTCCTTTGGACATTGGTGTAATCAACCCCATAAAATCAATTCCCCAAATGTCGAAGGGTTCTAATGGTTGAATCCATTGTTGCAAACCCTCCATTCTAGCAGTCATTCCCCCATCATGTTGATAGCACTCACAAGATTGGACAAAATGATGGACGTCTAGAAATAATGTAGGCCAATAATATCTTGCAAGTAGGATCTTGATGGTTGTTCGTCTTCTAGCATAATGACCCCCACAAGGACCCTCATGAGCGTCTTGGAGAACTCACATTTGATCTATATTGGGAACACACCATCGAACCAAGCCATCGGGACACACTTTGTAAAGTTGCCCATTGATCTCCATAAAGTACTTGGCTCGGTGAAGAAACTGTTGTTTCTTCTTAAGGTTTAACTCTTGTGGTGTTTGTTGGGTGAGGAGATAGGTAAGAATGCTATTGTGCTAGTTTGTCTCCATGGGTTATTGATTATTCACTACACCAGTAAAGAGGAATTCATCAAGGAAATGATCAGAAATTTGATACTCATCCTCTTTGTTGTCCCATCGCAATTGAGATAAATGATCAGCAACTACATTCTCGATGCCCTTGCGATCAATCATCGTTAAATCAAACTATTGTAAGATTACAAGCCATCGTATGATATGAGGGCTTACCATTGGCTTATTCATGAGGAATCGGATTGCACTATGATCTATATGTATATATACTTTATATCCCAATACATAGTGTTTAAACTTTTCTAGTGTAAACACTATAGCCATTAATTCTTTCTATGTGGTAGTGTAGTTAAGTTGTGCACCAATGATACTTTACTTGCACAGTGGATGTAATAAGGATGCTTCTGGTCATCTAACTATGTAAGTACAGCTCCTAAACCATAGGTGGCATGTAAATCATGATATGGAATGGTTTGGACCAGCCAAAAGCTTATAGAATGGGTGTTTCTACTAGCTTCTATTTCAGAGTTTGAAAAGCTAATTTGCATTCCCTGGTCTGCTTGAAAGGTACATCCTTTTTTGTTAATTTCACCAATGGTTTGGCAACCTTTGAAAAGTTCTCAATAAATCTCCTATAGTAGCCAGTATGTCCAAGGAATGATCAAATATCTTTGACAGTTTTTGGTTGACGGGTAATTCCTTGGATAATTTTTATTTTCTTGGGTTCTACCTCTATCCTTGTGTGTGAGATTTTGTGCCCTAGTACTACACCTTCTTGGACCATTAAATGAATTTTCTGCCAGTTGAGCCTCAAATTGATTTCTACACATCTTTTTAACACTTTCTCCAACTAGTCTAAGGCTTGATCAAAGTTTGCTCCATAAGTGAAGAAGTCTTCCATAAAGACCTCCATGCCATTCCCTATCTATTGTTGGAATATGCTTAAAACTAGTCGTTGAAATGTTGCAGGGGCGTTGCACAAGCCAAACAACATCTATTCATATGTGAACATTCCCCAAGGACTGGTGAATGTAGTCTTGGCTTGGTCTTCTAGGGCTATTTGTATTTGGTTATATCCACTATATCCATCTAAAAAACTATAATAGCGATGCCCTACGATGGTGTCTAAGACTTGGTTAACAAATGATAATGGAAAGTGATCTTTAAATTTTTCCACATTTAGTAGTCTGAAATCTATGCACACCCTCCATTTGCCTCCCTTTTTAGGCACAATAACTAAGGGATTAACCCATTCGCTATCAGCAATGGGGTATATTAACCCAACCTTGAGAAGCTATTCGATTTCTTCCTTAACTACTTGCTTCAGCTTAGAGTTCAATCACCTCTACAGTTGTCTTCGAGGCTTCATGGAGGGGTCAATGTAAATTCTAAGTTGGCATATCCTAGGATCTATTCCAGTTAATTCAAGATATGACCAAGTAAAGGCTTCCAACCATTTATTTATTATCTTTAGCAATTCTTATTTTTTTTGAGGAGCAAGCTTAGCATTGATAATTACCGATTTTCCATTTTTAAGGAACATGTATTCCATACCAGTGGGCAATGGTTTCAGCTCAATGGACTTCTGCTTAAATTTCTGAGGGATTTCCAACTTCCCCCAGTTGATATTTTCAAGCTTAAGACTTGGAAGTTGGTAGTGGACTTGCTCTAATGCGTCTATGCTATCGATGTAAGCACAAGTCAAACCCTCAGTTGGTTCCATGCATATGAGTGAACTACTTTCTTAATTAGTTGTTAGCCACTGAGTGTCTTCCTATCGTGTGGCTACTGCATATAGGCATCTTTGTATGTTAATCACTTGTGCACACTGATTGCATGTAGGCAATGATAAACTTTGCACAAACCATGACCTCTGCATGCAATTACACCCTGTGTCATTGTATGCGATGCACAAAACTTTCTTCTTCTCAATCTTTTCGAATATATTTTCCTTTGATATTTCTAGGGAAAGATCATGGATTCCTAGGCATGTGTCAATGGTGCTTAGCCATGCTCTTCCCATTATGATTGGGAAGTCCCCCTTACCATTATTTACCTGAATCACTAGGAAGTCAACTAGGTACGACCATCCACAAATAGTGGTAACAATGTCTTCCACCAGTTCCAATGGGATAGTGATAAACTGGTCAGCCAACTCTAGAAGAATGTTACTCTTTTTCAATAAAGGTAGGTTCCAGGCCTTGTACATTTCTTGAGAAATCAAGTTGACATTGGAACTTAAATCCAAAAGAGCCTTGCATGGTGCATTTCTAGCAATTTGTAAGTATATTAGAGGACTCCCAAGATCAGAGAATTTCCTGGGAAGGTGGCCAGCTTTGATCCAATTGGTGATGGTATGTGTTGAGTGTAGTGATTGGGTTGAAGGAGGCTCTGAAGTTTTGATTGATACTAAGGAATCTAAGGAATCAACCGCTTGTGATTGCAAGGGCTTGGTTGGACTATTGGTTCTAAAGAAAGGTCTTTTCTTCATGTGGTTGTTGGAACCAATAATAGGTTGAGAGTTAACAACCCTTATGGTGTTATGTTGCTACAGCTGAGTAGGGATGTCACCTTGCATCGCGAGAGTAGGTGGTAGTGGAACTATTGGTGGAAGAGATGCAGTCAAATGAGAAGGATGATATGCTTGCGGAATATCATCTCTAGAAGAAGGAGTCCCATAATACTTAGGGGCTTAGTAGTGAGGTTGAGGAGTGACGTGACCAGTAGAATCACATGGGAAGATTGGTTGCTACACGTAATATCCATACGAGTCAGGTTGCTGATAAAGATACTGTTGCCTTGGTGGTGGCATTCCCCATGATTGTGAGTGCTACCACTATTGATATTGCTGAATTGGTCGTGGTGGAGTTCCACTAGGATAATATGTTAAGGGTTGGTGGAATTGCCTTAGGTTACCTTGAGGATAAGATAACCTTCGGGGTGTTTTCCTTTTGTTTAATCATGGGTTGAGTGCATACACCCCAGACTCCTATAGATGTGAGATTATAGGGCAACATCCCTTAGGATGGTCATATTGACATATCTAACATCCACTATCATTGTTTTTTTCCGAATCCACAACCTCTTTAATGATGGCAACTTTGCCCTTACCCTTGCTATGTGCATGTTCAGCCTCTTTCTTTTTTTCTTTTCTCACTACCTTGCTCTCTAGACTCCTCTACTATTTTAAGAACAGTTTGAAATCCATTGTCTAGGGAATTCCACATTTGTTCTACCTTTGCTGAAACTTCTGATGTCATCTTTTGGATAGGCAAAGTTTTCCTATTCACCATCTCTTCGAGTCGTGACTCTTCTTCATCCTCACAAAAACTTACTCCCCTCTTCTGAAAGGAAGGATCTCAGTTATACTCTTTTGCACTTTCTATTTTCTGTAGCTCACCTTCTTCCTTAGCAACTTGCTCCAATAGTCATTGAATTTGATGAGACCTAAGCTCGGATAATCTCAATTGGGCATAAGTCCTGAGGGTTCTTCTCGTTTCATGCCTAAGCCCATCCACAAGATGGCATGGTTGATCCCTTTGTGAATAACCATGACCAAGAAAACAATGTAACAGTGCATAGTATTGGCCCATGGTAGCATCCAAGGGTCCATATCCTCCTTCTTTCTAGCCTTGGATTTGCTTTTGTAAGTTAAACACTCTAGAGTACGTTTGGTACTTATCGTTGAATAATTCTAACATAGTACTCCATCTACGAATAGATTCTAGTTCTAAGGACTGGTACCAACTTTTTGCTTCTTTAACTAGTGTCCATAGGAACAACTTAAGTTTTTGTCATTCATTCTCTATGTTTTGTAAGGCACATGCATCATTCAATGCTTGTAAATGATTCTGAGGATCAACGTTGTATCCCCCTTCAAATTGTGGGATATTGTTCATATCTAATCTCTTGATCCTACTATCTTTCTGGTGCCTTGTTGGAATTCTAACAGCCCCAGTTATGTCTAACATACTTTGAGTAGCGAGTAGGGGTTCATCATGATCGTCTCATCCATGGCATCTATGATGCCTACATTGTTCCCTACTCTCCCTTCTTCTATGTCGTGACTCTCTAAAGTGCCCTCGTCCTCTTTCCTGGTTGTTTCGTCTATGACTTCCACTTTGCCTAACTTTATCCCCATGGTCTTTTTTTTTATGACCGCATTCGGATATTGAAGGAGAGACTAAAGGAGATTATGAAGGTGAAGAAGAAGGAGAATTGTCACCATGATGATGTCTGCTACCTTCTCTTCTGCGGTCTCAGCCCCAATCGCGATTGTGATCAAAATGTCCACCTTTATCATGAGTTTGTGTCCCTTTTTCGAACCCTTTGTGCCTGTGGGTATTAGAACCTGGGTTATTGATGGGACAAAATATCACATGGATCATGATATCACATACATGATATTGCTGTTGTCGCGATATCGCATCCCTTGCGATATCATGTCGTCCCCCGCGATATCGTGATGCGCCGTCATATCTATAAATAAAAGGTGGCTCTCCCTTGTTTTCCATCCTAGGCTTAGACCATAGTGAAACTCTGGCAGTTTGATCCCTCCAGAGATAGAATATTTTCCATGTGCCCGCAGTAGGAACTCCAAAGTGAATAGATCTTTATTCGAGCAAACATTGTACTTGAACACAAGTTTGTGTACGACAATAAAGATGAACTTCTTGGATAAACCTTGCAGTGCATGGAATAGGCTAATTAGGATTTTATTTAATGTTATTTATTGTTTATTCTTTAATTGCTTTATTAGTTATTAAATCTTTCTCAACCCTTCTCTCCTAGTTAAGTGCCTTAGTATGACTGCTTCGAGCACGTGCATTACACGTGGTGATCCCAGCAACAATTAGTGTTTGGTAACCACGGTTGCGTTGGTTCAGGGTGTGAACAGTAAGTGGGAACGAATGCTGATGCTAGGTTAATTCAAACTTAATTAGTTAGTTAGAGTTAGTAATTAGTCTCTTCAACCCTTCACCTCACTAGCATAGGAGATATACCATAAAAGACTATAAAAATCATATACCTCAGACTTACTTAACCATACACCGTGAAAAATACAAGTCTAGGAAGACAAGGAATAATTAACCTTAAGTGTTCCATGAGGCATGCAGGCACATACTCTACGGAGTTCGACTGGATTGCACGTGTTACGCTCGTATTCGTATGGTTGAGTGTAGGGGTACCTCGCCACTCATCATTGGCACCATTGCCGGGGACTAAGTGTTTGTGCACGAAGTAGAACATAGGAAATCACTCACATCGTTGGGAGCTTAAACGAACCCTTAGGGTTAATTAAACGAAAAATTATATGACGGTAAAATAGCACACTGGTAAAATAACAATGTCTTCTTCTTTGAAAAAAAGTAATACACCACCTAGGGATCATACTAGAAACAGTCGGCAGTCTAAAACACATAACCAAAATTAGCCAATTCCTCAACAACATCGGGTAGTATATACTCATCCTAATTAGTACATACCAGATTTTACCTTTATCCTCCATCAAGATGAATAGCTGCGATGGAGAGATTTGCAAGGTAACATAGTGTTACCTCCAGATCGGTCAGTCCCAAACATGCTCCTCCATGCTTTGGCACAAATTGGCATGACTCAGCTCTATGCTGAATATGTTATAGGTGATTTTGACACAAGGGATTACTATCCTACATCTACAGAACATATGAGGGACTTAAGGCAGGAGAGCCACCATACACTTTTGAAGGGAAAAGGGGTCCCGCACGTCCTAAGTGAAATCGGAGATGGTGAACCACTCATAACGGGTTCTCTATCAAATGATGTTTCCCCTCCTAATGATAGTGAGGAGGTGGGGTATCAGAACCTATGATCCATGATACACAACCCTGGTTCTGATCCCTGTGAATGCCAACTGTTCACTGAGGGGATAATAACACATGACAAGGACGGGCACTCAAATAGTCATCATGATTGGGGCCGAAGCCATAGAAGAGAAGGTAGGAAACATTGTCATGGTGATGGTTCTCCTTCTTCTTCCCCTTCTTCACATCATTCACCCTCTCCTTCCACATTTGGGCGCAGCCATATAGAAAGCATAACGATGAGGATAGAGGTAGAAAAAATGAGAGACCTCGTTGAGAAAGTCGAGAAAGAGGACAAGGGCATGAACGAAAGGAAAGTAGAGAACAACGTAGACACCATAGACGTCATGAAAGAGATGATCATGATGAGCCCCTACTTGTAACTTGAAGTATGCTCGATATAATGGAGGTAGTGAGAATACCGATAAGGCATCAAAGAGATAGCTGGATACAACATCTCACGCTTCAAAGGGGGATACAATGTGGATCTGCAAAATCATTTACAGGCATTTCATGATGCCTGCACCTTGCAAAACATAGAGAACGAGTGGTAGAAATTGAAGTTGTTTCCCAGGATGCTCATTAAGGAAGCAGAGAGTTGGTACCGGTCCTTAGAGCCGGAAACCATTAGGAGGTGGAGTACGATGTTAGAACTCTTCAACGATAAATATCAAACGTACTCCAAAGTGTCTAACATGTGTAAGTAGATCCAAGGATGGAAGCAAGGTACTCATGAACCCTTTGATGCTGCCATGGGCTGCTACTGCACATTGTTACATTGTTGCCTGGGCCATGGTTACGCACAGCGGGATCAACTCTGCCACATCGTAGATGGGCTAAGGTATGAAACTAGGAGAACCCTTGGGACTTATGCCCAAGGGAGACTATCGTAACTTAGATCCCATGAAATTCATCGCTTGTTGGAGAAAGTAGCCAAAGAAGAAGGGGAGCTACGAAAAAGAGAGAGCGCGAAAGAATATAACCGTGATCCTTCCCTTCGAAAGAAGGGAGTGAGATTTTGCGATGAAGAGGATGAGTCACCACTTGAAGAGTTGATGAACAAAAAAACCTTGCCTCTTCAAAAGCTAATAACAAAAGTATTAGCTAAGGTAGATCAGATACAAGACTCCTTAGATAGTAGACTTGAACTTGTCTTGAAAATCGTAGAGGAGTCTAAGGAGGAATGAAGTAGTGATAAGGATAAGACAAAGCGAAGAGATTTAGGCCCTGCATGTGACAAGGGTAAGGGAAAATAACTATCTCTGATGAGGTTGTGGATTCAAACACAGATGATGATGGTGGATGTGAGATCTGCCAATATGACCATCCTAAAGGATGTTGTCCAATCATCTCACATCTACAAGAGTCCGAGGTGTATGCACTCAACCTGAGACTTAACAGACGGTAGACACCCCGGAGGATACCTTATCCCCAAGGTAACCCAAGACAGTTCCACCAACCGTTAATGTATTATCCAAGTGGAACTCCACCACAACCCATCGGGCAACATTAGCAGTGGTAATACCCACAGTCATGGGGGATGCCACTGTTGAAACAACAGTACCCTTATCGACAGCCAGACCCATATGGATACTACGTGCAGCAACTGATTTCTCCAAGTGACTCCATGGGTCACACAACTCCCCAACGTCACTACCAAGTTCAAAAGTACTTTAGAAGGACTCCTTCTCCTCTGAGAGACGCTCCATACCCATACCATCCTCCTAATCCATCTGCACCTTTTCCATCGGTAGTTCCCATAACACCTCCTGCTCCAACAATGCAAGGGAAACTCCCCACTCAACCACAACCACAAAATGCTACGAGAGCCATAAGCATTCAACCCGCTGTTGGTTTTGAAAACCACAAAAAGAGAAGACCTTTCTTCAGAACCAAAAGCCCAGATAAGCTCTCACAACAACAAGCGGTTGAGTCTAGGTACGCTCCTCCAACACATAAGGCTTCGGAGCACCCTTCCGTCCAACAACAGAGCTTAATGCATACGGTTATGTTAACAAATACTGTAGCCGACTAGATCAAGATAGGCCACCTTCCCAGGAAACTATCTGACCCTGGAAGTCCCTTAATCTACCTCCAAATCATCGGGAACGAACCACATAAGGCTCTTCTTGACTTAGGTTCTGGAGTCAACTTAATTTCACGAGAAATGTATCAAGCCTAGAACTTGCCCCAACTTAAGAAGAGCAATATTCAACTAGAGTTGGTAGACTAGTCCATCACCATTCCCTTGGGATTGATGGAGGACATTGTTACCACTGTGTGTGATTGGTCATACCCAACAGATTTCTTGGTGATGGCAGTTAACAACAACGTAGGGGACTTCCCAATTATAATGGGAAGGCCATGGCTAAGTACAATAGATGCGTACTTAGGGATCCGTGATCTTTCCTTGGAGATATCTAAGGTAAATATTTATGGAAAGATCAAGAAGAAGAAAGTTCCGTGCATCACATATAGTGACTCAGAGGTTGATGACATGGAGGAATGTTCTGCATCTCTTCCATGCAACTGGTGTGCCCAAGAGACTCAAATTCAAAGATGTCTGTATGTAGCAACCACACAAGTAGTGGACACCCCGTGGTTGATAGCTAGTCGAAAGAGCAAACCAACATGCATGGAACGAATTGGGGAAACAACCCATGCCCACAACGAAGGCATAGATACATTGGAGTATGAGCGTCGCTGACTTCCACCCCTTAATCTAAGAACATCAATGGGGAGAAGTTGGGCACTTTTACAAAATTTAAATAGACGTTCATTATTTCGGATCTCTCCCTTGCAATTTAGTCATGGGGGAGATGGCCACCTATGCTGATCATTTGGGGCCCTCAGTTCTTTTTAATTTTTTTTACACATTTTTGTCTTACACGTTTTTGTTTTACACATTTTTGTTTTACACATTTTTGTCTTACACATTTTTGTTTTACACATTTTTGTTTTACAAGTTTTTGTTTTACAAATTTCTTTAACTTTTCTTATTTTTGTTTTACAACATCGTTATACTTTTTCATTTTGAGTGTGTGTGTGTGTGTGTGTGTGTGTGTGTTCCATCCTGTAAGTTTGTCACCCAATAAGTGTTCTTCATGATGGTATGAACTATTTTCCTATTGATTACTAATGTTTGGTTTTTACTTTTAAGTTATGATGTTGATACTAAGGTATGTTCTTTTGATATGGCAGGCAATGAGTCCACTTCATCCATTCATCCACAAGTTTCTATGGTCTCTCTTGGCTTGGAATTGTACAGTCCCTTTCTAGTAAGAAATCTAACGAATCAGTGACTAGGTATCTCTCAAATTAAGGAAGGACTCAAGGTTTGAAAAGGGTGTGACTTCAAGGGAACTTGATGCTTTTGTGTTGGCCATTCTCTTGGGTGCTTGGATGCTTTTCTTCTCAAGTTTTCTTACCGTTTTAACGTTACCCAATTCTCGGGAAGCTGAGTAAATAAAAATAACAAAGTCTTTGCATGGTGTGGTTTGCACACATAAACACATAAAACAAAAAAAAAACAAAAAAAATAAAAAAAAACAAAAAAAAAGGAGAAGAGATTAAGTGAGAATTCAAAGCACATCCCTTAGACAAAATAATCCCTTGGGCTAGAAGCACTGGTTATGGAACTCAAATAAAAGGTTCCCTCTAACTAAGGCCCTTCTCGCTCCCATTCTCTTCTCCTTGTTTCGTTGGAATGGTGGTGGCTCTTGGGCGAAGGCATTCTTGTTACTTCAAGAGGATGGATTGGCCGAATGCATTAATGCAAAGTCACTGGAAGTGGTTTGTTTGAGGCTGGACTTGGAATGGGATTTGCTAAGTCATATTAACCATGAAACACACAAGGGGCTGTACACCACCTTATTCTTGGGATTCCATTCTATTCTCTTCTCTCCATCCTTCTCTCCCCATTATTCACCTCATTGCCAATTGTATCATTAGTGTATATTTTGGTTGATGCATTGTTTTCTTTTTGGTAAATTCTTGTGGTTAAGACTTTAACTCTTGTCCCACATGACATTCCCAGAGCCTACGGACTCTTTGAATGTGGGTTTGTCAGGGCATTAAGGGCATGAGCCTGCTTTGGAGAGGACCCACTGACATTCCTATTTGGTGCACCAGTTAAATTATTTTTCCTCACATTTTTGCAATCCATTTTATTTTTTTTTCATTTCCATCTTGACATCCATTTCATCGACGTTATAGTTGTCTCTTTTTCTCCATCTTTCTTGTTCTTTTTTTTTCTCCATTCTATCGCTACCGGTAGTTCGTGATTAGTCATGGGGATACGAGGTGCAATTTTTTTGATTTTCTCCTAACTCCTACACCTTTGGTAGTCATCAATATTATATCTCCAGACCCGTATCAGCCATACCACAACTCAGCCAATGGACCTTTCACCGAAGCAAGGTATCCACTGCATTGAAATTCATTTACCCTTGCTAATATAAGGACTGTGTTGTGTGTGCAAATGGCAATCATACAACAACAAGATTGGATTTGGAGAGAACACTTGAAATGGAGCGGTGTTGAAGTAGCTATGCAAGGAGCAAGATTGATGGCATGCTTACGGATGGATAATGAAAGGTGCAATCTTGGCATTGGCAGGAGCAAAATTTCTTTCTCTCTCTCTTTCTCAAGCTGCCAAATACGACCTGATGTCAATGTAATAAGGTGTTCACTCTTGTTGTCATGAACACCAGTTTTGTTGTATCTTGTAATGATGATCCATTCACATGTCATCCCATTAGTTCCATTTTGAGTCAATAATTCCATACCTTCCCAATATTTTGTAAGGAACTCGAGGATGAGTTTTCATTTAGTCATGGGGGTATGATGGGACGTGATATCGCATGGGCCGTGATATCACGGTGCGCCGTCATATCTATAAATAAGAGGTGGCTCTCCCTTGTTTTCCATCCTAGGCTTAGACCGTAGTGAAACTCTAGTAGTTTGATCCCTCCAGAGATAGAATATTTTCCATGTGCCCGCAGTAAGAACTCCAAAGTGAACGGATCTTTATTCGAGCAAACATTGTACCTGAACACAAGTTTGTGTACGGCAATAAAGATAAACTTCTTGGATAAACCTTGTAGTACATGGAATAGGCTAATTAGGATTTTATTTAATGTTATTTATTGTTTATTCTTTAATTGCTTTATTAGTTATTAAATCTTTCTAAACCCTTCTCTCCTAGTTAAGTGCCTCAGTACGATCACTTCAAGCACATGCGTTACGTGTGGTGATCCCAGCAACAATTAGCATTTGGTAACCATGGTTGCATTGGTTCAGGGTGTGAACGGTAAGTGGGAATGAATGCTGATGCTAGGTTAATTTAGACTTAATTAGCTAGTTAGAGTTAGTAATTAGTTAGTTAGAGTTTGTAATTAGTCTCTTCAACTCTTCACCTCACTAGCATAGGAGATAAAACATAAAAGACTATAAAAATCATATACATCAGACTTACTTAACCATACACCATGAAAAATACAAGTAAGTCTGGGAAGACAACGAATAATTAACCTTAAGTGTTCCATGAGGCGTGTCAGCACTTAGTCTACGAAGTTCGACCAAATCACGCGTGTTACGCTCGTATTCGTATGGTTGAGTGAAGAGGTACCTCACCACTCATCAGTTATGAATAGTGGAATGAAGGTTCTAATACACAATCCCTTGGCCAAAGTCAAGGGGAGGAACATCGTTGTATAGGCAACTCCCTGAGGTAGGTTCACCACCCTCATTTTCGCTTAAGATATGTGGGGCATCCTAAGACCACTTACCCTTCAAAGAATTATGATGTCTCTCCTGTTGCAAGTCCCTTTGACATTGTGCCTCTATGTGACGGTATTCTCTTGAGTTACGGTCTTGCACAATGTATTTTGCATGTAAGTGCAACATGCCAATTCATGTGAGAGCATGAAGAAGCATGCTCGGGACTGAATAATTGGGAGGTAATACTATGTTACCTTCTAAGTTTCGCCAACATAGTTGTTCATCTTGATGGTGGATAAAGGTGAAGTCTGGTATATATTCATTGGGATGAATATATACCACTCGAACTTGTTGAGGGACTGGTAGATCAACGTCATGTGTATTACGCTGCTGATTGTTTCCTGTTTCAGACCTAGGTGGTGAGGCACTTTCGTATGAAGAAGGAGACATACTTGTATGTTCAGTGTGCAATGTATTCTAGTTTATTATTTTCTCAACCAACCCTAAGGATTTGTTCCAATGATGTGAATGATATCCTATGTTCTAATTAGCGCACAAACAACTAAGTCCCTGGCAATGGCAGTAATGATGAGCGGTGAGGTACCCCTATGCTCAACCATATGAATACAAGCATTTCATGCATGATCTGGTCGAATTCCAAGAACTAAGTGCTTATGCACCCTTGTGGAACAAGGATGGGTTGGTCGATCGTTGTCTTCCCAAGCTTACCTGTATGTCACGATTGTATGATTTTAAGTAAGCCTGAGGCATATGATTTTTATAGCTTTTATGTTTTTATGTCCTACGCTAGTAGGGAAGGAGAGAGGTAACTAAGTGACTAATTTAACTTAACCAATCATTAACTAATGTTCTAACTAATCCTAACACCAGCATTCGTTCCACTTGCTGTACACATCCTGAACTAGTGCAACACTGCTGGGATTACCAAATGCTAATCGTTACTGGGTTACCAAGCATTACACACATGCTCGAAGTGGTCATGCTAATGTAATTTAACGATTTTCTTAATTTATCAAAATGAATTGCTATGTTAATAACAGAAATGTAAAGTGAATAAAATAAAATAAATGCATAAGAAAATAAAATAAAAGAAATGCGTAAGAAAACAAATCTCAAGTGCTGCAAGGATGAATCAAAGAGCTCGTCTTTATTGCCATACCCAATGTGTGCTTAGGTACATAATGCTCGAATAAAGATCCATCCACACTTAGACCTCCTACTGTGAGCATTTGGAAAATACTCTAACTTTCAAACAAACTACAAGAGTTTCACTACTTGATTGCTAAAACACTTCCTTTTTTCAATTGTGCACCTGGGCATTGTATTTATAGACTTGGGAGCAACTACTTTAATAATAAGAGTAGCCACTCTAATAATTAGAATAACTGCTAAAGAAATCGCTAGAGTAACCACTCTAATAATTAGAATAAACCACTAGAGTAACTACTCTAATAATTAGAATAAACCACTAGATTAACTACTCTAATAATTAGAATAAACTACTAGAGTAACTGTTGCAATAATTAGAATAACTGCTAGAGCAACCACTAGAGGAACTGCTCTCATCACATGTCCTCTATAGGTTCTATGTCAGTTGTGATTAAAATGACCATCATGCTTATCCATCCAAGTTTCGTATGAAGTCCATACCATTAATAGTGGCCTTTCATTGATGTGTCCCTTCTTGTGGACCATCATAAGCTCATGACAACTATAGAGAGTGAGCATCACTCCAAAAAGAGAAGAAAAGAGAAGAGGGAAGGAAGGGCCTTAGTTAGAGAGGTGCCTTCACGCATGGGTAGCATGGTTTTCTAGCCATATAACCAATGTGTGTAGCCCATTATTATGTCTAAGGAGTATGCTTTGAATTCCCATTGTTTTTTCCTTTCTTTTAATTTTTTCCTTCTCTCTCTCTCTCTTTTTATTTTTTTCATGGGAATCACACCATGCAAAGACATGCTTCTTGTTTATTGGTCAATGATAGGAGGGATAATACATTCCATGAGAAGTCATAGATCACAAGAAGGAAGTCAAGAAGAGAAAACTCAAATCCCCTTAAGGTCACATCCTTTGCCATTCCTACTTGGTCTCTCCCTCTTTCTTCAAGGCATAATGATCTTGAATTAATTTTAGTTTTATGTGAGAAGAACCATATTACTTTCATGATGAGGATCTTTTATTTAGAGAACTAGAGGGATTGATGATGTGGTCGCACTACTTTACACAATTATTTACCTAATCATCTTGATAGCATATGACAAAGACCTAATCCATGGTGTTGAATTTTTCATCATGACTAGAAATATTATTAACAAAAACATACTAGACATTCATAAAACATAAAGGAAATGACTCAAGAAAAGAGAAAATTATAAAGAAGAAAAAAATAATAAGAAACAGAAAACATATTTAGAATTAGAAATTTTTTGAAGAAATAGGAAAATGATAAAAAATTGTAAAACTAAAAAAAGTTTAAGAAAACACTTATTAGTTCTTGATTTAAGATGGGGCATCTCCCCCACAACTAAACTCATGGGTGAACATTCAAAAAATAGACCATACATTCCCTTAGTTATACACCATAAGTTTTCCATCTATCATTTTTAATAGTTTAAGTTTTCACTTGGTAGCATATTTAACATTTGATGAGTGGCGAGGTACCCCTACACTCAACCATATGAATACGAGCATAACACGCACGTTCCGGTCGAACTCCGTAGACTAAGTGCCTACACGCCTCATGGAACACTTAAGGTTAATTATTCGTTATCTTCCCAAACTTACTTGTATTTGTCATGGTGTATGGTTAAGTAAGTTTGAGGTATATGATTTTTATATCTTTTTATGTTTTATCTCCTATGCTATTGAGGTGAAGGGTTGAGAGACTAATTGACTAACTCTAACTAACAAACTAAGTTTAAATTAACCTAGCATCAACATCCATTCCCACTTACTGTTCACACCTTGAACCAATGCAACCATGGTTACCAAACGCTAGTCGTTGCTGGGATCACCACGTGTAACGCACGTGCTCGAAGTGGTCGTATTGAGGCACTTAACTAGGAGAGAAGGGTTGAGAAAGATTTAATTCCTAATAAAGCATGTAAATGATAAACAGTAAATAAGAATAAATAAATCCTAATTAGTCTATTCCATGCACTGCAAGGTTTATCCAAGAAGCTTGTCTTTATTGCCATACACAAACTTGTGTTCAGGTACAACGTTTGCTCGAATAAAGATCCATTCACTTTAGGACTCCTACTGCGGGCACATGGAAAATATTCTATCTCTAGAGTGATCAATCTGCCAGAGTTTCACTATTGTCTAGCCTAGGATGAGGAAACAAGGGAGGGCCACCTCTTATTTATAGATATGATGGTGCACCGTGATATCACGTACACAATATCGCAGGGGAAGACGCGATATTGTGTACACGATATCGCAAGGGATGCGATATCGCGACGACCGTGATATCGCGACGGCCGTGATATCGCGGCCCATCAACATTGATGATTATCACGTTCTGATCATTTAGAGACATATTAGTTAGACTAGAACATGTTTTCTTTTTATGGGATCTAGGCATGTTTCCTTGTTTATTTTCTATTTTTGTTCTTATGTCTCATTGTTTAACATCTTCTTTTGGTGTGTAGTCAAAGTGTAAGATGTTCTTCTCTAAGTTCTTTGATTGGTTCATTTTCTTAGGATAAGAACTAATAAGTGGGTTGGATGTTTCCATGCATCTTTTAAATGATTTTGTATTCTCATTTTCGAGCCACTAGGTGTCTTTTGGTTTAGTGGCTATTGTGTAGACTTGGTTTTGCACACACACACTTGTTCCTTAAGTTTTTTGTGGGTTGGTATAAAGATCATGTTAATACTTTGAACTTTTGGCCCATAACTACATCCTTTATCATTATTAGTAATGCATGGAACTTTTTGTCTCTCCACAGTGATAGGTTCATCTTTTATGTTTTATGTCGGAGTGGTAATGATTATTGGCTATTATGTAGGATTAGGAGACATTGTTTTTGTGAGGAAGGGGGTTGCATAGGATTGTCCTTGTGCTAGTTTTGATGGGCTAGTAGGTGTACTAGTTTTATTCACATGTGTGGAAACTATCCTAAAGAAAGGATATTTCCAAGACTTTTGCTAAGAACTACTAACATTATCATTTACTTGTATGTTCATAGCACAAGTGGTGTTCTTCTATTAAGACTGTGAAGCAAATCCTTCCCACATTATTGGTAGTAACATATGTTGGAGGGAAGTATGAGAGTATTAAGGATGTAAGGGATGATAAGAGGCATGAGATGGTGATTCCATAGGAGATGTTGTGAGTTGATGGTATTCAGCAGAGTAGTAGCAGTTATTTGAGGTAGGGGAAGTAGAATCATTTGAAGAAATAGGTTGTTGAATATAGTATCCATAGGGGTTTGGCTGATGATAGGGGTATTGCTGGTTTGTTGATGGCATTCTCCATGACTGTGGGTTTTGCCATTGTGGTTGATAGTAGTCTTGAGGTTGATAGGAAGTCCCACTGGGATAGTACTATTGGTTATAAGATTGTCTATAATTACCTTGTGGGTAAGGTAATCTCCTAGGCATTTGCTTTTCTACCAACTTAGGATTCAAAGCAAAAGTCCCAAACTCTTGTAGATGTAACATACCTGGGAAATAACCCTTTGGAAGTTCATATTGGCAGATGTTACATCTATCATCCTCTACTATATATGATTTTGTAACCTCTTCTACTACAGCTATCTTTCCTTTTTGCCGATAAGTGTCCTTACCTATTTCTTTATCCTTTTTCCTCTTCTTTTTTTGATCACTTAATCCTTTTTGCTTTTGCTTCTCCTCCATGGTTATCAAGTTAGTTGTAACTTTTTCATTCATCAACTCCCACATCTTATCTACCCTTTCTTCAATCTTAGTGATAGACTTTTGCATTAGGAAGCTTTTGTGTGAAATCAACTCATCAAGAGTTGTCTCTTTTTCTTGATCATAAATATGAACCTCTTTCTTTTGAAGAGTTGGGCCCTAGTTATATTCCTCTATGCTCTCCCTTTTACATAACTTTCCTTTTTCTTTTGCTATCTGTTCTATTAGCATTTGTATTTGATGGGCTCTTAGTTTTCATAATCATCCTTGAGCATAAATCCCAAGGGTCTACCTCATTTTATTATAAATCCCATATTTGATGTAGAGAAACTATTCTTTTCGAGAAAAACCATGGCTTGGACATCTATGTAGTAGAGAATAGTATCTATCCAAGGGTGCATCCAAGGATTCATGGTTTTCTTACTTCCACCCTTGGATTTGTTTTCTTAGATTGGACATTCTTTCATAGGTTTGGTATTTTTCATTGAAGAGCTCAAGCATTGTGGACCACTAGTGGATTGAATTTGATTCCAATAATTTATACCAACTTTTAGCTTCCTTTATTAGTGTCTTAGGAAAGAGCTTAAGCTTTTGCCACCTACGTTCAATGTTTTATAAGGCATAGGCATCATGGAAGGCTTGTAAATGATGTAGGGAATCAAAATTATAGCCTCCCTTAAATTTAAGAATGTTATTCATATCAAGTTTTTGGACACGACTTTCTCTTTAATGCCTATGAGGTATTTGAATTGCCTCCCTAATTTGCATCATGCTTCTAGTAGCCAACAAGGGTTCATCTTCATTAGACATGTCATGGTGATAATCTTTGTTTCTATTTTTTTGATAGTGATAATCTTGTCTATGCTCACTTTGATGTCTTTCATCTTGCCTTTGCGTTCTATTTCTATCTTCATCTTGATCGCTTAGTGGAGCTCTATCTCTATACATATGTTCATCGTTGTTAGAACTAGACATTGAAGATGAAGAGAAAGATGATGAACTAGGAGAATCACCATGGCTTCTATGTCTCCTCCTATGGTCCCTTCATTTATCTTTTCTAGGTTTGAAGGAGGTCCTAGGCCTTGAGGCCCTCCTTGTTCTAGGACTTGTTCCATCCCTTCTAGGGTTGTTTGCATTAGTTGAACTTAGTCTTTGAATGTAGTAAGGGTCGAAATGAGCATATGAGACCCCTACATTTAGTACTTCACTTCAATTCTCTTCAATCTAGATCCTACCATTTTTCCTACTAGTGTTCTCATCATGTGATGGATTACCAGTTCTATGTGAAGGAGACGTTTTCAATTAATAATGTGTGCAACTTAAAATATTAATATTTTTAAAAAGATAAATCGTTAATGCTTTTACAACTATTGTTTATATAATATAACTAATTTAGATAATTAGCACCATCTCGGGCAATAGTGCTAATGATGAGTAGCAGGTACCCCCCTACACCCAACCATACAAATCATAAGTATTCACATGTAATCCATCGAATTTTGTGGATGGAACTAGTGTGGTATCTAGATTGTTAAGCATTGATCGTAGGTCATTGTCTTCTTACTTGGACTAGTGGTAGCTTTATGATGTATGGTATAGTCCAAAGTAAGGCATATAATTATGATATTGTTGGGGCCTTAAACTAACCTTACCAATAACATAGAAATTAATTATTTTATCTAATTAACAATAAGAAGAAAATTTTAAGCTAGCCTAAGGATGATGACTGTTCATTCCTATCTTTTTGTACATGTCCTGAACTCATGTACCCACTACTGGGATTACCAAGTGTTATGCTAATGTGGCAAACCAAGCAACAATGCTACTGGGATTAACAAGCAAATACGTGTTTACACTCGAAATTAGTCACGCTCATTTCGCTGATTGATTAACGTGCATGGAAATGTAAATATTAGCTAATTACATGGAAAATAAATTGCATTGAAAGTTAATCTATTCTAAGTCAAAGTGTTGTAATGAATATGAATCATTTTTGATCTTATTGTTGTTCATGGAAGGTGTCTAGGTACAATGCCACTCAAATAAGATGCCATACAATTGACTGAAATCCACATTGCAGGCACTTGCTAACTGTTCTCTAGGATTACAAAATAAAATGGCAAGAGTCTAGCTACACTACTAACCAAATGGTGCCAAATACGTGGCAAGTGCTTGCATATTTATAGGCAAATATAGGCATTGTGTTGATGGGAATGTGTTAACATGTAGCTGTGTTGATGAGGATGCATTGACAAGGATGTGTCGATGGGGATGCATCGACAAGGATGCATTGACGAGGATGGGTCCATGCATATAAGATGTGTTGCTTGTTAATGCATCAACGATGCATTTATGAGGCTTTGTTAACAAGGATGCAGTGTGACGAAGTTGCTTAACATATCATGTGTCATCAACTAGCAACAAAACATGAAGGAATGATTAGACAAAAAGAAGAAACCCATTGGAATGAATGTGCAATAAACAATAGCAGCAATGAATTGATTGCTAAAGAGTGCCACAAAAATTAAAGAACTTACTTTAATACCATGCCAAAAAATCAAAGAAATATCGATATAGCAACATAATATAATATAGAATCAATGAAGAAGTTAAGAATCTATATTTACTACTCTACAATGTATACATATTTACACATTTTTAATTTCTAATAGAAGGGAAACTAGCCAAAGAATGGAGACAAATGTGGGAGGAAACTTTACAAATGGAACCATTGTAGTTACAATGCAACTAGAAATAATTTTTTTACGTTTATAATGTTCTAATACAATTTTGTTATGAAATAATCACATTTAGATATCCTAAGATTAACTACATTATTTTTATAATAATTTTTAAAATTGAAATTGAAACCTTTTGGAATGGCAATTAAGAGTTTAAGGTTGTTATGATCACAAGCCACATGCTCTCTTAATTATCAAAAAAATGCAATTATTATAGTGATTGCATTTTAGATATAAACAATTGTTATGGAGGAATAATTTGAATATTCTTACTTATCACCGTAAAAGATAAAAGTCTTAAGTTCTATAGTCATTAATCTAGAACCCGCTAGGAGTTAAAGGTTTTTTATGCATTGGTTTACAAATTCAAATTACTTTTATTTACATTTATCTTCATTGCCTATCTAAAACTTTGTTTTATCTATGTCTATTTTCATGATTAGTCCATGAATTGTTACCCTAATAGTATAGGTTTTATCCTTATAATCCCACGTAATAAGTTCGAATCCACTAAATAACACTATTGCTTCGTTTTCTTTTATGCTTTGCTCGTTTCACGGCTCTATGACTGGCGGCTAAACAGCGATCGATATCTTTAAACATGGTTTATTCTGACACGAGGCATTTTCGTCGTTCCGGTTAGGTAATGCTGGCAGAAGCTCAATTTGATATTTTGATTCATTTCAATTTCAGCCGTAGCCATGACGGAATTTTACCATTTCTCCTATCAACATTCGCGCGCAAATGTAGTCATCGCGAAGTGGCGAAAACTGAGCGCTGCAAAGAAACCAGAATTCCTGTCCAAGAACATGGAACACTGCGCAGAAGCAGGTGTAGCAGCTGAAGAAGAGCAAGGCATTCTGCCATGGAAGATAAGCTGCATCTCTGCGAGAGCTTTCAAGTCTTTTGATCGCAAAATTGTGGTATCTCCGCTCTCATGCTTCACCTGCATTGTCGGCCCCAATGGAACTGGCAAAAGCGTACGTTTTAACGCTCATTCATCCTATTATTGACGAAACGAAACGAAACGCAGGAAAAGCATTATTCATCTTTTGAAAACCGAAATTGAGGTTTAATTACATCGGAAGACGCAAAGGATCTATTAGATAAACATGACAATTTTATCGTGAAATGCACAGGTGATCGGAGAAGCACTGGCATTTGCTCTTGGCGCATCTCCCAGGGCCCTTAGAGTCACTTCCTTTTCCTCTTTACTCAACCGAAATTCTACGTCCACTTCAGCTAAGGTTCCCTATTGCACTGATCTGTTCTTTTTCATGCTTGACAAATTTTCAATTAGCCTGTATTGGAAAGAATATCGCAATTCCAGGTGAGTGTACAGTTGCAGAGACGTGAAAGCGGTGAAAAAGTGAAGATCTCGAGGGTTCTGTCAGGGTCTTCCACCAAGTTCTTTTGGAAGAATGCTCATAATGCTCCCAAAAGGTTTATTTCAATTATTCTTTCATGCTTCTTGAATCTTGAGTTTTAGCTGCAACGATCCTAATTTTACTTAAGCATTTTCTTGGCTCATGTAATTATTGCAGGGAAATCTCGTTTCGTGACCTCAGTCAAAAGCTCTTGGATTTCAACGTCTCGGCTAACCATATTGAACGGTAATTTTCTTTTATCATGTTTGATTTATTCCATGAGAGTTGTAGTTTGAAACTCTGTTACCTTTTCATCATTTATTGGAGTAATTTAAGTTTCTCTTGTTTTAGTCCACCATATTAATGTTTTGGTTAATTCTGACGGAACGTATGAAAGATAGGAGCCAAACATTATATTTGCTAACGATCAGGTTGCATCAGAGGTGGATAGCGCATTTGCTTCAAGTTTCGCCGACATAGACTTCTTGACCTTTATTTTTTAAATAACTAAATCATGCAATTGATGCTGAAGGATATTACTTGTGTCACATGACAGGTTCATGGTGATGCAGAACCGCGTTTGTGCAAAAATCAAGCAACCAAGAGATTTGACGAAGGTTTTTCAACCCCCTTTTCCCCTTGAAAACTTTGACTTATCATTGTCTCTGCTATGCTCACCTATTAACCGTTTACAGCATCTAGAATTAGTTATTGGCACCAGTCACTTTGAAGAGGAGATTGAAGCAACTAATCAACGAATTGATAAACTGTGCGTTGAACTGGAATGTGTTCAGCAAAACTTGTGGGATATAGAGCTGAAGAGGAAGGAATTAAATCCTGAGGTTGAAAAATGGAGGAAGTGAGTGTCCAAATCATGCATGTGCTGATCTTTCTTTTTTTTCTCAATTAGATTTTTTATGTCATGAAGTCCTTGGAATTTATTGGCCGTTGAAATTTGTTCTGTCGTTACCTTGGTTTTGTAAAATTGAGGGTATGCATTTTCGGTTTTCTGGCAGAGAAAGTTGGAAGATGTGGGTTTTTGTTTTCTTCCTGTGTGTCCTTTTGCTTTTTTGTTTTATGGTTGCCTAAACTTTTACTGGCTCTTGTAGATTTACGGACAACTTGGCACAGTTTTTTGAAAGGAAGGTTTGAACAGGACTCACTTAGAAAATAAAACTGTTCCATTTTCACACCAATCTACTTGTCGACATTCTACTGTTGCTTGCGCAGATGCGTTATCTCCGACGTCAGAAAGACATATTGCAAACCAAGCTAAAAGCTTTAAATGAGGAAAAGAAAGAGAAGTCATCCTCACTTTTGGAAGTTCAGGAAAATATTAAGGTATTTTCCTCTGCTATGTTCTGTGTTTCAAGGTAAATGAAAAGATTCCATCTCACCTGTTCTTGAAATCATTTCATATCTAGATTTCAAAACAGTCCTCAAAAAAGTTGAACCAAGAACACTCTGATTTGTGTAAGTCCTTGCAAGAGTGTCACAAGAAAAAGAATATGGCAAAGAAGGAGTATGAATCATTAAGGATTCAGATGATCAAAGAGGAGGTATGGCTGACAAAACGCTTGTGCATCAAATAATCCCGGAATAACATACATTCCCTTAACTATTAAGTTTGTTACTTTGACATCCGGCATGGGAGGTAGGTCCATCTAAGAGAACTTGAAGAGGAGGTATCCAAACTCAAAGAAAAATATCTGGAGGAACAAATATCATTTGCTGAACGTGAAACAGAAGCTAACAGGGCTTTGGATTTAATTGTTGTGGAGATAAATGAACTGGAGAAACAGAAGGAAGAAATTTCCAAGGAAAAGGAAGTTGCTGATCACAGAAAGGCTTTGTTATTTACCTCAGAATCAGGGAAGTTACAAGCTGATGATACATTTGTTCAAGAGGAAGCATTCCTCTCCACTAAATTGTCAAGGCTTCAGGTATGATGTTGACAAATTGCCAGATTTGGTTGACAATGGATAGCATCGCCGAAAATTGCCAGACTGATGGTAAACATGTTCCAGGAACGACTTAGGCTATTTAATGAAAAGAGAAGAAAACAAATTGCACATTCCTCTGAATTAGCGGTTGAGGTAAAGATAAAATTCTCTGACGGATGACTGATATATTATTTCTTAGTTATTGCAGGATCGAATATCATTTTGATATTACGACAAGTCATTTATGAATATAATTGTTGTCACGAAGTGTTCATATTGCTATCACGTATGGAAAGATGGACATCGAAGTAAATAATTTCAGTTTTTGATAAGATACGGAGTTTCTTTAGTTAACACCGAAGCCATGCAAACAACATATTTGTAGATAGAAGCGTTGAAGCTTGCCTTGGAAGAAAGAAACAAGTTTGAAAAGGAACAGAAAAGGAACCTATTAGAAAAGGAAGCAGAATTGTCTACAATACAAGATGAAATCGATCAGATAAATGAGAAGACTGTACCTCTTATTAAAGAAGATATTCATAAAACTGAAGTATGAAAGCATGGAACTTATTGTGCTTTCCTTATTTGGTTTTCAACGCTATTGATTTGTTACTTCTATATGCATGGTTTCTTTTCATCAAAAGATTGAAATTTTAATAATGGTACTATACAATCAGGTTGAGATGAAATATGTACTAAAGAAACTAGCTGATGATGAAAGTAGAGAAGAAAAATTGTCTAAGGAAGATGAGGCAGCAGATGCTTTAATGCAAATGCTAAACGGAAAACTCCATGGTAGAATCACGGATTTGTTTACGGTCAGTAACAATATGGAAAAAGCAGTGAATTCCATTCTCTGCCATCTTACAAATCCTGCAACCACGTATGTTTATTTTACTGCAAACTATCGCTTTTACTCTTTCACAATGCTAATTTGGAAGAATATTAAAATATCATGCACATGATCTTGATGTGATATCCTGAGATGATTATTAATGTTTTCAAATTGCAGTTTTGTGGTAGAAGATAGAGAGACAGCCCATAAAATCATTTCATATTTTGTGGAAAATCGAATTGGAACAACAACGTGTGAGATATTACCTGAATTAAGAACGAGGTTTAGAAATATTGTTATCAGTGAAACTGGACCATATGCTAAACCTATTCTGAAGAACCTTGAATTTGATGAAAGGTTTGAGCCTGTGTTTGTTAAATATTTTGGAAAATGGTGTATAGCAAAGGACCTTTGTGCCGCAACCTCTCACTTCCAAAGGAAACAAGGTTATTCTGAGATGTATAATGTTGTAACTGAGAATGGCGATATTTTTCAAAATGGTAATTACATTTGTTTCTGATACGTTAAAGTGTATGTTTCTATAGTGGTTTAGAGAAATAATTTTTTTTGCTTCACCGTCAGGATGGGGAAGTAATCGCTGCAAATTGGAGGACAAAGGTGAAATCGGCTGTGAAAACTAGATCAGATAGAATAAAGCAAGATGAATCCGCTTCTGTTTTGATTTCAAAGGAACTCTTAGGAAAAATTACCAATCACAAAAATGAGTTAGAATCAATTCTTGGTAGACAACTAGACAGACTGGAACACCTTAAATCTCTAAAAGTAGTAGTTTATGAACTAATTCAGAATCTCAAGCAGAGTGCAAATTCTCAGTCCAATTCCAGCTCAGAAGTGATTCTGAATAAGCTCGAAGACCAGCAAAATAAGCTTAATCTTATAAAGCAGGCTATGCAAAATGATGAAGGCGACAAACTTGCATACGATATTGAAACCATAAAAGAACAGTTGGAGGCTTTGAGGATAAATCTTGGAGGAGCTGGGAACACTGCTACATTTGATCTTGAAGTATTGGATTTGGTTAGAAAGATCAAAGAGCTTGATGATATCATGCGATCCTATTCAAGAACCATCCAGGAGAAAAGACTGTCTTATAAAACTATAAGGAATCAGCTGGAGGTCTTGAAATCTGGGGGTAATACGAAGCCATTACTGTCAAAAAAATCGAAAGCATTGACTTTGTTGAGAGAGAAATTTCTTGCAACTGAGGAGCAGCTTCAAGATGTAGAACAGAAATTGAAGAGGTCTGTTTTACATTAATGTTTAACCATAAACGGAGTTTTTTTTATCGCCAGGCTTTTAAACGGAATACACGAAAGAGTAGTTTAATAGAAATCATTTTAGCGTGGGCTATCTGAAACATGTAGAAACAATGTGCAGGGATACTGAAATTGAGACTCTGGAGTCCAAAAAGCTGCAGTTGGAAAAGGATATTGCTGGCTTCAGCAAGCAAGAGAAGGCGTTAAGATCCAAAGAGGTTTTAAGCTTATTCTAACAGTATATTCTTGATGGCATATTATCATGCTTAATTTAATGCTGTCTTAGATGATCAACGCAATTTTCTCAATTGCCAAAAAAACAGGTTTCTACGAGGAAGGAATTAAATTCATTGGATGAATCTGTATCAATTACGGAGAGTCAATTACAGAAGGTGTTAGTGGCACTCCATGATAGTTCCAATCCACAAGCGCATAAAAAACTATGCCTTGAGCAACTGGATCAATCAATTGAAGCATATGCAGATGTTGCTGAATACGAAGGAGTGATACTGGCCCAGGAAGAAAGCATGTTAATTGAAGCCAGAAGGCATGCAGTCTGCTGTCATTTATATTTTGTTTTATGAATTTACTACACAATAGGACTTGTACAGCATGATCATTTCAAGATTACCTGTATTAGGGAGATTCATGCCGATGCCTTGGAGGAAGACGTCAAATACAGAAAAAAGGAATCTCATTTCACGTTAGAACTTGAAAGGCTTAATGAGCAGATTGAAGCCCAGAGAAACCACAAAGAAAAGCTTGAAAATGAGAGATTTCAGATTTTTACCGTGACTGTCAGAAAGGTTGTTTTGACATGAATATCGTTATAAGAAATAACTTCAAGATTTTTATTTTCATTTTTGTTTGTGCAGAGCTGACGCTTCTTTGTTTTTTTGTTTATTTAACAAATTGTCTCTGTTTTAGCTAAATAAGGAGCTGTCTGACATTTATGGGAAGCTCACAACTCATGGAGATGCATACCTCTCTTTCACAGAGGAAAAGAAGCTTCTGTTTACAAATGGTGTAAATCTACAGGGTAATTTTAAATACTCGTCGTATTCTTGAGTGTTTTTTAAAAACTGTGAAACGTAATATGGTATGGTTTGTCTGGATTCAGTGCGTCCTGATCGCTACAAGTGGCGAGCTTTTAATTCCTTGTCTGGTGGACAACAAGCGTTGGCGTCCTTATCTTTTTCATTCAGTTTGCAGAAGTTGTTCCCATCGCCTTTCTATTTCTTCGATGAGATTGATGCTTCTCTGGATACAAAAAATGCTCGGTTAATAGCAGAATATATAAAGGTGATAACATCACATGATGTTCATGGTTGTCTATTGCACAGTCACTAAAGTTGGTGATTATTGACATGTAAATAACATTTTGATGATATTTACAGAATCAGTCGTCTGCCCAGTATATTGTGGTTTCACATAGGCCTCAGCTGTATGAAATGGCATCCTCTTTGGTTGGGGTCTATCATTACAGAGGTGCCTCTACCTGCATAACTGTTCAGGTGTGACGTGATTGTTGGTGGTGAAAGTTCAGAGATATCTTCGTTTAAAAAGATGTAATGATCTATTAAACAAGAACAATCACACATTAAGTAAGCTTAAAGTTGTGCTCGACCAAAAGCATAAGAATTTGTAGAAGTAATGGGAAATTGTTGCCAAATATTCTTTATTTTCTTCTTTCCCCGGTTGGAAATGAACTAAAACATTACCTATACTATTGAATAACTGGAAAATCGGCACTTAAGCATGGTCATGAATTTGCATACAATGGAAAGGGCGTGTGCACAATGATTGGTGAGTTATTGTTTTGGGTTACTGGTAATTACTTAGAGAACATTTTTTTCTTCTTGTTGCGTAAATTTCATTATTTCATCGGAAGGCCATGCATATTAATAGACTTGGATTTTAAATGGTTCATAGTTGGTCATGAAGCTTAAAATGATCATAGTTAGAAATGGTAATTGAAAATTGCTTTTTATATTAAATAAAAGTTTGAAATTTGCTTATCAACTATGAAGTAGCATAAGTGGAGTAAATGCTTATAAGTAGGGTAACAATGGAATAATGTTTTTCAAATGCAAAATTATTGAACTAGGATTGTGGTAGGACACTTTTATATTTTGCATTTCCTCTAATGTGTAAAGGTTGGAGTGGCTTTTATTTTAGATAAGCTACATTTGGAGTGGCTTTTATTTTAGATAAGCTACATTTGGAGTGGCTTTTATTTTAGAAAAGCTACAAGAATGAAGGCTTTGATGATTTGGACATGTGCCAAGAAGATTAGACAATAAGCTTATAAACAAAGGTTGCTATATCACTATTCTAGGAAAGTTATTGAAAGGAAGACCAAAGAAGACATCGGGAAAAATGATCAAAAATGATTTGAAGAAACTACAAATAAATAAAGATCTACCTCTTCATAGAGGTGAATGGTGAGAAAAAAAAGGCTCATATAGTTGAACTCATTTTGTTAGGACAAAGCTAGGATAATGATGATGATGATGATGTGTGGGTAAGGGTTATACCAATCATGAGTTTAAAAGATAATATTTGTACTAAATTGTAATTGAAATTGATGAAAAGAGTGGGTCATAGAGGTAAGCTTATGTATTGACATGATTGTAAATACTAAACTATAACATCATTTTTAGACACATTAGGTATGATTGTATGATTACGATTTATACATTACATATGTAGTTTCGGTGGTTTGTCAAGGATGAGTTAGTTTAGTATAAGTGTATTTTATATGTTAAGAGGTTTCGTCTTTATGTTATGATTATGATGTCTTTACATGCTCAACTCACGTGATTATGTATACTAGTTTTGTGTGATGTGTTAGACAGATGATGTTGTTGGTAGGGGTGTTGGATTGGGGTACAAGAGCACTTATTTGGTATATATTTATACTTTATGTGTGATTTCGGCATTTATGCATGTGAACTATAAAACTATGTTGTGTGATACTTGGGCATGATTTTGGCATGTGAAGGTGTGATTGGGTTTCAAGTTTCTGTAAATAGAAACTAGTGTGTTACGTTTATTCTCTTTCATTTTCTTCAGTTTTCTTTTTTTTTCATCCTTTTTATGGAATTTTGAGCTTTGTAGACGATTTTTGCTTACTCTAAACTTGGATTTAAAATCGTTGATGTTATATCTACTTGGGTGTAGAACTTGTTTAGAGCGAAATAGGGTCTTGTTGGATTTTTAAGGATTTTATGTTTGTTTACAATTTTATGTGGGCATGTGGGGCGGATAGTTAAAAAATTGAGCTTGGACATGTCATTTTGCACATTTTTTGAAATTTTACAATTTTGATTGCGAATTGTTTATTAATAAATATAAGATGTATGGTATGATGTGGATTTGTGAAATATGATATGTGATATTGATAAGACTAGCATGGTTGGAATATTATATTTTAAGAGCCTATTGTGGTGTAGGAGTTTCTGGGAGTTTCAATCATCACTGGCTGTAATTAAATATTATTTTTTTAATCAAACATTGAACACACAAAACTTTGCTTCAAGAGGTCTAATTTAGGTGAACTTAGGGTTGTTGGGATTGTCTTGGGAAGTACTTTCTAATCATGGACTTGATTCTCTCTTTGGACATATATCATTTTGGGGGTTATTATAGTGGACATTCTTTTTGTAGAATTACATATAATTCGAGAAATATGGTTGTGGCACAAAATTTTGTTTTCTTGAATAGTGGTATTGTTTCATGAAATGGATATGACTATTAAGTGTGGATATATGTGGTCATGTTATGTTTGTTTTGGATGTGTTGTGCTTATGGCATGTGTTGGCTTAAGCTAGCATAGACTTGTACATGTCTTCGCAATAATGCTTGTAACGGTCATTAGCAGGTGGTGCTATCATTAGGGTGTGGACCAGTTGGTGATGAGGCACTCTAAGGATAGTTGTGGATTGATCCCCACTATGATGCATTAGTGAGGCTCCTATCTTAGGCTTCATTCTAAGAGTGGAAGAGCGTAGGTGTGTTTGTTCCTATGACTAGTATGTGGCATAGGTGTGTTTGTCCCTATAGTCAGTCCTCCAAAAGACTAGTGGTTGCAGGTCATAGGTTGACAAACTCTAGCATCAGTTGGATAAATAAAAGATTAATAAAACATCTATAGGCAATGGCTATTTATGAGTACTCATGGCAACATTTCACATGATACATTGATTGTGGATATGCTAGTGACCACATGGGCTACGTGTATGATAGTATCAATTTGTGAGTCATGGTGGTGATAATGTATATTATGATTAGATTATGATTGTGTGGGTCGTGGGTTGTTTAATGGTATGGAGTAGGTATGATGGTGTGGGCATGATAGTGGAAATGCATGTGATGTGGTGTAATAGATATATGATAGATTATGTTGGACAATGGTTTTATTTATGATTGTATGATGGCCATCTATTCTCTTTGATAACGATTATGCCAGTGTTATGTGCGATATGATGTGTGTACATGTGTTGCTCTTAGTAGGCGCAAGGCTAACAGTTGATGTAGGTTTCCTTGTACCCCACTCCTCTCCTCTAGTGCAACACTTATTGACCATCTAGTAGGGGAAGTGTAAAGGCTTCCCACTCAGTTTTATACTAACTACATTTAGTTACAAGTGGACGTCATAGGAGCACAAATGAGGATTGAGGGAGAGAGTAGAGGAGAGGAAAATCTTTGGGGATTGGTTAATGTATATTTTCATGTGTAGTAGTATGAACTATTTACATTTGTATAAAACTCTTTGTACTCTTATATATATGATGATGATGTTTATGTGTTTTTGTATCTTAGAAGAGTAGTGTAGATTTTTGATTTATGTAGAGACATGTAGTTTTATAAATCAAATTGTATATTTACTTTTTGGTTTGGCATGAATTTTTGTGCAATTTGACCTTCCTTAATGTGGACCTTTTGGTGTGCTTAAAACATTAAGTAAAATGGAGACAAAAGTTGTTTGCATGGTTGTATGATTATTGTGTTTGTAGGACTATGTACATAAGAAACCAAGAAGAGCTAAAGAAGACAAGGAATGAACTATCCTAGAGCTCAAAGGAGGAGGTCATTTACATGTCTTCAAACAAATAATCAAATAACGTTGACAAGAACCTGATATTGTGCAAGCAAAGTGGACATCATTAAAGCATATGAAAGATCAAGGTTGTGGACAAGAAATGATGCATTCATCATGTAAGGGAAAGTGAAGAAAGATGTCTCTAGGAAGTAGTAGATGTCCTGGAAAATTTGGAGAGAAGTCAGACAAAGATGTCTTTAGAAATAGTAAGATGTCTTTCTTAGACAAAGATGTCTTTCACAAGGCAAAGACATCTTTATAGATTACAGACCAAGTCAAGAAAGACGTCTTCCATTAGACAAAGACATCTTCTAGTATGGAGACTTTAGAAAGACATCTTTCAAGAAGCAAAGATGTCTTCCTAAATTTTAAGGCAAATTTAGAGAGATGTCTTAGGCATGGAAAAGATATCTCCCATGACCATTAGTAACCATTATCTAGCTGTTGCACAAGTTTCGAGAAGGATTTAGCAACACGACAGCTATAAGAAGACTTGATGTGTGTTGGGAAAAGTGTAGTTATTGTACAATCATTTGTAAGCATTGAATTCTCTATTGCTCTTCATTGTCTTATCATTTTGGCATTGTAAAGTGTGTTTTACCTAATTGTACAAGGATCAACAAATTGAGTTGCAATCATTCCTTGTAATTCTTGTTCTTGTTACCCTATGGGGTTGAGTTCCTTGAGCTTGTAAGGATCTTATGGGATTGAGTTGGTACTATGGTATAACACTCTGTTGCGGAGCTTAAGATTGTAAAGGTTGTAGAAGCTTTGAAATCACATTTCCAAGCTTGATAAAACCTTGCAAGGTTGAGTGATCGGTGCTATAGTACAACACTTTGGAGTAGGGCTTGATGACTATATAGGGTGTGGTCCCTTTAACCACATTTTGAGAGCAACAAAGTTCAGAGGTGTGCTAGTGATCTATCCTTCCAGTATGGACTACCCAAGTTGGGGAACTATGTTAAATTTAGTGTATGTGCTTTGTTTGTTTAAGTTTTAATTTGGGGAACTTATTCATCACCCCCTTTCTAAGTTCAACAATCCACACTTAATATAACGTACTTCTACACATCATTAGTTTTTAGTTTATCATGCTTCCATTGTGGTATTACTAATGATCCTAGGCATCACCTTACCCTAATTAGGTGCAATAGGACAAGGTGTTACATAAAATATTATTTTAACAATGAGATGTTAGCCTAGTAGTAAGACTTTTGATTTGAGAGCTCTAAGTCATCAGTTCAATTTTCGACTATATATCTACTATAAATCTTATGGTAAGTTGATGTAGTTGGTGATATAAGGTAATGTCGATGCTTTTTATTGATGAAATAAGTGTAGATTATTTTTTATTCATTGGGCATTATTCTTTTCACTATTAAGTTATGGTTTTTTATTTATGCTTGACTTTGTTGCTACCTAATCTTGATAGGGCTTATTGTTATTGTAATTGAATAAACTAGTTTAAACTTGAAACACCACAAAAATTGCATGTTATAGCTAATCTTCATCATGTAGCTTTCACCCCATGAAACCCAAGGCAAAACTTCATTGCAAATGTGAAGATTGTAATCCACAGTGGACAATTTCACGTACTTTATAAATTTGGAACTAAAAAATGCCTCATAAGTGGTCAAAGCCTTATTCCCCAAGTGAANTGGGAGTTTTGGAAATTTTCCCCCTTAGTGTGGAGACCACATGCATAGCTTGCAACCCTTTCCTCCTCAACATGGAAGTTTTCCCCCAGTGTGGAGTCTTCACCCCCCAGCATTGAAAATTGCATCCCCCAGTGTGAAAGCCACAATAGCTAGATTTCAACACTTCATGCACTTCAATGTTGACTAGCCACTTCAGCAAGCATGGTAGAGAGCTCAACCTCAAAGATTCACCTCTAACATGGAAGATGTGTCTCAATTCCTATTTATAGTAAATAGAATGACCATGGGGGAAGCACTTACTATGTATAGTAACCTCCCAAATTTGGGTACCCATCTTACCTAAATTTGGTGGTCAATTTGCAATCAAACATAGCCATTTTGCAACCCCATGCATGGCCCAAAACCTATAAAAACTAGCCTTGAACACCACTTACAAGTTTCAGCAATGTTCAGAAACTTTTGGCATATAAATACTTTGGCAATTCCAAAATTTTTTAGATAAGAAATTTTCCAAGAACTAATTCCACACTTGGGACATTCTCAGGAAGTCAAGAGCTTTTGCAAGTTTCCATGTATTTTCTTGAACCCCAGTGTGGAAGCATTATATCCTTAAGACTTGTGAACTTTTGGTGTCAAAGCTACATTTCTGAGACTCCCAATTCCTAACATGGAGTAATTTGATAGCCAAATTTCTCACTTTTCTCATTGTTTCATCAATGATCCAACTTGCAAAACTAAGGTTGTAGACGAGGAGGTTCAATAGCATCGGGAGTGGCTTAGTATCTGGATCATGAAGCAAATCACATTTGCTTCAATGGGTTTTGAACTTCTACATAAGTGAACCCTCTTTCTACTCATCTAGGCAACATTTGTACACATTTCTCTAATTTACACTTTATTCTTTCTCAATAAAGTTTTAAGTTTTGGGTTTATGTATGAAATATATTTGTTTATTAATAGTGCATTATTTTAGATTTGCTATTAGTTTTACATTCTATTTCATTTTATTACCATGCTTTGCATTTTCTAAGTCGCTGGTTAATTTGTCAAGCTAGCTAGGACACCTTGAATTCCATTTTCCCTTGGAGGCCCTAGGGATTTATGAGTTGAGGAACTGTTGCACTGAGGATCTCTGGTTTTTCTAGCAATTGAGATTTTTAGTTGCAACAATTTTTCTTGGTGCCAAAAGGAGGACCTTAACCCAAATTCTGTGACAAGATCTATTCTTCTCCATTACCAACATGACCATCTACAAACTTTTCTTTGATTTTTTATAGCCAAAACCTTTAAAGAATCAATGTTGATTTTTCTCCCTGCCAACCCACCACCCCCCACCCCTCCCCCACCACACNGCCCTCACTTGTGACCAAAACTACAATGTGGAAGTTGTAGGTGGTTGGGTGTTGGCTTTTCACAGCACTTGCTATGAATTTTACAATCCAAAGCTAGTGTCGATATCTCTTCCCCCCCTATTTTTCCTTTTTACTACCAATATTTTATTCTTTAGTTTCTAAAGTGGGTGATTCAACTCTTTCGTAAGTTGCCTTCCCCCGTTTTTCCAAGCTAAGAAAATTGGTATCTTACTAAAACCAATTTTAGTGGGAAAACACCAACTTTTCACTTTGGTTTTCAACCTTCCCCTCATCAACATTGAGGTAGGAGGTGTAAGATTCCTAGCATCTCACCTCCCTTCTTTTGCCATACCCAGTGTGCAAGTAGTTGGGAGGCTAGCATGGGTGAGGTTTGTTACCAACTTAATGACCAGATCTACTTTTGTTTCATTGCCAACATTGCAAGTTGAAAGCCATTTTCTAATTTTTTGAAGCCAAAACTCCTAAGGAATCCAATGCTATCCTTACTCCCATATAGTAGAAATCTCAATGTGGAAGTTGCAGGTGGTTTGGATGCTAAAATTTCACAACATCTATTGTGAATTTCTAGAACAAAGATAGTGTGGAAGCCTTAACAACCATTTAATTTTTGCTATCATATTTTTGCAACAAAACTAACGTTGGTTTTCACACCAACCAAATCTAGTTCCCTCTCCTTTGTGGTAAAAGTTGGTAACTTGCCAAAACCATCTTTGAAAACTACCAAGTTTCCATTTTGGCCTTCAAACTTTTCCCCCTTTCTCCAATGTTAAAATAAGGTGTGAGACTTCCATTATTTCATCTTCTTTCTTTCCCTCCTTGCCATATCCAGTGTAGAGGTAGTTGGGAGGCCAACTTGGGTGAGGCTTGAAACCAACATTTTCAACTTTTCATTCTTGGTAAACGTAGAAACCCCTCTTATCCCTAATTACTAATTATAGTAAGTATCTCATTGTTCGTCATTTTCTTTTCCTTTAAAATTTTTTGAATTCCATTTGCTAGAATTTACTTGTATTTTACCATTTATATCCTATTTTAACCCATGTCTTTCCAAAAATCTACCAAATTTCCCTTCACCTTGACTAGAGAAGATCATAGCCAACAAGCCATAAGGCTCTATGATCCCAAAAACCCTACCATCATTGAGTGTAGGTGATCTTTGAGGGTCAAAGGGGAGAGTCCTAATTTTGCACCCATAAATGAAGATCGTTATAACTTCATTTGTGCTAAATATAGGTAGGCATGCTAATTCCATGTATTGAAGCAGAGGCCAAGAGGGAGTTTGAGCTCATACATAAGAGTGGGAAGGAGTACATCCCTTCCCCATGTGACCAAATTCTCCTTAACAACATCTATGTTAGCATTCTAGCCCAATTGATTTCCATGGAAGAGGAAGATGATAAGCATAGCACTGAGGAACAACAGGAAGAGGAGGATGAATTTAAGGTAGAATCTAAGCTTGAAAACATCCTAGGAGGGCTATTCCAACAAACATCCCCCAAGGTCATAGCACCTTCCTCTAATGCTTCTGTTTTCTCCATGAGCATGATGCCACCATCTTCCACTTCTTCCTACCCTACTACGGTGGATCCCATGTCGGTTATAGCCACACATCAAACTCAACCAATGCCATAAACAACAAAATATAACATATCAATGCCATTTTCAACATATTATTGATATATAAAATCATCGATGGTGGTTTTTACCACCATAAATCTGCTAATTACTCACGTGGGTTCCACCATGGAACCCTAAGCAACACAAGGGTCATACATCGCATTTTTCCCATTTGTGCCTCAAGTACTAGTACGAACATCCTTTTCTTTGTTTGGTCCACAAGCTACAACCATAATGCAACCTCTTCCTTCTATCATGCAACCCAGAGCTAGGCCAAAAGCCTCACAACAGATGTCACAACCATATGTGCAAAGTCCACAACCTATGGAACCACCGCAATGATGGATCAAGCCTTTCAAATGATCCAAGACCCAATAGAGGAGTTGAAAAGGTTTAAAGCCTCTACCACACAAACTTTTAAGATTATGGTTTATTACCAAGACAATCCAATAAGTTTTATAGTCCCACCCTTGACACTTCATCATGGTGTTCCTATTCCCCAATTTAGCAAATATAATGAAGAAGGTAATCCTAATGCTCATCTTATTACCTTTCGATTTGAATGTTTACTCTTGTAGCCATGGTCTCATACCATCATGAGGATTTTTCCTATGTCTTTGACTAGGAAAGCACTTGATTAGTATCATGCATTACCTAGGGGGTTCACATCCTCTTTAGAGGACTTAGTAGCCCAATTTTTCAATCACTTTAAGTATAACTTGAAGCTTGATACAACACTTGACCAACTCACGAAGGTTAAGTAGGGGTCCTTAAAATCCATATAGAAGTTCATCCAGTGATGGAATGAACTACTTAATGAAATATTAGAGCCTATAGCCAAAGCTACAACCTACAACCACCACAGCTCTTAAGCCCTTCAATGGATCAAGAGTTGCCATCAAGGGATCTATGTCCTTGGATTTTGTAGTCGAGGAGTAATTCCCAAAAATTGCCAGTTTCTTGGTGGTGGAAGAGATAACAAGATTCAACTTGATTGTGGGAAGATCTTGGTTACCTCAATTACAAGTTGTGTTCTTTTCCATCCATTAAGATATCCACCTCCCTTATGAGGAAGGTGAAATCATCATTCATGGTGATAATGTGGTTCCCCTAGCTATCAATAACATAGACATAGAGTAAGGGTTCAAAGTGGAGGTTTAAGAAGAAGCTCCTAGCCATGAAGAGCAAAAACCCAAGAAAGCTAGTGATGACAGTGATAAACAATGGGATACATTATGGGATGAACTTCCTTTTAACATTGTAAGCGAAGGGGATGGTGAATATAAGCTTGTATAGAGTAGGTTGTACTTTCTTCCTAATCTTTCAAAGATTAGGAGGAGTTTGCACAAGTGAAGTTTACCTTAACCTTCCCATGCATCTATGACTAGATGCACTAATAGCCATGTAGCCTTACTTTTCTTTTGTAGTTTATTATATCCTTTTATGCATTTTTTGTTTTATTCTTTATGCACATAGCCTATGCATGTAGCCTAAGTTCATTTGCATATTTACATATTTGCTACAGCCTTTCTTTATTTTTGCTTATGTTATAAACATAAAAAAAGCCTTATAAATATACGTCTCTTTCATACCCCATTTGCTAAGATTAAATTGACATTACCATCTACTAAGATGTTAAACTAACACTATGGTATGCTAAGACCTTAAATTGACATTACCATCTACTAAGATGTTAAACTAACACTATGGTCTTCTAAGACCTTAAATTGGCATTATGGCCTGCCATGGCATTAAACTAGCAATGTAGCCACAATCATGCAATATAACTTGTGCCTGTGATGGCTTAAAACTAGTAAACATCTTGTTTATTATTATACTTCTTTTTGTTGATTAGTCATTTAATGTTATAACCAAAATGTCAACATAGCTTTTATAAATTTTTACAATATTTACAACATTTACTATAGCCAAAAATAATACCAAAATTTAAATTTAAAGTTAAAATATCCATAACATACATAGCCACGACCACAATGTGTGGCAAGAATGTCAAAGAATAAGAACCATCCACAACATAGTCTTGGCTAATCATAGCCATTAACATAAAAACAAAAACAAATAGCCAAAAAGATAAACTAAAGGAGGTTATTGAGTGGCATCTAGAGTAGGAAGTGGTGGGTCATTCCCACCCTCATTGCTAGGGCTACCAATGTCTCCTGAGGCCTAGACTGCAACAACATATAGCTAGTTAGTAACACATAGTCAAAATCATGATCTAGGACAAAAGCTAAAACATAAAATATATCAAACCTATGGATATTTTGGCTCCATTACTTCTGGGGGGTAGATGGGCAAGACCTTCCTCTAAATGATGGAGGATCTAGTCCTTCATCATGTTGACCCAGTCAACATCCCCAAGATTAATGCCAAAGAGAATGTTGGTCTTGTCTATAGGAGTCCAAGTAGGAGGCTCCTAGGTAGCAGCAATTGTAGAGGTTTCACTTGTAGCAGTGGTAATTTGAAGAGTAGGGGATTAGTCCACATTGAGAGTACTTTAAAAAAGTTGATAAGCACTGTCCACCTGGATCCTCTAGATGAATAACTCTTTCTTGTGCTATTCAATCAACTCCTTATTTAACCACTTTAGGTAGGCCCCATGATCTACCTTGTACAATTGCATGTGGGCCTTTTATGTATTACCCCAGTCTAGGACCCAAGCATAGTAATCCTTCCAATTCTCAACCTTCTGCAAGATGAGGTCCATATGCATATGTTGTTCCACCATTTCTTGTAGGATTACTACTTTGTCTTAAATGAAATTCTAGTAGTGGGTCCATGTGATCTTCTTAGTCCATAATTCCCCTAAGTTAGTCACTTGGGCTTTCACAAAGGCCTTACGATCTTAGAGATCTCTAATTGTATCCTCTTGCCTTTGAGGCTTTTTCGTTAAGGCCACAACTTCCCCCCATAGGAATTTCTTGGAACCTCTTTAGCTCCCATAAAGTTCTTACACATGATATTGCTAAATTAGTAGTAGTCTCGTACAACTTCACAAGTATACTAGACACATCAGAGGGAAGCTTAGGCAAGGATTTTATCTTCATGTTTCTACTAAGGTCCCACTCCATAGAAGGCACTACACAAGCATAAAATACAACCATAAAACATAATGCATAACCTAAGATAGCCATAATGTAAGCAAAGACTATGATTAAAGCACATAAAACAAAATCCTTACCTATCTCAGGTGCAACCTGATGCAATCGATCGATGATATCATTAGCCATCCCATGCATGAACTCCAATTTAATTAGAGTCTCTACCCATGGTTTCACATGAAACTTAGGGATGGGAGTTTGTATCGGTGGCTCAAGAACTACTGTAAGCATAATAATCATTGAAAGGTTAGGATGACAATGAAAGATATACAATGAGATATAACAAAAATATTAAGGAATAGGCATACCTAGCTCCTCCTCCTCTTCCTCCTCTAGGATGATGATGAGAGAGGTACCTAGTACTACCTCACCAAACAAGGCATCTAGATCATCTATACCTATGTCAGCAAATCCTTCAATCATAGGTTCCTTTAGGAGTGCCTCTTTTGCATACCTTTGTTCTACCTCTGAAGTAGCTTGGGCTATCATAGCCTAACGCTTGTCTACAACCATAGCACATAGAAAATTGGTTAACACATGAAAATAGAGGGTAGCCATAAACTTTAAATCATGAAATAGCCAAATTTAAACAAAACATAACTACAATTCCTTGCTATGATGGCCTAAGCTTAAACTTAAGCTTCTTCAGGGAAGGTTGGTTTGATGCTCTGGGTGCCTCCTCTATAGGCCTCTTGAGTTTCTCTCTAGCTATCCCTTTGACCTTCATACATCATCATCTAGCATCCTGGACACTAACAAGAAATGTGAGAGGCTCATTGTCATCAGTACTATTAGGAGACTCATAGTGCCTGACATCGAGATTCTTAGTGATGATGGATAATGTATCATCCATCCCCGATGGTGGGTTCTGGGCTTACAATGTTGGATAAATGTGCCTTATCTAAGGCCTAGAAAGTTGGCTTGGGTCTTGGGAAACCCGTCATCCATTCTTGAACACCACCAAAAACTCCACAAACCTCTTCAAATAACCTGCAAAAAATGCAAAGTGCATATAGATTATCATAGAGGTAATAGCACGAAGTTTAAGGATCTCGTTCTAAAGCATAGTAGCCAAAGTAGCTACCTAATCAAATCTGATGTCCTCCATTAGGACCTTCTTAAAGGTCCATCCTTGTGCTAGGTCGATTACCTCCTTTTGCAATAGTAGTTTGGGAAATGCATAAGACCTAAATAAAGGATATGATTCCTTTGCATCAAGGTTCATGAAGCTATCCATCAGAATTCCAAAGTGCCCCATGTTAACACTAAGCTACTTTAGAACTTCATCATGATGACTCAATTCCCTTACTATCCTAGTAGGAACCTTTGCCTTGTTAGCAAGGACACCAAACAAGTTGTGAAAGAGGCTTGCACCTACATCCATTCTCACCTTCACACATTAGATGATGATGCTAAAACGATTGATCTTCTCATCAAAGTAGTCAATGACATGCAACATATCTATAGTAGGAATGAAAGGAATGGGTGTTGATGAGTGGCGAGGTACCCCTACACTCAACCATACGAATACGAGCATGCACGCGCGATCCGGTCGAACTTCGCAGACTAAATGCCTTAACGCCACAAGAAACACTTGGGGTTAATCGTTCGTTGTCTTCCCAGGCTTGCTTGTAGGTGTCACAGTGTATGGTTAAGCAAGTCTGAGGTATATGATTTTTTTGGTATTTTTCAGTTTATCTCCTAAGCTATGAGGGAAAGGGTTGAGAAACTAACTAACTCTAACTAATGTCCTAAGTCTAAATTAACTAGCGTCAGCATCCGTTCCCACTTACCGGACACACCCTGAACTATGCAACTGTGGCTACCAAACGCTAATCGTTACTGGGATCACCACACGTAACGCAAGTGCTCGAAGTGGTCGTACTGAGGCACCTATTTAGCTTAAGTGTGATAAGTAGCCGATTCCTTGGCTAGTCGTACACATCCGTGGATGCTCGTAACTAAGTCGTACTTATCACACGTTCTAGCCTAGCGATGGGCAGCCGATTCCTTAACTAGCTGTACACATTGGACTACCACTGGGATTACCAAGCGCAGATCCTGGAATACACTACTAGGTTACCAAGCAGCCGATGCTCGTAGTTAAGTCGTACTCACGCGTTGCGACGAGCAGCCGATTCCTTGATTAGCCGTACACATGCGTAGATGCTCGTAATCAAGTCGTACTCGTGCGCACTAGGAAAGCAATAAATAACAATGAAATAAAACCATGTACTGCAAGGTTTATCCAATCAAGTTCGTCTTTATTGCCGTACAAAACTTGTGTTCAGGTTACAAAGTTACTCGAATAAAGAGTCGTTCACTCTAGGACTCCTACTGCGGGCACATGGGAAAAATTCTAACTCTGGAGTGATCAATCTGCCAGAGCTTCGCTACTTCTAGCCAGGATTGGGAAATGAAGGGAGTGCCACCTCTTATTTATAGATATGGTGGCGGACCATGATATCGCATACGCGATATCGCTGGAAAAGACACGATATCGCGTACGTGATATCGCATGGGATGCGATATCGCGGCGGCCGCGATATCACGTACACGATATCACGTACGCGATATCGCGGCACTATGCATGTTGCGTCTCATCATACCCCCATGACTAAATGAAAACTCGTCCTCGAGTTCCTTACAATGATATCAAGTAGGTATGGGATTATTGAGGGGAATGGAACTAATGTGATGACATGTGAACGGGTCTTTATTATAAGACTTGACAAAACCTGGTGTTCATGACAACAAGGGTGAACACCTTATTACAATGACATTAGGCCACATTTGGCAGCTGAGAGAAAAGAGGAGAGAGAATAGAAGAGAAGAAGAGAGAAGAGTCTTGCTACTGCCAATGCCTAGATTGCGCCTTTCGTTGTTAATCCGTAAGCGCATTATCAATTCCGCTCCTTGCATAGCTGTTTCAGCGCTGCTTCATTCCAAGTGTTTGCTCCAGATCCATTCCGTTGTTGTATGATTGCCATCTGCGCACACAACACAATGATATATTAGCAAGGGTAATTGAATCATTAAGTAAATAATACCTTGCTTCGGTTTAGGTTCATTGGCTAGGTTGTGGTATGGCTGATATGGATCTGGGAAAATGTTACAGATGAGTATCGAAGATGTAGGGGTTAGGAAGAGAAATGAGAAAAATCAGGGCGTAGGAGAAAAATCGAAAAAGCAGGCCCCGTACCCCCATGACTAATCGCGAACCTCCAGGAGCGTTAGAATGAAGGAAGAAAAGGAGTAAGAAAGATAGGTAAAAAGGGACAACTATGGCATCAGTGAAGTGGATGTCAAGATGGAAATGAAAAAAAATAAAATTAATTGCAAAAATGTTAAGGAAAAGAAGTTAACTAATGTTCCAAATAGGAATGTCAGTGGGTCCTCCCCAAAGCAAGCTCATGCCCTTAATGCCCTGACAATCCCACATTCAAAGAGTCCGTAGGCTCTGGGAATGTCCTTTGGAACAAGAGTTAAAGTCTTAACCGGAAGAATTTACCAAAAAGAAAACAATGCATCA
>MNCI01034697.1:975785-987052 GCA_015680685.1 Gnetum montanum
TTAAGTCGTACTCACGTGTTGCGACGAGCAGCCGATTCCTTGATTAGCCGTACACATCCGTAGATGCTCGTAATCAAGTCGTACTCGTGCGCACTAGGAAAGCAATAAATAACAATGAAATAAAACCATGTACTGCAAGGTTTATCCAATCAAGTTCATCTTTATTACTGTACACAACTTGTGTTCAAGTTACAAAGTTGCTCGAATAAAGAGCCGTTCACTCTAGGACTCCTACTATGGGCACATGGGAAAAATTCTAACTCTAGAGTGATCAATCTGCCAGAGCTTCGCTACTTCTAGCCAGGATTGGGAAATGAAGGGAGTGCCGCCTCTTATTTATAGATATGGTGGCAGACCGCGATATCGCGTACGCGATATCGCAGGGAAAGACGCGATATCGTGGTGGTTGCGATATCGTGGCACTATGCATGTCGCGTCTCATCAGGTGCCATGAATACATCAAACAAACTTGTACACTGGATGTTTACTTGAACACACCTAGGTACTTGTCCCTTTAGCCACTCTTGCGTTGATGTCACCTCACCAAACTTTAGGATGAGGGTATCCTCATGATGAGAACTTGAAAGTGCTATAATGATAGAAGCTGAGGTGGAAGGTCCTACGAAGTAATAACCAAAGTTTAGCATCAACATGAGCAATTTTAATGACCAAGAAAAATGATAGAATAGTCAAAGTTATAATCATAAAAACACTAGAAACCATAGTCTTTACATTTTCCTATCCTTTTCTTCTTTAGTGTGGAGGCCATAGTTGTAAGGTTTTGATTCATGCTATCAACATCTATGCACTAGTTATGCATCATTCCATCATCCTTACACTTCTTATATACATGGTTAAACTTGGTGGTGTATGCATCAAAGTTCCCTCTTAACTGTTGAAACATAGTAGTTATGATTTGAGGACTCATGGTGAATTTGTCCAAAGTAGTTTGAGCCACTACCAAGATTTGATCATTGATGATCAAACCTTGATCATTGATTTTGTACCTACAAGAAGTTGTAAAATTGATGAAGTTAGGGAAGGTAGTCAAACCAAAAACATAAAAGTATTACAATAATCATGTTTACCCTTGTAGACGTGCTAGGAAAATCTAGAATAATGTGTGGGCTCTATGCCCCACCATCAGAGTATTGTCAGTACTATACTGATTATACTCTAGCATCATCCAAACCTCTTTAAGGTAACGTGGGATTATAGCATATGCTAGTGTCTGTGTTGTCTTAGGAAGTGGATTGTTTGACCTATTAGAATTACTTAGTAAATTTAGACAAAACATCTAGTTGAAGGTGAAATTAGCCTCTGTAAAAAGCTCTAAGGTGTTTTTTTTTTCTAAATTAGTCTAAGCAATTCTACAAGAAAACATTATTACAACCTTGCATAACCTTACATCATGACCAATTGGAATTTCTTAACAAATTTAGAAAAAACATCCTAAGTTAGAGGTGAAATTAGCCTATGTAAAAAGCTCTTAGGTGTTTATCTAAATTAGCTTTTGAAAATTCCATAAAAGCATTATTACCATAACCAAAATATCACAGCTAAAGCATTATAACGAGAACTAAACCTTGGTCTAAGTTATGCATAGATTTGGAAATAGTGTCTAAATTATGCATAATTTTTAGAAAAAGAAAGCATAAGTTTAGAAAGAAAATATAAATTATGCAAAGCATACATAAATTTAATAAAAACATATAAATTATGCACAAATTTAGAAAAAGCATCATAAACTTAGAAAAAAACCATGTAGGCATAGTAAAAGCTTGCTAAAAATAGAAAAAAAAGCTTTTACTCTTCTTTAAAAGGAAAAATTTAGCATTAGTTTTACATGTTGACAAAAGAAAAACATAAGTTATACATATCAACCACTTCCATTTCCAAATGGGTAGTGTGCTATGACCATAATTTTGCCTTGTTCACATAGCCATAGCCAAGAAATTCATCAAAAATTTGTTTGTGCTTTGCTTTCAATGATTCCATCACAAAAAGAATCCTAAAATTATGAACCTTATAGCCATGACCATTAAAATTGAAAAATTATAGCCATATATCCATAAAACATGAGAAGATTTAGTCAAAACCATAGCCATCAACATTTACTCCTTTTCATGTAGGGTTGGTAAGAAATTTGCGAAAAATTTGGTTGAGCTCCAAACAAAGTCATTTCACCACCGTTTGAAAGCTTAAATCAATCCCTATGCACTCATGCTTAGAAAAAATTCAAAACCTTTGCCATTTTTGCAAGAAAAATTCATCAATTTGAACAATAATCTAGAAAAGGCACAAACACCCTTATTGCACATGCTTAGTAAAACATTTGTTAAAATTTTGTTTTAAGTCCAATCAGAGTGATTCCACCTCAATTGGAAAGCGGAAGAAAAAGCCCACAGATATATAACTAGAAAATAGCCAAAACCTTTGCCATTTTCTTATAAAAAATTTGCAAAATTACATGAAATTACAAAAGCAGCACAAACAACCTAACTGTGCAACGTTAGGAAAACAACCATAACTTCATCATTGTGAATCCAAATTAAACAAGATAACATCCATTAAAAAGAATATATGAAGGGCTGAAAATCCGTAACCTTCACTATTACAAATGTGAAGCCATTTTCCTAATAAAAATACACAACGTTACTTACTTTTTCATGCCAAAACTTCAAAAACCTAGATTTCATATAGCCATGGAAACATTTGAAAAACCAAAAATCATTGAAACCCATTAACATTTACATCAAAATAATGGGGTAGGATTTTTTTTAACTTTAATTTTAACAAATCCTAAGGCCTAGATATGAAAAAACAGCCACACCCCAACATTTTGGGAAAAAAGCTTGAAACAACAAGCCCTATTTTCAAGATCAAATCTACAAAAGCTAAGGCAATGGAATGACCATGGATCCATGTGGAAATGGCCAAAATAGGAGATGGGATTTCATCAAAATTCAATTTTAATCCCCCCACTAGAGTAGATATGGAAAAATGGGCTCCAACACATGGAAAACAAAACTAGAAAAACCATAGAAAAGAAAGGAAAAAATAGGTAGAATTGCCTACCTTGAAGTAGCAACAGAAGAAGTCTAGATGGATATGGGCCTAGGTACTTCTTTTAGCTCGTAGGCATGTTCATCCACCTCTAGATTATAGGGTTTTAGTTGTTTCCCCCTCATTGCTTTGGTGCCACGGCAGGCTCAACATTGGGAATGGCTGAAAACTGTGAAGGATGGGAGATCAATGCTAGTTATGAGGAAGATGGGAGGCTTCCACACTGAAAATTGGTTGCTATTGCCATAAGAACCTCTACCAAAGATCTCCTCCAATGTGTTGTTAGTGTAGAGTGAAAATTATGATGAAAACTTGTGAGATTTCATAATAAAATCACATCTAAAACCTAAATGCACACCTTGAAACCCCAACTACTAATTTAGTGAACCATAACTTGAAGTGCACTGAAGTGCAAGGTGCATAAAGTCTAGTTCAAATTAGTTTTAAATGGGAAAGAACTTCAGTTTTCAAAATTTTAAATTTTTGGATTGTGGGTCCCACCCTACACCTTTTCTTTTGACCAAACATTACATCAATGCTCAACATTTTTCTAATTTTGACACTTATAACCATGTTGCAACCTTAACTCGCATGCATCCATGCTAAGGATACCATGCCTGGCATGGAAACATGACTCCTATTTCACAAAGCCATCAAAATACAAATATTTTACTAGTTTTGGTAATCCAAACCTGCCTTTTTCAACCCCAAGTTTCCAAAAGTGGATGAGACATGAACAAAGCTAGAAACCATGGGTTTTCATGCTAGGGTAGTAGTGCCCAACGTGGAAGAAGGGGGGTAACACCAATTCTTACCTTCCAACATCCATCTAGCCCAAGTTTAACCCCCTAAGATGGGCCCACGTGACCCAGAACCCCTCCAAGCATCTGTAGCAACCTCAGAACCCCACCAAACCTAGTTGAAACTGGTCGAAATATGGGATTTTATGTTTTCAACATTGGGGGAGCCTTCTTCAATGTTGAGCCTCTCACCCTCAGTGTGGATGGACTAGGGGAACCCCAAAATAATGTAAATTAACTACCAAGTAGCCATTTTTCAAAGCCTGGTGACCCCTAGTGACCCCTAGACCTTGCTGGAACCCTCTAGAGCTTTTGAAAGTCTCAAAAGTGGTTAAATATGTCACAAAACTATCATCCCCCTTTCATCCATGCTAGGGCCATGATTCCCAACATGGAGGAAAGTGGGGAGATTGCATGAGGCACTGAGAAGCCTCCAAACTATTGAATCTTGATACCCAACATTGATCGTTGACACTAGTTAACATGCATGATCGATCGACTATCAATTTAGCCTAGATCTGACTTTCTTCACTAAGGGAGACCTCTTCCACAATGAGCCTCCTATCCTTAGCATGGATGGAAGGGGGAAAGCCTAAAAATCCCCCTCATAGGCTTCAAAACAACTATATTTTGACCTTAAACATTGATGGCCAACTCTAGTAACAATGTGGACACTCATGGCTAGCCAGAATGATCATAAAAAGCTAAAAAGCCCTTTCCCCCAATTTTTCATGCTAAGTATGGAAGACCTAGGATGAAAAATGTGGGGAAGCCAAAAAATTACCTAATAACCCTTGAAAAAACCAAATTTGAACATTAGATGTCAATAATCAACATTAGCAACCCTAAAAGCTTACATGCATGATAAAGCTTTTCCCCCATTTTTTCATGTTGAGCTTGAAAGCCATAGCATGGAAAAAGGAGGGTAACATTAAAATCCACTCATCAACCTTCAAAACAACAAAATTTTGACACAAATCATTGATAATCATCACTAGCAACCTCAGAGACCTACATGCATTATCAAAAATGTTGCAAAAAGGAAAAATGTTGTTTCCCCTTAGTTTTCCACATTAGGCATACCACCTTCAGCATGGAAAAAGAGGGGGAAGCTCGAAAACCACTTGGAAAACCTAAAAATTGACTAGTTTTAACTCCAAACCCTAGTCTTCAACCTCAGTAGCCTTAGAAGCACACATGCATGGTCGATTGAATTTAAAACTGGGCTAGATCTAAGTGATATGGTGTTCTAACACTAGGGATTTCCCCATCCATGTTTCTCAACATAGAAATTAATGGAAATAATTTTTTGAAATCCTTAAATACCTCAAAATAACATTAATTAAACTTACATGCACTCTAGGACCCTATTGACATCCTTTGGAGCTTTCAAACTTCAAGAAATTGATGTCAAAAGGCCCAAAAATTATTCTTCTTGGTTTTCAATGCTAAGAATCCTAGTCTTGGCATGGAAAAAATGGGGGAAGCCTAAAAAAACTTAGAAATACCTAGAATTTCCAAAACTTGACATGAAACCCTAGTCCTCAACCCCAATAGCCCTTGAGGCTGACATGCACAGTTGATTGAGGTCAAAATTGGCCTACATCTGAGATTCATGGTTCTTCTACTCTAAGGATCCCTTTTTCAATAGCAAGGATAGTATCCCTAGCATGAAAACTAAAGGAAAAACCTTTTTGAGGCTCCTAAACACCTCAAAATGACATTAAATGACTTTTCATGCACTTTAGAACCTTGGTAGCAGCCATTAGAGCCCTTAAACTTTATAAGATTGATCCCAGGTGGCCAAAAAGTGGTTCCCTCTAGTTTTCCACACTGAGCTCTCCATCCCTAGGATAAAAAAGGGAGGGGAAGCTAAAAACCACTTATGAATGCTCAAAACTACTAAATTTTGACATGGATCCATAGCCCTTGGTCCTAGCAACTCTTAAAGATAACATGCATGACCGATTATGACCTGAATGGGCCTAGATCTAGGATTCTTACTTCTTCCACATTGGGGTAACTTCCCCAATGTGGAAACAAAGGGGAAAGTTACTTTTCCACTTCTAGTTACAAGATGACACTCCTAGAAGCCAAAGATCTAAGTCAAAGAAGCCTAGGACCTCATAACCTTAAGATTTTTCTTGTCTAATCTCATTTCAACCTCCAAAATCCATTTCCCCCATTCTTACATGTGAGAGTAACTCCCCTAACATGGAAAAATGGGGGAAGACCTTAATTTCTTTTAAACAGCCTTTAAATGTTTTCAAAATTAGCTAGAAATGTGCAAAATCAAAGTTTACAGTCCTAGGGGCCAAGAAACCTAGTCAAAGTGCCCTTAAATCATAAGAAATTTATAAAACAAGTGTTCTCATACTTTTCCACACTAAGGATGCTATGCTTAACATTGAAAAAGCATCCCAGGGGGGGTGGCATTTCGACATGTTTTGACACTCAAAATCAACTCAAATTACCTTAAAATGAAGTTAGAGGTTACACAACCTCTAGATTTGGGTCCCAATTGCCTATTTGACCATGTTTGGTCCCATTTTGTATGTTGAGCCCCCTTTCTTCCATGTTGCCCATCATGGAAATAAGGGGGTGGGGTGGGGGAAGGATCCAAAACCTACGTTTTGGCCTTTATAGACCTCTAGAGTGTCTAATTTTGATGGATCTAACCTTGTGCTATTTTGGAAAGGTCCTGAAACCTAAATTTTAGACCTCTAAGAACCCCAAAACCTATCTTCCTTGGTTTCCACATTGAGGATCCTTGTTCCCATGTTGAGCCCAATGTGGAAGCCTCAAAACACTTGAATTTTGGGTCCAAATAGACTAGAAATAGCCTTGATTGATGCTTGAACTCACCTAATAACTTTGTAGCCTCAAAACATGGCCCACTAAGGCCTGAAATTTCTAGATTGTTTCAACCTTTTTGACCTATATTAGCCAAATTTTACCATATATAGCCTATTTTGCTTGATTTTTTCCTTATTACATAATGTTTTGGCTTGTTTTTAGACTTATGTTGCCTTGTTGAACTTGTTGACCTTTTATGACCTTTATATAGCCTTATGTATTCTTTATTTGCATTGTTATAGCTTTATTTGCCTTTTTTGGCCTTTAAATGGTATCAAATAGTGGGTTTTGACCTTTCCTAACCATCATTTGACATCATATGACCATGGCTCTCTAAGGCCTAAAACTAGCATCGTAGTCAACCAAGACTCTAAAATGACATCATGGCCCACTAAGGTCTAAAACTAGCAAAATCATCACCTTTGTTGACCATTTGTAACCTTGATCCTTATACTTTACTTTGGTTTAACCTTTATTTGGCCCTTATTGCACTTTGTTTTCTTGTTGTCATCCTATTGATGATCTTGGATGACCTTGTTTGCCCTAGATTTACTTGTATTTGCATAATTTTATAGCATTTTGCATTATTTATTCACTTTTACCTAGGTGTCACTTAATATGCTTTTGGTTGATATGCAGGATCGAAGTATGAGTACCTAGGAGCAAATTAGTTTTCCTTTATGTCTACATGGACTTCATGGTGATGTTGAATGGTGAATCAACCTTGATTGCCTAAATCTTGAGCCTAAGAGTTTTGTAGACCACATAGCCTTAGTAGAGAAACCTCTAGAATGGCTTGAAAACTTAGTCAAAACTCTTAACTTAGAAGTAAGAGACATAATCGAAAACTCTCTAGTTGAGGTTCTTGACACAACACATAGTGGTGAGGAGAAAACCCTTAAACTAAGTTCCTCATTGGAGCCTTAATATGCTCAAGACATCACCAAGGTCCTACAAAACAACATCAAGGCCTTTGCTTGGTCATATGAATATATGCCAAGCCTAGACCTATGTTTAGTCTAGCACAACATTGTATTGGACCCTAGCATTAGACTAGTTAAGCAAAAAGTGCACAAAATTAGACTTGATTTGGCATTAGTAGTTCATGATGAAATATCAAAGCTATACCAAGCTAGTTTCCTTAGGGCTGTCAACTATGCAGAATGGGTATCCAACATAGTGGTAGTCCATAAATAAAGAGACGATCAAGGATGACTTCCCTTTTTCTAGTATTGATCAACTTATCGATACTACAACTAGACATGCCTTGTTATCCTTAATGGATGGATTCTTGGGATATAACCAAATTAGGATGAACCTTGAGCACCAACTTAGCACAACCTTCATGACCCCATGGGGTACTTTTTGTTATACCATGATTCCCTTTGGCCTTAAAAACACCGAAGCAATATACCATAGAGCCATGACCTATATGTTCAATGATTACATGCTAGGTTTGCTTAATGATTACGTAGATGACATAGTTGTGAAGTCTAAGATAGCTAATGACCATGTTAATGACCTAGATCTTGTGCTTAAATGATGCCCTAAAAATGAGTTTAGGCTCAATCCTAAGAAGTGTGTCTTCAGTGTCAAGATTAGTAAGATGCTTGGCTTTGTAGTATCCAAAGCAAGGATATGCATCGATCTTGATAAGGTTAAGGCCATATCCAAATTAGTAGTGCCTACCAACCTTAAAGAGCTTTTGGGATTACAAGATATATTATAGTTTATTTGTGGGTTTATCACTAGGCTTATAGATAGGTTACAACCCATGCAACACTTTCTTAAGAAAGGAGTTTACTATGCGTGGACAATTCAATGCTAAGAGGACTTTAAGAACCTTAAGTAAGAATTAACACAACTGGCAATAGTCTATTCTCTATAAGAGGGTAAGCCATTTTACATTTATCTTGCCATCTCTGATATGTCCATTGCCTGTCTACTCTATTAAAAATGTGATGACAGAATAGAAATGCCTATATACTACCTTAGCCACATGTTAGTTACCTTCAAGACCTAATACATTAAGGTGGAGAAGTATTGTCTAACCCTATTCTTCTCTTTAAAGAAGTGGAGACACTACCTCTTTAGAAGCCAAGTTAATGTAATTTGCAAAGACAACATACTTAAAGCCATAACGATCAACATCTACGAAAGTGGCTGTATATCCTAATGGAAAGCCATAACTATGGAGTTCAACCTTCATTATGTCTCTCAATCCTCAATGAAAGGTCAAGCTATAGCCATACAACCTCATAGTTTCACTTGTTGATGACCAAGTAGCCATAGATCCTGAATTCCTTAATGAACACATTAACATAGTTAGCCAAGTGCTCAAGGGTTATGAGGTGGTCATGCACTTTGATGGAGCTTCAATTGCCAATGGGGCCAGTGTTGTTGGCATCATAAAATTCCCATATGGTGAGATTTAACCCTTTGCCTATCATTTTAGGTTTTCATGTACTGACAACATAGTGGAGTATGAGGGTTTGATCAGAGAGATGATGGTAGCCATCAAAGGTGATTTACAACTCATGGTTAACCAAGTAACCAAAGTCTATACATGCAAAGCTAAGCACTTACAACCTTACTATGGCCTAGGCAAGTAATTGTTACAATAATTCATAGACATTGATATGTAACACATACCTTGAAATGAAAATGCCATAGCCGATGTAATTGCAACATTAGCCCTTAGTGTGTCACTAGATGTGTTTAGTAAGTTGCCCACCTTAATCATGGACTGTGCTAATCCCATCACATAAAACACTAAGGATACCTTTGTGGTTATCATTCATACTACTCCTCCCAAGGAGTGGTATGATGATATCAAATTTTACCTTATGCATGGTGAATCCTCACAAGGCCTGACTATTGTTCAGAAGGACACAATACATAAGCAATCAAAGTAGTATGTCATTGAAGTTGATAACACATTATTTTGATGATCCTATGATGGCACACTCCTAAAGTTCTTAGGTAAAACTAAAGCCAAAATAGTCCTAGAGGAGGTTCACAAGGGTGTTTGTGGAGGACATATAGGACTAAGAGCTATGGCTGCTAAGATTAGATAGTTAGGCTATTGCTGGTTCCATATAGAAAATGACTACTTGAAAAAGGTTAAACATTGTGACACATGCCAATGATATAGTAATCTAATACGTGTATCATCAATTAAGTTACATATCACTCAAATAACATGGCCATTTCAATGATGGGAGTTGGATATCATTAGACTCATAATTCCTAAGTCTTCCATAAGGCATAGCTTCATCATCACCACAACCAAATGCTTTACAAAGTGGGTTGAGGCTATTCCCCTAAGGAAGACTACATTTGAACAAGTTTGCAAATTTATTCTAGGTAACATTGTAGTTTGTTTTGGCCTACCCATGATCATAGTTATAGATAATGGATCATAATTTAGTAGCCATGGAATGAAAGATTTATGTCACAACCTAGGTATTAAGCATTCTTTCTCAATGCCCTATTACCCTTAAGCCAATGGACAAGTAGAAGCAAGCAACAAGGCCATCATCAACTTTCTCAAGAAGATGCTCAACAATAACAAGTGTAAGTGACATGAGCAGCTCATCCATGCACTATGGGCATATAGAACAACCTATGGCATGTCAACTAGCATGATCCCTTATAGCTGTGTTTATGGTTCTAAAGTTGTTTTACCTCATGAGTTGTAGGTGCCATCACTTTGAGTAGCATTGACAAAATTCATCAATGATGAGGGAAACAAGGAGTTGTGGACAGCAACCCTAGATTTAGTAGAGGAGCAGCGTATGCAAGTGCTTGCTCACATCGAGCACTATCAAGATAGGCAGAAGTAGAAACATCACCATGATGTGACCATGCACAAGATCGAGGGGGACCTAGTCCTCAAGGCCATCTATGAGCATGTGAACAAATTCTTAGCCAATTAGGAAGGACCCTTCCTTGTCACTAGAGCGTACAGGAACAACGCATTCAAAATAGCCAACATGATCTTCTATGACTTTAAACTAGCAACATGACTTGCTAGGGTCATAAACTAGTACCATAACTCATGACAACCTTAAACTAGCAACCTTTGTGACTTGGATAGCCTGATTCTCATGTGACCTATATGCATTGTAGTGTTATAATATGCAGTGGTGTCTTGTATTATTTATTGGTGCCTCTTGAGTCAATCCTTCAAGAACCAACAAAGAGGGGCTATTGAAACACCACAAAAATTTGCATTGTATAGCCAATCTTCATCATGTAGCACTCAACCCATGAAATCCAATGCAAAACTTCATTGTAAATGCAAAGATTGTAATCCACAGTGGGAAATTTCAAATACTTTATACTTCTGGGGTTGAAAAATATCTCATAAGTCATCAAAGCCTCATTCCCTAAGTGAAAAAAGTCATCTATTGTTCATATTTGGGCTTGGGAGGGTCAAAAATGCCTTGTGGAATGTCAAAAAGGCAATTTTATGGGTTGTATTGGGGGTATAAACTTTTCTATGATGGAAACACATTCAGAGAAAAGGGGAGGATGGGGGGG
>MNCI01034697.1:987060-998483 GCA_015680685.1 Gnetum montanum
TGTGTGTGGGGACAAATCTCACCTACCCGTAATGTGGAAGGATGGGAGGTTGTGAAACCTTTTCCCTTTAGCATGGATACCACATGCATAGCCTAGAAACCTTTCCCCCTCAGTGTGAAAGTTTGCCCCCAATGTGGAGTCTTCACCCCTAGCATTAAAAATTACATCCCCTAACATGAAAGCCACAATAGCCAAATCTCAACACTTTATGCACTTCAATGTTGACTAGCCGTTTCAACAAGCATGGTGGAAAGCTTAGCATGGAAGGTATGCCCCAATTACTATTTATGGTTAACAAAATGGCAATGGGGTGAAGCACTTATTATCTATAGTAACCCCCCAAATTTGGGCACCCATCTCACCTGAATTTGGTAGAAATTTTGTAGCCAAATAATAGCCATTTTCAGCCAAATCATAGCCATTTTGTAGCCCCATACATGATCCAAAACTTTTAAAAACTATCCTCCAACACCATTTATAGGTTCAACAATGTTTAGAAACTTTTGGCATATAAACACTTGGCAGTTCCATAATTTTTCAAATGGTTAAGTAATTTTCCAAGCACTAATTCTACACTTGGAAAATTCTCAGGTACTCAAGAGCTTTTGCAAGTTCCCATACTTGCGTTCTCTTGTACCCTAGTGTAGAAGCATTATAGCCTTGAGGCTTGTGAACTTTTAGTGTCAAAGCTACATTTCTAGGGCTTTCAATCCCTAGTGTGCAGCAATCTAGTAGCCAAATTTCTTACTTTTCTCACCTCCATCAATGACCCAACTTGCAAATTTGAGGTTGTAGGAAAGGAGGTTCAATAGCATCAGGAGTGGCTTAGCATATGGATCATGAAGTAGATCACATCGGCTTCAACAGGCTTTGAACCCTTGCATAAGTGTACCCTCTTTCTACTCATCTAGGTACCATTTGTACACATTTCTCTAATTTACACTTTATTCTTTCTCAATAAAGTTTTTAAGTTTTGGGTTTTGTGTATGAAATATGTTTGTTTATTATCTGTGCAACATTTTAGATTTGCTATCAGTTTTACATTCCATTTCATTTTCTTACCATGCTTTGCATTTCCTAAGTCCCTGGTTGATTTGCTAGGCTGACCAAGGTGCCCCAAATCTCATTTTTCTAGTGAAGGACTTGGGGATTAGCGGGTTGAGGAATTGTTGCACTGAGGATCTCTAGGTTTTCTAGCAACTAAGATTTTCAGTTGTAACAAACCCCCTTTTAATTTTCTTTGACTTTTTAAAAGGATCCCACCATTGTCTAGGTTAGCTACTTGGGTAATGGTGGGACTCTTCCTTTCAAAAATTTTATTAACTAATTTATTGTAAAATATTTTAGTTAATAATGTTATCTTAATGGTAACTTTATTCTTTAACAAAGAAGAAGATCTTGGATTCAATTTCAAACTACTAATTTTTCTTCTTAGGTTCCAGTCTTTTTTTATCTCATTTGCATTTTTGTATTTTTATTTCTTTTTTTGCTTATGTTTATTTTTTGTTTTGTTTTTATTATTTATGTTTCATTGATTTTTTTTTTACTTTTTTTGGGTTTTTATTTCATTTCATTATTCAACCTTTTTATCTATTATCTATTGGTCTTTTTTTCTCAATTCTATTGTTTCTAAATTTATTTGAGTTGGAGGTGTCAATTTTAGGTCATTTTCTTGAGGAGGTGTTCAAGACCCATCATGATCATATCAAAGCCTTATAGACCTTTCTTGGTCTCACAAGGATGTAATTAAGCATTTTCATTTCCATTTCCATATTTTTTTTGTTGTTTTTTATTTTTTATTTAGGTCTTCTGTCATCTTCAATTCCATTAGTTGTTAGTTTTATTTGTAATTCTTTTTAACATTGAGGTATTAGCCTAGTGGTAAGCCTCTTGATTTAGAAACTTCAAATTATGGGTTTGATTCTCATGGGCAATACTGAGTTATCAACTATATGTTTTGGGGCATAGATATCATTAAAAAAGTTCTTCAAATTCCAATACCCTCATTTGTTTTAGTTGTCTCGATGTGTAGCAAGCACTCAATAGAAGTCAAAGAAGATGGGAAGGGTTTTAGAAAACTTTATAGTTGAATATTTTATTTCATTTTGCATTTTATTTGTCTTAATTTAAAGAGTTTCAAATTCACGTTCTTATGTCATGTAGCATAACTCACTAGCTTAGATTATAGGACTTATGATTTGTAAGTCGTATGCTTGATCGCAATAAGTATTTTGAAACATGTATGAAACCATTGTCACTCACCTCCTTTAATGTACAAAAGTCAAAGGAGATGAGAGGGGGTTTAAATAGCTTTGCAATTGAATATTTGATTGATTTTACATTTTCTTTGTCTTAATTTGAAAATTTTAAAATTTAGATTCTTGTTTCATATAAATAACTTATTTGGTTAAAGCATAAGACTTATGATTTGCAGGTGGTAGGTTTGATTCCAATAGGTATGTTGAGACATTTAGCAAACTATTGTTCCTCATCTTCTTTCATGTATTATGATTGATTTATAAAACTAAAAATAAAAATTTATTATGTTTGTAAATCCTTTGGATCTATTGGATAGTAGAAAATAATTAGCAAATTGGAATTGAACCCAATACCTTCTTTTTTATTATGAATAGAAATACTGTTGAGATAATAAGATTAACTAAAGTTAGTTGATGAGTGGTAGAGTAGTTCTTATACCTAACCATACAAATCACAAACATTCATAATCTGTGGACTGGACTAGTGGAATACCTAGATCATTAAACATGGTCATATATCACTGTCTTTTCAATTACACTTGTAATTGCTCTTAACTTGTATGGTTAAGTGTAATTGAGGCATATGATCATGGTATTGTAGCAACCATGATAAAATCTTATTAAAATATAGAAAACTACTAATTAACCTAATAAGTCAAGAAATAAAGTCTAATCTAGCTTAAGTAATGAGTATTTGTTTCCAACTTTCTGTATACATGTTGAACTTACACTACCATTTTTGGATTACCAAGTATGCACTTCTAAGGGAATTAAGTGTTAACACTACTAGGATGACCAAATGGTAATGTATGCTTGAAGTTGTTCATCCTTCTTTCACATAACTAATGTATATTTTGAGAATAAAATATTAACTAAATGCATATAAAAATAGACATTAAGGTATCTACATATGAAACAAATTACAATAACATAAATTCTATGCTAATTTAGAGTATTTCCATGGAATGAAATTATCTCAATATTTATTATTGGTCATGCAATGTAATGAGGTACATAGTACTCAAATAAGTACACCGTATAGTTACTTCATACCATACTATGGATACTCACTAAATGATACTAAGTTTTTGTAACTATAAACTGATAGAGTTTCATTATGTGAAATGACTGAATGGTGTTATCAATGCAATAGATGGCATATTTATATTGGTATTTGTTGCCATTGCATCAACATTGATATATTGATGTAGCCAAGCATAATGCATTGATGTAGTAGCATCAATGCTAACAAGTTGATTAATTTATAATTCATTAAATCTCCATGACTAGCTAAAAAATCATCCTCAAATTAAACAAAATTGGGATAGAGTTTGCTTACAAAATGTGGAAGTAATCATTTGAATGACTAACTAACATAACATGACAACACTTGAGTGTCGCACTATAAAATTTTATTCTAGTGACTGATATTATGATAAAACTAAAGAAATTGGATACATTTTCCTTACAAAAAAACATTATTTAGAAATTACAAAGACTTAGCCAAGACATATGCTCTAAGTGGTGCTTGGTGGTGGTGGCTTCTTATGCCTTGCTAGTTCTTGTGGCTACTCTTCTGCTATTGTTATTGTTATGTTCTTCATTCTAAATGCCTTAAGTAAGGCCCTCATCTTCTTGTCCTTTATCTTGGAATCATTTATGGTCTAAGCAAACTGACCTAGGTTTGCGTTTGTTGGTACTTCACAAGGATAAGACAAAGTAGGGAACATTTCATAGGCATTAATGAACTAGGGTGCAACATATTTTTATTTAATATTAAATTTCTTTATTGTTGCTTTTAGCTCTTGATATTCAACCATTCGTTTGGCTAAGTTGTTTACTATATTTATTTGATCTATGAATTTTGCTTTGAGAACCTCAAGCTATATGTTTGCAATTTGCAAATTTTGAAGTGTTTCACAGTGGAGCTTGTGTTCATTCTCATACAATAAGTATGAGGTGACAAATTTTTGTCCAACTTTGTTCCAAGCCTTCTAGTAGTTAATATTTCTAGATTCATGTGATGCACGTTAGTCAACTTGATGTATTCTTTCATTTCCTTAGTTTGCAAGTCCTTCATTTTGATCTCCATCTACCATGTGTAATTGTGGAGTTATTAAAAGGATTCATTAACTATGACCTTCAATAAGTAGATATTATTTTCTTTGATTTCCTTCTATAGGTCCACCTATTCCTATAATGAGTTTTGATCTTTTAGTACTTGAGGGTCTCATTTTTCTGGGTAGGATCTTGATGGTAGAATTTTACTTATCGTTCTTACCTCCTCCATGAAGAAGATCATGTCCTCCACTACTAACCTGTATACATCTATATATGCCTTAGCTAACTACTCCTAGAGATGCCTTAGATATTTTTTTTCTTGGCCCTTTTCATTTTCAATTTTTAGCAACCTCTAGATCTTCTTGGCTAGTTTCCTATTCTTCTTGCATATCATGGCGATGTTCTTGTTTAATCCATTGACCATTACTTTAGACAAGGATGCATCCCATGTGGCCTTATCCTTCTTCATCTCCACCTCATTTTGTTTGATCTTTAGTTTATTAAATATCTCATCTCTTATAAGGCCAACCTAGTGGATGGCTAAGTTAAATAGCTAGGCATAGAGTCATGCTACTTCATCACTCAATTAATGGTTTAGTAACTCTACGTATTGTAGTTGAGCCTCACCAAAAACAAACTTTCCCTCACCTTGATGAGCTCAAAATTGGTTGCAATAATATCTTTGGGGATGTTGAAGATATTTGGAATTATTAGACTGGTTTCTACTAGTCTGTCCAATATTTCCTCATGTTGGTTCATACTCATCCTTCATATTGTTCCCCTTAAAATGGTCCCTATAGATAGCTAATCCCTCATTGTAGCACCTCACAATAGTATGTTATGTTTATGATACACATATAGAGTTACTTGGGAATTATGGTATTGTGTAACTAGATGTATTATTTTAATAATATACTTTACGATATTATGTACAACTAATTATTATGTAATGATTATGCACATTAATCTTGTTGAATGTGTAGTGGGGTGTTTGTAACTAGTAGGTTGTGAGGATGATGGGGGAAGACTAAGTATTAGGTAGGTATAACTCTTATCCATGTGTTATAATTATGAATTATGAGTATAGTATTAATGTCACTTGGTTGGTCATGTTATTAGGTTATGATGCTTAGCATGTTGTGCATGTGTGTATGGTATGACTAGCTAACATAAGTTATGATATTTATATGGTCTCATGGTTATGTGATGGATAGTTTATGATATTATATTTTATCGGTATTTGGATTGAATATTCCTTGAGCACATGATCATATGTGGATTGCTTGGTATTTGTGGAAGATAGGAAAATTTATGGGGAACCTTGTTAGGATCTCTAGTTGACTATGAAGATGCCTATTTCATTGGTTGTTAGGATCTCTAGTTGACTATATTGTGTTCAATGTGTACATGTAAAGTATGTATTGTGTGTAAATATATTAGCATATATGTTGCATTGAGCATGAGATATCTAAGACTCAAGATGAATGCATGTAACATCAATTACTTGTCATCATTGCATATGTTACGCTTGTGATGCTATTATGACGTATGGAGCTAGCATGAAAGTGTGGATTGTTTGGTGATGATGCACCATGGAGGGGTTGGGATGACTTTCACTAGATGCACAAATAAGGCTTTTGTCTTAATCCTCATACTAAGAGTAGGAGGGTATAGAATTAGCCTATTACTAGTATAAGATCTAAGGGCATTTAGATATGCACGGATCTACCTTCTAGAAGGTTAGTAGTATGGGATTGTAGATGAGGCACTACCATTAATCATAATATATGTGATGATTAACTAATAAAGTCTTGTAAGCACTATTTTTAATACAAGTACTCATGTTAGGAGAAGATAAATAAACTTCTAGGGATGATGTATTTTCCTTGTTGTACTAGTTGTTGGGAAGGTATGATATCTTTGTTGTCATGGATGCAATTAGTCTTTCTTGGGACACTAATTGGCAGGAAGCACATGCTATGCATTGTAAGTTGTTTTTATTTGTGTGTTGTAATCCTGATTTTGTGGTGCTATATCATGGATATGTGTCAGTGGATCCTTAGAGCACTAGATATTGAGATATTATGTTATGCATAGTTAATGTGGTTTCTTAGAGCATATAATATGAGAATACTATATTGATTATGATCATGTGATGAATCTATGTATGTGTTAGTGGTAATATGACACCATGGATGTGATATATGTGTCTTAGACTTACATGCATCGATTATTTAGTGTATGAGTCATGACTGATATGATTGAATGCTTATTGTACATGTGATGTACTAATCCTAATGCAAGTTACTCTAATTTCCTCACACTTTACCTCTAACATAACATTGTATTTCACATCCACAGAGAATATATAAAGACTCCCACTAAGCCCTGTACTAATTTCCTTTATATGTAGATGATGGAGATGGAAGCTTGTAAGACTAATAGGTCAAAGGGAGGTGATGGAGGCCTTGGTTCTATATTCATGTGTTTTTTATTACATATTTCATATGAGAGATGAATGTATTTGTAGATGATATAGGCCTAAATTAATTGTGAGCTATGACCATTATGTATAGTGTTTATATGATATATATAATGATAAGACATGTGCTAGATATATAAAATGATATGGTATGATGTTTCGTGATATGAGCTTGTTATGTATGTGTCTCCAATATGCTTATATGTATATGGCCTGGTTTAGATATATATAGTAGTTATGTATGTGTTTCATGGTCATTTGATTATTTGCATTTGAGATTTTTATTGGAGTGATTTATAGTCTTCTACTATGTTATGTGATTTGTTTACCTATTTTAATAACTCAATGTATATGCTTAGAGTTAGACATTGATTCTTGCATGAGCTAAGCTAAATATGGACTTTGGGATATTATAGAGTGGTATTGAAGTGAGTTACTTTGATTATTATTGGATGTTTTGATACTTACCTTTGTAATTATAGCTATCAAGCATGATAAGTAGGTAAACATTTAGTGGTAGAGGTCATTGGACTAATGAGTCTTAGGTACCTCTAAGTACATAGGCTATAGAGACACCAATAGTAATTCACACACTAGTATAACCAATGGGTATAAGGACCAGTGATGCTTAGATACTCTTGGTAGAATAGATGATGCAATATTATATACCTTAGTCATGAGTTCCTCCACATCATTTCATAGTTATTCATAAGATTGGAAGTGTTAGTGATATAGGTGAACTAGCCATAAAAGAGATTAGCAGTGGTAGTGGATCAACCATTAGAGAGGTTGGTAGTAATAGTGACACAAGTGTAGCAATAAGCATAGGCAATGATAAGGTATCTAGTAAGGAGTTAATTAGTAGAAAGTTAGTGGAGCAACTCCACAAGTTAGGTTCATCTACATTTTCTAACACTAAAGATTCCATTGTGACTATAGAGTGGTCGGAAAAGCTGAGAAAGACATTTGATCTAATGCATTGCACTTTGGCTTAACAAATCAAACTTGTAGCATACCATCTTACTAATACTACTAGACATTGGTGGAGATATAAGGAGTTGTTCAAGGGTGGATAGGATAGGAGGACCCTTGGATAGATTTCTTGATTTCTTGTAGCTACTAATATATCTCCACCTAAAATGTGTAGGTGGAGGAGTTTTACTGATTACATCAAAATATTAAAATAGTAGTCGAGTATGACATCCATTTTATTGAGTTTAGTACTTTTGCTACTAAGCTAATGGATGCTTAGGATAGGGTAAACTATTCTATTAGAAAACTTTTCTTAATCCTAAAGCATCATATATTACCTCTGTTCCTTACTTTATATAATGATGCATGTGAAGTGGCTATGCATTTCGAGAGAAGTATGATAAAGGATGCTTTATGAGAGGGGCATAGGCAAGGGCAGAAAAGGGGACCACAATCTAGAGGATAATCTTGATCCTCCAAGAAGGCTCATGATGGACATGATGGCTATGTTTGTAGTGGCGGTAGGTACCAACTTGCATCCAATGATATTCCCCCTTCTATAAGTTACATAGATTCTCTTTCATATTTATAATGTGGATAGTTGGGGCATGTTTAAAGAAACTTCCCAAACTATTACTCGTGTGGATAACTAGGACATCTAGCCAAGGAGTACATGTGATAGATAGTAGGTAGTGGTAGAGGTAGGGATTATGGTCAAGGACTACTAGTTACTAGTGGATGTGGAACTTCAATTAAATAAGTTTATGGAGTATCACAAGTAGGCTAGAGAGCCTAGGATCAAATGTATGCTCTGTTGAATCAACCATTAGACATGTAGTCCACCACTATTATGGAGATAAAAATTATGATCTTAGATCTTCTTACATTAGTTTTTTTTTCTTGGTGGTAGTCATTCATTCATAGGTCCTAGCATTATGTTCTAAATACTCCATTTATATTATTCCATCTATCTAAGGTTGTCGATATGTTTTGCTAGGGTCCATGAGGTTTAGGTGGATTAGATTTGCAAAGTGGTGTTGGTGAAGTTATCAAATAAATAGTGCACTAGTGACCTGCATGTGATGGATCTTGGTGACTATGATGCTATCTTGACCATAGATTAGTTGTTATAGTTTAGTACTTAGTCTAGACTACCAGTAGAAGCTTCTAATATTATAAAGAATAAATGGTAAAACAATGGATATGCACACTTACTTTAGACCTATTCAATTAGATTTGGTATCCTTAAGAGTATTTCATTGGATGCTTTAGAAGAGGTATAGCAACTACATGATTTTATTTTATTTTTTAAAGATTATTGAATTAGATCAAATTCCAATGATAGGAGAGTTTCTAGTTGTGTTTCACACAAAGTTATATGGTTTTCTACTGAGGCAAGAGGTGAAGTTTAAGATTGAGTTGTAACTAGGGACAAAGCCTATCTTGAAGACTTTTGTCATGATGTTTGTAGTAGAGTTGGTAAAGTTAAAGATCTAGCTGCAAGAGTCAATGGATAAATGCTTAATATGTTCTAGCATTTCTCCTTGGGATGCTCCAGTGTTGTTCATGCAAAATAAGAAGAAAAGTTTATGGTTATGCATTAATTATAGGTAGCTACTTGACAGACAAAGAATATGCCAATTGGCCTAATAGACTACTTGAATTTATTATTGATGATTGTGTATTCTTGCTGGTGTCATCCTTAAAGGACCTAATGACGTTTGGCCAAAATCGAAAGCTAGCATCCAAGTACATTGGATCATTTGAGATATTGAAGAGGGTTGGAAAGATGGCTTACAAATTAGCTTTACATCCATAGTTGGCAGGACTTCACGAGGTGTTCCATTTGTCCATGTTGCATAGATATGTGCTTAATGATTAACATGTAATAGATTAGATAAGAGTTCAATTATAACATGATTGTACATATGTGATAGATTATAGACAAGATGATTTCACAACTTTGTAGTTGAACAGTAGTTATGGTGAAGGTACTGTGGGATTAACATGACATTTAGGAGATCACAAGGAAGGTAGAGTATGACATGTAAGCTTGATATCTGTAGATTTTTTGAGAGAAAGTCTCTTAAGGGAGGGAGAGTATAACCCTGTACCGTAGGACCCTATGGAATTTTATTATGTTTATAATGTGTGTATAGAGTTAATTAGGAATTTAGAGGTACTAGATATATTATTTTTTTAATATATTTTTTAAGATATTATGATATTATGTATAGATGATAATGCACATTGATCTTGTTAGATGCATAGTAGGATGTTTGTAGCTATCACATTATAAGAGTTGTGGACAAAGATTGAGCTCTAGGCAAGTATAATTCTCAACCATGTGGTATGATTATGTATTATGAATATGGTATCAATGTTGCTTAACTAGTCATATTATGAGATCATGATACTTGGCATGCTATGCATGTTTGTATGATTAGATTAGCATAAATGTGTGCTGACCGAAATCGTCGGTGTAAGGCCGGAACGTGACAAACACCGAAGAGATGCGGGCGAGCACAGTTGACCCTGCCTCCGCTTGAGGGCGAGCTAGAGTGGGCGAAGGCAGAGTGCCTTGAGCGGTCCGCACGCGGATCAAACAAGGACTTCCCCGAGCGCCGCCGAAGCATTATACGCTGGGTTATACGTGAACAGGGCGTAAGCAGTGAACCAGGCGTGCACGGCGTAAACAGCGTAAACAGAAGTGAACACGGCGTAAGCGTATGGGCGTGATAGCGTAAACAGAAATGAGCACGGCGTGAGCGTACGGGCGTGACAGCGTAAACAGTGAATGGATGTGAGGCGTAAACAGGAAGACAGCGTAAACAGCGGGCGTATACAAACGGAGACGGAGCGAAAATGTAAGCAGGCGTGAACGAGGGGTGGGCCAAATTGACGTAAAACTGAGAAAGAGCCCACAGCGAGCGTGAAACAGTGGTCGTCTTCGGATGCGAACCGAGCGCGGAGCGCGAACGTAAACCGGCGTAAACAAGGCGTGGCCAAATCAACGTAAGACTATAAAAGAAATTGCGATAAACATAAACAATGGGTTGTAAAGTTAAAATGTTGTGCACCGGTCTAACGCAGTTGTGTAGGGACACAAGGCGGACGTAAAGCCCCGGTGGACAGAGGGATGTAGCTGGCGGATGCGGTGGACGAAGTGCGGACTGTGCTCAGCGTGCTGTGTGCAGAGGTTTCAGCGTGAGCGTGAGCGTGTGAGGGTTTCAGCAGCGTAATTGCTCTGGGTCGGCTCTGGTGAATTTTCGCGGACCCTGTAAACATGGAAAATTGGGCTATTTATAGGGGTAGGGTTACCGGGAAAAGCGGATGGGGAGACACGTGGCGTACAGACCGGGCGTTACAATTTAGAAACTCGATACACGCTGGCGTATACATTACAAGCTGGCGTGTACGCTAAGCGTACACGCTGGGCGTGTACGCCGGGCGTAAACATGTACAAGCTGGCGTGTACGCTGGGCGTACACGCTGGCACAACACTTGAAATATTTTTGTGGTGTTTCATTGGCCCCTCTTTGTTGACGCTTGGAGGAATCAACCCGAGAAGCGTCGACAAAGAAGCGCAAAACACCGCAAGCAGCTCGATAAAAGCCTTGTCCCTTGTCACCTGGCCAGACCTCATCGTA
>MNCI01034697.1:999767-1017657 GCA_015680685.1 Gnetum montanum
GCGTACGCCAGTTGTTCGTGCCATCTTCGTTTGCTCTGAACAAGCATCTTTTTGAGTACCGTGATGATCGTCTTATTTGTTGACTCTGCCTGCCCGTTGCCTTGAGGGTAGTAAGGGGATGAAAACGAGTGTTTGATCTCTAGACTATCGCAAAACATTTTGGTCTCGACGCTACTAAATTGTGGCCCGTTGTCGGTGATGATTGCCATGGGAATGCCAAAACGGGTTACAATGTTTTCGAGGATAAAGTTGCATACCTGTTTAGAAGTAGTTTTACGAAGGAGCGCCACTTCTACCCATTTCGTGAAGTACTCCGTCGCTGTTATAATAAAGCCATGCCCGGCAGAAGATGTAGGTGTTATTGGGCCGATGAGGTCCAGTCCCCATTTCTGGAAGGGCCATGTGATTTGTGTTGTGTGCAACTCGTTTGGTGGAATGTGGATGAGATTACCGTGCTTTTGGCACACACTACATATTTTGACCTTGGACTGACAGTCGTGTTCCATGTGCGGCCAATAGTAGCCTAGGCGTCTTATCTTGGTTGCCATTGCCCTCGGTGCGATGTGCCCCCCGCATTTTCCGTCATGCACCCGTTCAACAATTGTTTGGGCCTCGGTGCTATTGACGCACGTTAGTAGTATGCCTTCGTAGGATCGGCGGCACAACGTATCCCCTATTAATGTGTATTGCTTAGAACGCTTGCGTACTGCATCCTTTTGCGCGCTGGTTAGATGTTGTGGCACTTCGCCGCGCAGGAGATATTCTTTTATGTCATCGTACCATTCATTAGTGTGTGTTGTACTGACGGATGCAATTGGAAGTGCGTCGAGGGTGTTGGTTATGGGCTCGACACAGCTGGTCACGGAGCTTGGTAATGCATGAAACGTGTCAGGGGATATGTTTAAAGCTAAGGTTGCTAAGGCGTCTGCAATGGTATTGTCATTCCTAGGGATATGCTGGACGTCAACCTTTTCGAACCGTTTAAGTAGGTGCTTAGCTAAATCACAGTATGGTTGTAGGTGTTGTGCTTTACACGTATAGACATCTGTGACTTGGTTTACGACTAGTTGTGAATCCCCTCTGACTACAAGCCGTGTAATGTCCGAGGCTAATGCGGCCGCGAGACCTCTGAGGAGACCCTCATACTCTGCTATGTTGTTAGTACAATGAAAACTGAAGCGATAGGCGAATGGCTTAATTTCCCCAGAGGGGTATGTGATCACAGCGGCAGCACTTCCTCCTCGGGAGGTGGATGCTCCGTCGAAGTTTAGAACCGCATCGTAATCATCCGGCACCGTGTCTATTGTATTTACATTCTCGTCTGGGAATTCGGGTTCTACTGTACCTGGGTCATGCGTCGGCGACACGGTCATTTGATTCGCTATGGCTTGACCCTTTACTGACGATTGCGCTACATAGTGCAGGTCGAACTCAGCTATGATTGCCTTCCAACGGGCTATCCTGCTTGACTCATAGATGTTTCCGGTTATAGCTCTGAGCACATTATCTTTACAAATTATGTTAACTTGATTTTGGAAAAGATAGTGTCGCCATTTCTTTAAAGAGAAGACTAAAGCTAAGCATGATTTTTCTACATCGTTGTATCTCTTTTCGTGGGCAACCATTGCATGACTTAGCTAGTATACAGGTACCTCAATTCCGTCATCTCATTTTTGGCACAACATGGATGCGATCGACGATTCTGATGTTGCCAAGTAGATGTAGAACGGCCTGCCGTTTTTGGGCGGGAATACGGTGGGTAACCGAGCGAGTGCCGTTTTGATGTTGTCAAATGCTTCTTGGCACTGCGATGTCCATTCGAAGCGGGTATTTTTGCGTAACAGGTGGTTCATGGGTGTAAGTTTTCCCGTCAAATTTTCTATGAACCTCCTAATGAACTGCAACCGCCCTTGTAACCCTCGGAGTTCTGTTAGATTGCTAGGTGGTTTTAGATTCATAATGGCCTTAACCTTATCGGGGTCTACCCGTATCCCTGCCTCTGAGGCTACAAATCCAAGCATTTTGCCCGTTTTGACACCGAAAATGCATTTCTTCGGGTTAAGCCTTAGTTCGTATTTTAGACAGCGTTTTAATACTAAGTCAAGATCTTGCACATGTTGTTCCGGCAATTTTTATTTGACCACTATGTCGTCCACGTAATCGTTGATTGAGTGTAAGATATAATCACTGAAAATATACGTCATTGCCCTTTGATACGTGGCCCCAGCATTCTTGAGACCGAAAGGCATCATTGTATAACAAAAGGTTCCCCAAGGTGTCATGAAAGTAGTTCGGAGCTGGTGTTCTGGATTGATACGTATCTGGTTATATCCTGAGAAGCCATCCATGAAGGATAATAGGGCATGCCCAGCAGTTGAGTCAACTAGTTGATCAATGCTAGGTAGGGGGAAGTCATCCTTTATGGGAGCTACGTTAAGGTCCCGGAAGTCAATGCAAAGACGAATGCTTCCGTTCTTCTTTGGGACTATAACCATGTTCGATACCCATTCGGCGTAATCAACAGCCCTAATGAAACCAGCTTGATAGAGCTTGGTAATCTCACTACGAACCGCTAATGCCACTTCGGGTTTGACCTTTCGTGCCTTTTGTTTTACTGGCCTTAGTTTCGGGTCAAGGATGATGTTGTGCTGGACGATACGGGGGTCTAACCCGGGCATGTCCGTGTAAGACCACGCAAATGCCTTCATATTGTCCTTAATTACGTTTTCGATGTCTCTAGCCAAACTTGGTTCTAGTAGTGTGCTTAGTTTTAGGATTTTAGTTTCCCCGTCAGGCATGACGATAGGTGTTTCGGTTAGAGGGTCCTCGGTAATGTTTTCAGCTTCGATGTCGAGGGACTTTGTCATTCCCTCATATTCGTCAACCGTTTGCTGTGCTGAAGCTATCGTAAAATCGTTCGCTGATGAGTTCGTGTAAACGAAATTCGCATCGATACTCCTTTCAATTGCGCCGTATGGTCCATTAATGACCAACGGCTCGGTCAAGCGCTTGCAATCCATTAGGGAAGTTCCTGCCAATGAATGGGAAGTCCGATAAGATAGCGGAGGTCGCTTCAGGTCTTTAAGCAATCTTTAGCGTACATGTGTGAAAATGAGTTAACTTGCTGAACGAACGGCAGTTTAATGCCTTACCGGGCAACGAACGACAGTTTAATGCCTTACCGGGCAACGAACGGCAGTTTAACGCCTTACCGGGCAACGAACGGCAGTTTAACGCCTTACCGGGCAACGAAAGGCAAAATTTGTTATTTACGTCGTTTCTGTGTGCAGGTTTTATATCTTTTTGAAAAAATTCAAAACGGATTTGAAAGAGCGCGAGAAACGAGGCAAAAAGCAAGAAAAACGGAAAAGCGGTGGCGACGGCGGCGGCGTCAGCGTCAGCGTCAGCGTCAGCGTGAACGCGCTATAAATAGGAAGCGGGGGCGTCATTTTATCATCACTGTTGGAGCGTGAGCGTGAACCGAGAGCGAAACCCCAGCTTGAACGCCGAGCAAACCCCAGCGTGAACGCCGAGCAAACCCCAGCGTGAACGCCGAGCAAACCCCAGCGTGAACGCCGAGAAGAGCCTAAGCCGTGCACGCCGAGAAGAAACCCCAGCGTGAACGCCGAGATGGGCAGAGGCAAAGAACTGGAAGGCCGAGGGCAGAAAGGACTTGAACTGACATTCGCGGAGGAGAGCCAAGCGATGCTGCAAGGTCTACCCCGCCCGAGCGTCTCCGCGTGGCCCGGATCTTCTCGCAGGTAGGCCTTTGACCCTGTTTTTCATTAATTTCCATTTTCGTCGTGTAGGGTTTCGGCGTATACGCCGAGCGTGAAGGGTTTTGGCGGCGTGGACGCCGCGTGCGTTGTTTTCGGCATGGGGTTTTTAGGGTTCTGTTTTTTCGCACGCCGGGCGTATACGTCCAGCGTGACTGTTTTTCGCACGCCGGGCGTATACGCCCAGCGTGACTATTTTTTCGTACGTTGGGCGTATACGCCCAGCGTGACTTTTTTCGCCCGACTGTTTTTTCGCACGCCGGGCGTATACGCCCAGCGTGACTTTTTCGCACGCCACTGTTTTTCGCACGCCAGGCGTATACGCCCAGCGTGACTTTTTCGCACGCCGGGCGTATACGCCCAGCGTAACTGTTTTTCGCAAGCCGGGCGTATACGCCCAGCGTAACTGTTTTTCGCACGCCGGGCGTATACGCCCAGCGTGACTGTTTTTCCGTAACGCCTGAAAATATTTTAAAATGAAGTCTTTCGAATATCGATTTTTTTGGTGTTGTTTAACTGTTTGCAGAGACACTGAGCCTCCCCTTCTCGTGATCGAGTTGGTTGGGGTCCTGACATGGTTTGGTCCTCTAGACAGTAGGGATCCGCCCCCGAATTTAACCATTGAGCGTAATGGGGTTTGGTTCCGGGACGGGGCTTGTGAATTCTTGGCCTTCCTGCTAGATCATTTCGATGTCGTAGTTTGGTCTCACCTAGGCGAGGATGCGGCTCGAAGCATCATCGAGGCCATGCTACCCGGCGCATCAGAAGGCGTCAGGATGTTCATGGAGGACGCTGACGAAGGGCCGCTCGCCGCTGAAGATGTTCCTCCCGGTGGTCCGAGATCGGCGCGTCGATTGACATGTGTGTGGGACAAGCTGCCGCAGGGACCTAACTACATTAACAGCACATCATTCTTATCTGGCCGTGCGCACACCTTATTCCAGAATCCGCCTGGGATAGTATACAGGGTTGAAAGGTAATCTCGTCTTAACATTGATTATTCGTTCGTTTTCGACGTCCAAATATTTGCTCTTGTTTTGACACGTGTTCGTCTCTCGCAGGCCAAAAATTACGCCAAGTGGAGCCTACGTGGGCGATGATGGGATTGGGTTGGCACGCACGGCCGTGGAAGCATTTATGGTGGATCCCCCTCTACGCGGGGCCGTCTTGGCCCATACGGGGGATGCCATGAGGCATTTCCCCAAGAAGTTTTCGAAGGCGTTCGCGCAATGTGCTGCGCGTGGTTGGCTACATGCTGACTGGGCTCCTAATGGACCGGTTTTCCCGCCTGCCTCTGATCTGGGTGAAACTTCAAGGTCCAACACTGAAAGTAAGTGGCGAAGTTTTCTAGATGTTGCGTTTGGCTTGGTCAATTGTCAGGTATCATGCTCATATCAGGGTTTCGGGTTTGCCTTTACAGCCGGCACTAACTCCGGCAGAGATTCCGTCGTAACTGGGAGGACCGAGGCTACTCTCTCAATGGAGTTTGGTGAAACCAATGCGGCTCAAAAGTGGCTACGAACGAAGGCTTCGCCGTCCATTGTCGCCTGCTTGGAGCATGCAGGCCTCATGGCGCTCTTTGCTGCCCCTAGCCCGAACGTTTCTATAGTGGAGATGATTGGGATTGTAGATTCATTCGATAGACCCGTCTCTTGCTATAGCACCCGTGTCAGGGGCGTTAACGTGATTTTCGAATTGTCACCTCAATTTCTCGCGGATTTATTTGGCATACTTGCTAATGGCATAAAAGTTGTTATGGACAGGACACATAAAGAGATTGAGATGGTCCGTAATTTAGAGGGTTGGCTGGGGATTAGGAAGGGTACCAAAGGGTTCCCAATGCAGGGGAAAACAAAGGTTGAGGAAGTTAACGAACTCTACCCCTTATTTAGAGCGCGTCTGTTCCCAAAGACATTATCACAGGTCAAGACTCTCGGTGTTGAAGCAGTGCGAGTTATGCGCACTATTCTGGAGGCTGGTGTACGTTATAACTGGGCGGATTTTTTGCTAGCAGGGATGACCAAGGATGTAGAGTGGATGCGTTCAAATATAGAGGCGCAATCCCATTTCACCTTTGCTTTCTTTGCTGGCTATATCCGTCGCTTAGCCGAATTCTTGGTGGTTCGTGGGGAAGGCAAATTTGTTTTGCGTGATAAATATCAATTGTCTCGCCCCTGGGTGAACCACCTAGTCGACACCGCCAAGTCCCAAGATGCCCCCGAGGGGATCGATGAATCCCTTACAATTACTACGGGTGGATCGTCTGGCCCCTCGCTCCACACACGCGACAGCCTAGGGGTGGAACCCGATGGAGTACCTCCTACTTCAAGGAAGGCGGAGCGGGTGGTAAAGTAGATAATTGGCGAAGCGAAGTCCAAACTGGGGAAGCGCGACAGCACACCTGAGGGAACAAGCGGAATTGAGCAGCCTAGGGTAAAGCGGATCTGATTCAAGATTCCTGGTAAATTTCTCACCCTTTATTTAACTTGTCTTACACATAATTTTAACTGTTACTGATTGTGTGCAACTGACTTGGCTTTTCTTGAATTGAGCAGTCAAGAGACATGACCTGCCGCCTATACCGGAAGACGGGGAATTGACCGACCCGGGGGGAGACACCGAATTGCTGGAGGAGGTGACAGGAGGAACTGGAGGTACTGAACCCCTGGACGACCAAGTGGAAATTGAAGAAATGCTCAAAAGCTTTCTTACAGGGGACCTTGATATTGGAGACCCTCCAACCCAAGAGGAGATCAGAAGGAACGGTATGCCTCACTGCTCCGTTATGCGGGCTAATATGTTCTTGGATTATCCTATTATGACGTGCTTTCGTTTGATTCAGAGGAGGGTAATACCGGTTCAGAGAAGGAACAAGGAATCTCTCCCGAAGTGCCTCCGAAGGCTAGCTCTTCACGCACCGATGGTCCTTTTACTTGGATGGAAATGCCAAGTAAAAGGGATTTCGTGGCTGGGGGGGTTGAAGAAGTTGTCGAACGAATCGAGAGGATCGATCCCGGTATAGGTATGGATGTATCTAACGTTTTCATTTTGGAGTTGGACATTTAGTCCCATTTGTTTTAACATTTTACCCCTTTTTCTTTACGAACAGGTGCCCGACTAAGGTGGGACCCATCTGAGCCCGTTCATTTGGAGAGCTTGCCTGCACTTTCCCCTGAAATTGAACAGGTGCCCAGACCCGTATATGAAGAGGTGGCAGAGGGTTTTGTCCATAATGCTAAAGCGGTGTGGACGTGCAGGCGCTCTATCGAACAATTATGGCTTCAAATTCAGGACAAAGAGAAAGAGAACTCTGCCTTGTCTAAAGAACGTGATGATTTGAAGGCCCGCTATGAGTTCGCAGCCGCTAAGTTAACCAATGATCGCTCTTGGCGGACATCCGAGATCACCTATACAAGGTATTGGGATCTTCTTAACCGCCATGCAGGGCTGATACGGAGGCTGGGAGAGCGAAGAGCCCAAATTAACCTGCTGAACACCAAGTGTCAAGATTGGAAGGCCTTCGCCTCAAAAGTTCGCAAATGGGGACAAGATGAAAAGAACCACAAGCATCAATACAAAAAGTCGCTAAAAGAAGTTTCAATTGAGAAGCGACAGTTAGAGATGTTTGTGGAAGGTCTTGGTTTACGCTCCGCTTTTGACACCTTCGCTCAGAACACAATTGTGGAGATGGAGTCTCCGAAACGACGGATAACAACAGCTTTTGGGGAGGTGTCGGTGGGTGAATTCCCTCTGAAATGCCCCACCCGGTCGGCGGTTGATAAGGGCAAGGCTTTGGCTGACATAGACTTGGGTTTGGATGGGACGGATTGGGCTAGTGTTCCTGAAGAGGAGATCCTACGACGGCTTGAATTCGGCTTGGGGGGGCCTCTTATGGTAAGCGTTTCGTCTCTTTTCGGAGTTAACTGGTTGATTGATGTTTGAAATTTTAACATTCTCTCGTTTTTTTTTGTTGATTATTTTGTCTTCGGTCTTTTCAGGATGAAGGTGGTGACGAGACTGGCGAAGCTGGCTCCAGTGGAGCAGGGGCGTCTGGTGCTGGTGGGCCTGAGGAGGACGATCCTCATGCCCCAAGCGCTTAGCATTTAAATGTCTCCTTCTTCTCTCTTCTTTTTTCTTGATTCAAACTCGAATATTATGAAATAAAGGGAGGTGATCGATTGTATATAATAAAGTGCACACACATGTATATATTCTTGTTGTTGATTTTGAGTTTAAGATGCCGTAGAAACATAAAATATTTTTTGGTTTGTTTTCTATTTTAAAGGCGATACAGGAAGCAATTAGGAGCAAAACGAAAAGCAGGCACTAGTTTATTGCCATTTCGGGCCACATGCGTAGTTTATCGCCATTTCGGGCCCCATGCGTAACCAAGGAATGTTTTGGAGAACACGGATAGACTTCTCGGGTAACCGATCATCGCTGATCGTGGCTAGTTTTATGTCATTGCGGACATGATAGTTTAGTGTCATCTCGGACCAGGGGTTGGTTTCTAATTGTTTGTTATCTTATCATAGTTTAATGTCATTTCGGATTTTTTATAGTTTATCGTCGTTTCGGACCGAGGGTTTGCTTTCTATTTCAATTGTTTCTTGATATTCTTTATTTTTAAGTCGGCGGGTGTACTGACAGGCACTATTTTATACTCAGCATCGCCCTCGCTGATTATGTTGAACGGTAATTCAGCCCAGGGGACGTTTGCTGGAATGCTTTCGGTGGTTGTACTTTCGAGCGGTTCGGCATTGGTCGTTACTCCTGCGTCGTCTTCTTCACGAGCCTGGAGGTGTGGTATGTCAGATAATGGCGTTTCGGTGTTGGGAGGCTTTCGATTTGTGACAGAGGGGTTGCCATCTGTTGGCGACCGAGGGTTCTCGTCATTTGGGCTAGGCTTTTCGATCTCTATTTGTGACCCTTGCTCTATTTCTAAGCTTGAGGAGATTATGGGAATTGTCGCTTCCCCATGTATAACGACTTCTCCGCCCTCGTAGGGCAGGTGAATTTCCTGATGTATCGGAGATGATACGGCTCTTAACTGGGCTAACCAAGGCCTTCCCAAGATGAGATTGAACCCTGGCATCTCATCGACTACCAAGAAATCAGCGGATGTAGGGAACTGATTTCCCGCTATAAAGTCAAGGGTTATTATGCCTTTGACTAATACACGCGACCCGCTGAAGGATTTCAAACATGCAGTTGTCGTGGGTTTGATCGCGTCTGTAAGTCCCAATTGTTCGATGATTGGATATGGAACAACATTAGTGGCCGCCCCATCATCTACATGTACCCTATGTATCTTAAATTGGTTTATATGTATGGTTATAAACATGGGGGTTGTCGTCGTCTCGCCGGTTGTTTTATCTGTTTTGATGCTCTCATCACGAAAGCTTAAGGCGTTAGGGCTGACCCCGCGAGGAGAATACATCACCGCATGGATTGCTGGTTCGCTTGTATGCAAGTCCTCGCTAACCGGGATAGATGTTAACATGCGTACAAGCGCTTCGCGATGAGTCTGGGAAGTCAACACTAAATCATATAAGCTTAGAGAGGCGTTTTTTTGTTTCAGTGCTTGAGTGACTTGCGTTAGGACCGTCGCGAAATCTCTGCTGTCAGGAGCATTTTGGTTTATAGGGACCGGGTCCATCGGGCCCAGGAGTTTTATCTCGCGTTTTTGTAATTTGTCGTTCTTGCGGATGTTAGCAGTGTCGTGTTGTTCGTGCGTCCGAGAGGTTTCGCCGCTGCTGCCAATGTCAGATTGATTTTCCGGTGATGCCATAGGCATGGAGCTAAGGGGCGTTGGTTTAGGTGACCCCACGGCTAGCCGCTGGCATTCTTTCTCCATGCGTTCGCGTATGAGCCTGTCCGCTAGGCGTTCTCGCATGCTACAAGAGCCTGGTCTTGGACCCTGGGATTGTCCAGGGACCTTTACGACATATGGGGCGGGACGGGGTTGCGGGTATGACTGGGCGGGAGCCTGTGCGGGAACCCGGATGACGTATGGAGTTGGCCTTAGTGGAGATGGGACCTCCGTCATTGCAACAGCGGGTGGTACTCGGACTACAAAAGGGGCAGGCCGAGCGTATGGCGCTGTTGTGCTTGCGGGATTAGCGGGGGGGGTGCGCACCACGTAGGGTTGTTGGCACGTCGTCATATTGGGGACGGGTGTAGTTGAGGGTACTTGAACTACGTATGGCCGCTGCGGGGTACGAGATGTCTGCGGTGCGGGAGTGGGAGGGATTTGAACTACAAACGGCTTGTTAGATATTTTCTTATCCTCCGGGTGTATGGTATTAATGTGGGGTATGTCGGGCTCATCGTCACAGTAAATCGTGCTAATTGTGTATGAAGCCTCCTTAATATTTAGGGGGTCTTGGTACACTCCCATGGTTTGATTTTGTGGTTGGACGGGGTTAGCCCCGTCAAACGTGATGCTACCTTCGTCAATCATCCGTTGGATATCCTGCTTCAAAGTAAAACAGTAATCCGTTCCATGTCCTGGTCTTTGATGATAGTCGCAAAAGCGATCCATTCGGAACCCTTTAGGCACGGGGGGCTCATCTGGCATTGCTAGGCTCGGATTCTGTACGAGTTGACAGAATCGGTCGTGTCTTTGTAGGGCGGCAGGGGATAACTGTTTGTGGTTCATCAACCCAGCCTTTAAGAGTTGATCGAAGAGTTGCGAAGGCTTCATTGGCAGAGGCGTATATTGAGAGGGCTCTTTCCTCTCAAAATTCCACGTACGGTTTGTCGGATTCTGTTGCGATGATGGTTCTTGTGTGGTGGTTGCGGGCTGGGGGTGATAATAGTTAGTAGGTGGCGTCGGTGGCTTTTGTTGTTGCGTCCCTGCTACGGCTGCTATAGTGGTTTTAGCCTTTTCTTTGTCTTTCTTAGCATGTTGATTCTTAAAGGCTATGTAGGCTGGATCGTGACTGTTTTGGGCAGCTTCTTCAATGTTCTTAATTTGCTCGAACGCTTGATTGAGATCTCGCGCATTGAGGTAATACAGTTTAGATTTAAAGAAATCGTTGACTGCCCCTTTTAGGATCGTAAGTAGGTAAAATGGGGAGATCGGTTCATGAAGCTCGTTCAGAGCTGCGCTCCATCTTTGAATAAATTTTTGAATCGGTTCGAGAGGCCCCTGCTTAATCTGCATGAGGCTATCTAGCGTTGGCTCGGGTTTCAAGTTGTACTTAAACCGGGTCACAAACTGGCGTATAAGATCATCCAAAGCGCAAATGGAGTTCCTGGGCAAGGCGCGGTACCAATCGAGTGCCCTTCCCGTGAGGGACATAGGGAACACCCGGAGGACAGCGTGAGGCCAGGCTTGGAGCAGGGCACATTCCAATCGGAATGTTATGAGATGGGCGTTAGGATCTGTCTCGCCGTTATACTTAGTTAGTGTCGGCAAGGGAACACCTTTGGGAAGGGTTAAAGGTGGGACAGAGGAGCTGATGGGGTCATCATTGTAGAAGTCTACCACTTTCATTTCCCCATCGGTGACGGTTTTGAGGCGCTTCACCTCATCTGTCAATTCCTGCATGATTCTTTTGGCGTCTGCCCAATCCTGAGCATTTGGGAACAGGGCTGTTTGGGCTTGGAACTGGCTGTACGGGTTAGACTGTTGAATAGTAGAGTGGAAAGCTGAAAGTTGCGCTGTTGAGGGTTGCGTTTGCGGGAAGTGTGTAGTAGATGGCATCAGAGGCGCCACATTATAGAGAGGAGGCTGTTGCTGTTGTGGTCGTGGCTGTGCCTGAGGCACATGAATCGGTGGCAACATGTGGGGCGATATGTAGTGGTGGGAGGCCTGATGCGACGTCGTGCCCGTCATCGGCCACTGTTCGATCATGTTGTACGAGGAGGCCCCTTGTTGGATTACGGCAGTGAAAGGGGGCACATGCGTTTGGATATGCGGAATGTAGTGGGCAAGTGTGGACACAGGTATAACGTGTGGCATTCTTACCATTTGGGAATGGGCTTGAAACGTTACTCCTAGGTTGCTGTGAGGGAGCAGTGCTTGTGAGGATGAACCTGCGAGCGTAAAAGGGAAGGCATTCGACAAAGGGTGACCTTGGGGAGGGACTTGAGCTGACGCAGATGTCCCTTGTAACAGTGCTTGAGTGTGGTCAGAGGTAATGGGTTGGAGGGGCATGGTTTCCCCCGCGTCCAGGTTAAATACAGGGTTCACGTGGTTGTGCGGACTGAGAGTATGATAGGAATCTTCATGCTCAGATTGTGCAGCGAATTCGCCCTCTTCATCCCTTTGTGGTTCTACCGTAACCTGGCCTAACGATTGGCTCCTATGCAGAAGGAGCTGCGTAAAGAGCTCCGAGTATTGCTCCGGAATGGGGATTACGTCGTATGGGGAAGGGGTGAATTCGAACCCCCCCTCTGTAAAAGATCTCAAATTGCCTTTTTACTTTCATCTCAGCCCGGTCTACTGCCAGGCCAGCTTGTATCTTAATGCAAATAAAGTTATATTCGTCTTGGCTTATGATATTAGCGGCAGGGTCTCTCCCCTGCAACCTCAAAGACCGACGAGGCCCCATTGTGGATTGCCCTCCCATGTGTTGTGTGGCGGGTTGCTGGGCAGTTGTTGTGTCTGAGATGTTAAGGTTCTGGGTTGTAGCGGCAGTGATGTTGATGGGATTCATAATTATGAGCGATTTGAGTGTGTGGAATTGATATGGATAACGGTATATGCGGTGGCGTAGACGAATTTACAGGCTAAGTGTCCAGCGTGAACGCTGGCGTAAACGTGCAGCGTATACGCTAGGGTTTGTCCGCAACGTGAATGCTGGCGTAAACGTGCAGCGTATACGCTAGGGTTTGTCCGCAGCGTGAACGCTGGCGTAAGCGTGCAGCGTATACGCTAGGGTTTGTCCGCAGCGTGGACGCTGGCGTCGACAGCGTAGACGCTGAGTCTGGTTCAAAAGCAGCAACGAGGACGCTGATCAGCGTGAACGCTGAGGGATGTGAAGCCTGTTTAGCGAAGGGCCCTCCTTCTAGCGCCAAAAACTGTGCCGACCGAAATCGTCGGTGTAAGGCCGGAACGTGACAAACACCGAAGAGATGCGGGCGAGCACAGTTGACCCTGCCTCCGCTTGAGGGCGAGCTGGAGTGGGCGAAGGCAGAGTGCCTTGAGCGGTCCGCACGCGGATCAAACAAGGACTTCCCCGAGCGCCGCCGAAGCGTTATACGCTGGGTTATACGTGAACAGGGCGTAAGCAGTGAACCAGGCGTGCACGACGTAAACAGCGTAAACAGAAGTGAACACGGCGTAAGCGTACGGGCGTGATAGCGTAAACAGAAATGAGCACGGCGTGAGCGTACGGGCGTGACAGCGTAAACAGTGAATGGATGTGAGGCGTAAACAGGAAGACAGCGTAAACAGCGGGCGTATACAAACGGAGACGGAGCGAAAATGTAAGCGGGCGTGAACGAGGGGTGGGCCAAATTGACGTAAAACTGAGAAAGAGCCCACAGCGAGCGTGAAACAGTGGTCGTCTTCGGACGCGAACCGAGCGCGGAGCGCGAACGTAAACCGGCGTAAACAAGGCATGGCCAAATCAACGTAAGACTATAAAAGAAATTGCGATAAACATAAACAATGGGTTGTAAAGTTAAAATGTTGTGCACCGGTCTAACGCAGTTGTGTAGGGACACAAGGCGGACGTAAAGCCCCGGTGGACAGAGGGATGCAGCTGGCGGATGCGGTGGACGAAGTGCGGACTGTGCTCAGCGTGCTGCGTGCAGAGCTTTCAGCGTGAGCGTGAGCGTGTGAGGGTTTCAGCAGCGTAATTGCTCTGGGTCGGCTTTGGTGAATTTTCGCGGACCCTGTAAACGTGGAAAATTGGGCTATTTATAGGGGTAGGGTTACCGGGAAAAGCGGATGGGGAGACACGTGGCGTACAGACCGGGCGTTACAATTTAGAAACTCGATACATGTTGGCGTATACATTACAAGCTGGCGTGTACGCTGAGCGTACACGCTGGGCGTAAACATATACAAGCTGGCGTGTACGCTGGGCGTGTACGCTGAGCGTAAACATTTACAAGCTGGCGTGTACGCTGGGGGTGAACGCTGGGCGTAGACGCCGGGCGTAGAGATCGAAGGATGTCCACTTGCTTCAATCCTTGCTCTTTGGTGTCATCTTCATGTTGCCATTGGAAATCCTGTCGTCGAGCGTGTGCCCCTGCCGTACCTGGGCGTGTACACTGAGCTGGGCGTAGACGCTGGGCGTGAACGCTGGGCGTAGACGCTGAGCGTGAACGCTGGGCGTAGACGCTGAGCGTAGACGCTGGGCGTGGATGCTGGGCGTGAACGCTGAGCGTGAACGCTGGGCGTAGACGCTGGGCGTGAATGCTGGGCATAGACGCTGGGCGTGAACGCTGGCACAACACTTGAAATATTTTTGTGGTGTTTCAAAATGAGTTATGATGTTCATATAGTCTCATGATTATATGATAAATAGTTTATGATGTTAGTAGGTTTAATTGATATTCAGATTAGATGTCTCATGATTGTGTTATGGCATGTGGATCCCTCGATATTAGTTGGAGATAGGAGATTTCATGGGATACTTTGTAAAATAAAAAATAAAAAATAGTTATAATAAGTTAATATAATAAAAATATACTATAGTTTCACCTTCTCTATTCTTGATTCCATGCATCTTTGCCTATTCTTCTCTTTCATTTTCTATGGAATCTTAGCTTATTTTCATGATTTTTAGGATATTGAGAGATGGTGCTAGTGGAGCAAGGTCACTCCATTATATTTTAAACCCTTCAAACACACCTACTAAATCTAGATATTATGAAGATAATTAAATTTACTAGAAAATAAGAAAACTAGTTATCTTCAATTAATGTAAAGAAGATTATAAATTAGTAGTTCCACAACCCACAAACACATACTTGTACACAATGATATTACAAAGCATGAGGCTTTACAATCACATAACAATTATTCACAATGCAAGAGACAATTGAATGAGATCTCTCCCATAAAAAATGATTAAGATCCAAACACACATAGCACATAAGAGACACAAAGGCCAAACACACATGTAATTGACCTTAGAGCTGCATACATGCTCATGCACTTTCACACATGTACTCTCACGAGAATCTCATTCATCTCTTCCCCATAAAAACATGAAACAACAATAATATTTATTAAAAATCCAAGAAAATAATCCTAGAAAAATTTTTCCATGTTGAACTTGGAGATTCCTAGCTATTTCTATCTTTTCTCAACCATTTTTTTAACTTAGAATTACCAACTCGGAAGTTTCCCTAGACATATGAGTTGTCTCAAAGATTAGAAATATGTCTTACTATCAACTTCAACATTCAAGAGAGATATATTTGGGTAGGATGAGACATATCCTACAAAAGTAAGATGTTTCCTCTAGGATTGAAACATCTTCCAACAAGTAGGAACATCTTCCTTGAGATGTCTTTCAACAAGATGGAATATCTTCTCATTATTTAAGACGTCTCCTTCACATGTGCGATGTCTCTTTTCACAAGTCATTTCTTCGTAAAGATGTCTTCTAGACGTGGGATGTCTCTTGCTTCCTCTTGATTCTTAGCTAGGACATCTTCTTGATCTTTTAGATGTCTACACAGTGTCTAAAACTTGCAAAAACTACCTATAGGGATGAAAAAGGGAATTGGAAGAGGTTTCCTTAACCAACTCTCCCAACTTTCAAAATGTAACCTTATATGAATAAGGGAGTATAGGTAGAAGTGATTCCTCACTTAGTAAGTTTGATCTCATGAATCTATAGAGCATCATCAACAAACTGATCTTCCTAGTGGATTAAGTATTTGTTGAGGCCAACCTCACCCATGCTAGGCATAGGGCCTTGATCAACAGGTGGGTCATTGCTAAGTATGCTCCTGGCAGAGATGCATATTTCTCTACTGCCATGAATAGTGTAGTTCACGTTTTGATGTACATTTACTATCTGCTCTCCTTGCTTTTACGGAATCATAAACAGCTTCATCGAAGATGCATCATTTGGGGCAAGTATCTTACGTGGATCCAGATGCTTCAGTTTGCACTAAACATGGCCCAAGAAATCTACTATCTCAGAACCTAAGCACCGTACCCAAAATTTCTGTGTCAGATTCTCTTGTATTACATGATATCACTCTTGTTCTTGTTCTCCAATTTTTACGTCAACACGTACAGCAACAAAACATCTAAGATCGGGTGGACGCAAAAGAATGGTGTCCAAGATAACTCCTCCAAGTAATTTTTGTTTTTATACGAGTAACCACGGAATCTAGTATTAATGGGAGCTCTGATTGACAACTGATTTGAAATCCGATATTTAATTTTTTAACGGATTTTTCATTTTAACAAGGTTTCTTTAGCTTATATGTAATAAAAAATGGTAAATAAAACTTGACATCTCATTCTAAGGGTATTCTAAGGCGTTAAACTAAGGAAGTATAAACTTTGAAGCTCCAAAAAAAAATAAAAAAATAAAATAAAAGGAATGAGGACGACCAATGTGCCTTTTAAAAAGAAAAATAAAATATAAACTTAAGGCTTATTTTCTGGTGTTTTTTTTATTTTAGGTGGCTCGCATTGCAGTTGACGTGGAACAGGTGGCTGGCAGTTTAGGATTAGGGTTTTCTCGCAGCACCGCTATAAAAGGGAGAGCAGGGTTTATGGACAGGGGGAAGAGGGCCTGAGACGATTTATGGGGGCGCTGGCTCTGAAATTTGGTTCCAATATTCTGTTGCATTGAAGCTCTCTGCTGTGCATAGAGCTTCAGATTCTTTCGAGAGCTGGTTTTCTATTTTTTTTTCTGCGCACGCATGCGTGCATTTTTGTTCGCATGTTATTCTTAACCGTTTTGGTGATCTGCATCTTTTCTGATTTGCAAGAGTTCTAAGGCGTTCCAAATTGTTGTTTTTGCAACCAATGCATTAATTTGATTGATTGGAGCTCCACTACGTTTTGTGTGTCTGTGTTGTGTTGGGATTTATGCCAATTCTCATCATCAAGTGTCTACCGAGTTCGAAGATTTTTCCTGCGCCGATCGTGTTTTGTAGGAAGAGATAGGGTTTTCTGAAATATTCATTTCTTGGTTTATAAATTTTCGTCCTTTCAGGGTCTCTGGCAGCACATTTTATCTATACACATTATTATTGTTCATCATGTTACCGTAAGTACTTTACAAACCATAAAACATTTCAGTCGCATCAAAGATTTGCAGTTGTCCTATGCAAATCAAGGCCATCTTACCTTATACCTTATAGAATTTAGCGGATGCACAACCAGCCCAGTACTATACGTCTACGTATACAGGGTATACAGGATTACAAGTGTGGGTGATTCTATCGAGTAATGTCGTTTATGTTTTGCTAAGAAAAACTACATTTGTTTGTTTGGTTGCTTCACAAACATTTAGTGGTGCCTTAAGCTCTTTCTCTTTGAATCGGTGACAATCAGGGCCTCTTCTGGGACGTCTAACCCCTATCTGTTAGAGCACCAAATAAGTTTTAATTTTAATTTGAATTTATCTTCTTCTTTTTTTGTCATTTATTTTATTCAAAAAAAACCACACAAATATTTAATTTTGATTTTTAATTATTTTACTATGTTTTTCAAGATTTAATAGAATTTTCATAAAATCAAATTTAAGTTTTTATATATATATTTTTCTTAAAATATTATGATTATTATTAATGTCACATGGCCCTTTCCAGCTGAGACCATTCCTGGGTTTCCGTACCCATACGGGAGGTGCCCTAGGCGATAGTCTCCTAAAACGAGTTTTCACAGGTGTTCGCGTGTCCAAAATTTACGCATCAACACCTTTTTGACGCTAGAAGGAGGACAGTTTCTTAATGTTTTCTTTATTTTCCTTTTATGTTTCTTTTTCTTTTAAAAAAAATTATCATATTTCTTATTACTGTCTATTTAATTTTTGTCTCCCTATTTTCAATTTTACTGCTCTATTTTAGTTTCAAATTTTCAAAATTTCCAAATTTATATTCTAGCAATCCTTTTTAATTTGTTTTTCTGAAATTTAATTTAGGTGATTTAAATTATTTTACTTTTTATTTACTTTTCT
>MNCI01034697.1:1023486-1052942 GCA_015680685.1 Gnetum montanum
AAAATAAAAGGAATGAGGACCGACCAATGTGCCTTTTAAAAAGAAAAATAAAATATAAACTTAAGGCTTATTTTCTGGTGTTTTTTTTATTTTAGGTGGCTCGTGTTGCAGTTGACGTGGAACAGGTGGCTGGCGGTTTAGGGTTAGGATTTTCTCGCAGCACCGCTATAAAAGGGAGAGCAGGGTTTGTGGACAAGGGGAAGAGGGCTTGAGATGATTTATGGGGGCGCTGGCTCTGAAATGTGGTTCCGATATTCTATTGCATTGAAGCTCTCTACTGTGCATAGAGCTTCGGATTCTTTCAAGAGCCGATTTTCTATTCATTTTTTTTTCTGCACATGCATGCGTGCATTTTTGTTCGCATGTTATTCTTACCCGTTTTGGTGATCTGCATCTTTTCTGATTTGCAAGAGTTCTAAGGCGTTCCAAATTGTTGTTTTTGCAACCAATGCATTAATTTGATTGATTGGAGCTCTGCTGCGTTTTGTGTGTCTGTGTTGTGTCGGGATTTATGCCAGTTCTCATCATCAAGTGTCTACCGAGTTTGAAGATTTTTCCTGCGCCAATCGTGTTTTGTAGGAAGAGATAGGGTTTTCTAAAATATTCATTTCTTGGTTTATAAATTTTCGTCCTTTCAGGGTCTCTGGAAGCACATTTTATCTATACGCATTATTATTGTTCATCATGTTACCGTAAGTACTTTACGAACCATAAAACATTTCATTCGCATCAAAGATTTGCAGTTGTCCTATGCAAATCAAAGCCGTCTTACTTTATACCTTATAGAATTTAGCGGATGCACAACCAGCCCAGTACTATACGTCTACGTATACAGGGTATACAGGATTACAAGTGTGGGTGATTCTATCGAGTAATGTCGTTTATGTTTTGCTAAGAAAAACTGCATTTGTTTGTTTGGTTGCTTCACAAACATTTAGTGGGGCCTTAGGCTCTTTGTCTTTGAATCGGCGACAATCAGGGCCTCTTCTGGGACGTCTAACCCCTGTCTGTTAGAGCACCAAATAAGTTTTAATTTTAATTTGAATTTTTCTTCTTTTTTGTCATTTATTTTATTCAAAAAAAAACCACACAAATATTTAATTTTGATTTTTAATTATTTTACTATGTTTTTCAAGATTTAATAGAATTTTCATAAAATAAAATTTAAGTTTTTTTATATATTTTTTTCTTAAAATATTATGATTATTATTAATGTCACATGGCCCTTTCCAGCTGAGACCATTCCTGGGTTTCCGTACCCATACGGGAGGTGCCCTAGGCGATAGTCTCCTAAAACGAGTTTTCACAGGTGTTCGCGTGTCCAAAATTTACGCATCAACAGTATTCATGCCTCATCACTTTCCAAGTGCTAGAAGCTTTCCTTCTCTTGAGTATGATTGCCTTCATATTCATTAAAGGCTTGGACTTATTAATAGCCCCCTTCAATTCATCAATGTTATCCTATATGATTTCACCATCAATTGGTCCATGATAATGCATACAATCTACAACATTAAAAACAAAATACATGCCCACATCATTTGGCAAGTTAATCTCAAAAGCATTATAATTAATTTTGGAATTTATTCTCAAAGGATCCATCTTCTTAGCTTTCAACTTGGAGAAGTTGATACCTCTTAATCTTTTCTTCTTCGAGTGTATCCCAACTAAATCACAGAGAGCAAAGTTAGGCTTCTACTTACTCTCATTACTCTTGAGAACTCTCTCTTTAGCATTTTTCTCTAGATTTGCCTTCACTTATGCATGAATATCCCTCATCTCTAGCATAAAATTAGTACTAAGTTGAGCTTCCCCATTAAAGCTTCTCACATTATCCATCAACTTTGAATAAAAACTATAACTTACCTCAAATGGGCTCTTACTAATAGTAACATGAAAAGCATTATTATATGAAAATTTAACATGACATAGTAAATTTTTTCATTGATTGGGTTGTCCATCACATAAACACCTCAAAATATTTAGCAAGGATTTATTCACCACTTTAGTTTGACCATCAAATTAGGGATGATATGCATTAGAAAAATTCAACATTCTATATAAAATTTCCAAAGGGACCTTCAAAAATAGCTAGTGAACTTGGAGTTTGTATCATTGATAATATTCAAAGGAATTTCATGTAACTTCATAACATGCTAGAAAAAAAATTTGAAACATGAGATGCATCACTAACATTTTTACATAGAATGAAGTGTGCCATCTTAAAAACCCTATCCACCATAACAAAAATAGCATCATTTCCACTTTTTATCTTTGGAATCCCACTCACAAAGTCCATTGACATACTTTTCCATGGATCCTTGGAAGTTGACAAAGGCATATAATGTCCATCCATTCCTTTACCTTCTTTGAATTTCTAGCACGTCAAGTACTCCATAAATTTTGAAACTTCAATTGTCATTCTAGGCCAAAAATAGTACCAACTCACAAGGTCCAATGTTTTATCCTTGCTCATATGATTTTACATGTCACTAAAATGCTTTTTAAATAAACTTTTCTTCCTAAAATCACAATTGAAAACATATATCTTTCCTTTCCTACACAACAATTCATCTTGAATATGATAGTCCCTACATTGGTATATCCTACTCAACAATGGTTCCTTGAGGTTTTTTCAAACCCATTCAAAGTCACAATCATGCTCATATAAATTAGCAAAATCATCCATACCTTCCACGTGAGGCACATTGAAATTCACCACATGCATCCTAGACAATGCATCATCCACTGCATGGCTTTTTTACTTTTGTGCTTGTCCAAAAATTTAAACTTTTATAATTGTGCAATCCACTTTAGGTATTTAGCACTTAACTTCTTTTGGGAATTTAGGAATTGAAGTGTTTTATCGTCTGTCATCAAGGTGAACTCCTTAGGCAACAAGTAATGCCTGAAATGGTTAATTCCTTAAAGAATAGTACACAACTCCTTCTCATGTATACTATATTTCTACCTTGAATTATTTAACTTTTTCAAAAAGAAAGCAATAGGCATACCTTCTTGTGATAGCACCCCATTGATGGAAAGTCCACTTGCATCCATCTCCACCTAAAAAAGCTTCTAAAAATTTCAAATTGTAAGCAATGCTTCACTAGTTATTTTTTCCTTTAATAAGTCAAAGCTCCTTTAGGTTTCATTTTCCCACCTAAAATCTTTAATCTTCTTTAGCAAAGTAAACATAGGCCAAGAAATATCACTAAAATTTTTTCTACACCTTTGATAAAAACTTGTTAAACCAAGGAATGATCTTACCTTCCCAACATTCTTAGGATTTGGCCAATCTCTAATAGTTGTTATCTTATTATCTTCAATCTAAATTTGATTTTTATAAAACCACATGTCCTAAGTATGTGATTTTCTTGTTGAAGAAATGTATTTTCTTCATATTAATCTCCAAATGTACCTCCTCTAATTTAAAATACACTCTTCTCAAGTAATCTACTTGCTCCTCATTAGAGTTGTACACCAAAATACTATGAAAGAAGATAATACAACACTTACCAATCAATTCTTTGAGTACATCATGTATCAAACTTATTAATGTGGCAGATGCATTTGTGAGCCCAAATGACATTGCCAACTACTGAAAGAATACATAAAATTATCTTCCATTCATCACTAGGCTTGATTTGACTTTGATGGTAATCATTCTTTAAATCAATTTTGCTAAAAGCTTTTGCATTGGTAAGAACATCAAGGATATCATCCATCCTTAAAATAGGAAACTTGTACCTCACTATTATCCTATTCACTATCCTAAAATTAATGCACATCCTCCATTCATCACTATGCTTCTTTAGCACAAGCATTGTTGGAATTGCATAAGGTGAAATAGATTCCCTCACAAAACCATTTGTAAGTAACTCCTCTACTTATCTTTGCAATTTTTCCCACTAATTTGGTAACACCTAGTATGCTCTTTTATTTGGAATGGTAGCACCAGATATGAAATCAAATTAGTGTTGTACATTTCTCATTGGTGGCAATACATCCAATTCCTCCTTGAACACCTTGGGAAATGACTCCTTCAATCCTAGCACATCTATTGGAAGATCTACCTACATATCATCATGGTTAGAAGAAACAATTGATACAACAACAAAATAAAAACTAGTTCAATCATGTTCCTTAATGTATTTCCTCTCTCCTAGAAGGATTAAGGAAGCATTTAGTGAGCTTTGCTACCCCACTTATTAAGCTATGATAGGAATTAACTCATGGCTTACATCATATCTAGCTATACTTCATACATTTCGTGCCCCATCAAATTAAGCATCATGATCAAAATTCCAAGGTCTACCAAGAATTACATCATCATAATCAATTAGAATGTTAGCAATTATTTAGGACCATCAATGTTTCCTTTGGTCTTATGACTAGAATCATGGGAAATGAAGGTGTTCTTTCAAAACTTGCGCTTAGGTGTTTACTAGTCTCTATAAACACCAAGGCCTAGATACCTCCAAATATACTCTATGGTAATAGATCAAACTAAGTGTAAATGTGTTTTTGCTATTAAAAATGTTAAAATGATTTGGTTTATGTATCAAACTGTAATTGACTATTATATTAGAAATTTATCTCACTTTGTCTAATACTATGTGTCATTAAAGGCTTCTATTTTGTCAAGTCATTTAATTTCTATACTTTCTATAATACGTTGCTTGAAACAAATAAAATTTCACCAAAATGCTTAAGTAAATGTTGATGCATAAAATTTGGATGCACCAACATTGGGATAGAAAAATCATTTGAGGAGACTATTGCCTAGGGTACCTCTCATATGGGTATGGAAACCTAGAAATAGTCTCAGCTAGAGAGGGCTATGTTACGTTGCAAAAAAAAGGTAAATTAAATAGAAATTTTAGGGAATTTAAATAGATAACAGTCTTAAATTCCAATACTTAATGCAAATACAATAGTTAACTACAAAAATTAAATTTTCCCTAGTTCCCCTCTATTACTGCTAATTCGTGCCACTAGTTTGTCATGGATGCTGCTACAGTTAACACTACTTGTAGTTGTTGGGAGAGGGAGAGGGAGAGATCTATCTAGTGTTCCACTGCTATGTGCCTCACCGTTGCCTACCACGCAACCTACCGTTGGTGGCAGAAAACCCAAGGAGACTACTTGTTGCAGCTTTACCATTGCTAAAGAAAAGAGAAATAGTGAAAGGAAGGAGAGAAAATCTCATGCTCCCTATTACCCACTATCACTAGAAAGAGAAAGAGAGAGAGATGTTCTTATTGTTGGCTACCATCATTAGCCACTGTCATGGACTATCTGCCTCATTGTCTATTGTGCATGTCTACATGTGGCTAGAAGAGAGGATTATCTGCTAGTTGTTGAACAGTTCACGATCGAAGTAGACCAACAAGCCAAGAGAGACTACTAATGCTACTATTAGTGCTTACGCATCTACCACCATCATTGGGAGAGACTGCTACCACTGGGAGAGGCTGTCATGCATCGTTAAGACCCATTGCTGCGAACGCCTATGCCCGCTACTATTGAAACCTCCTGATGCACATCGCATAGTTGCTAAACATGTGCCTACAGCACAAATGCATCATTCAGGATTAGAACCATGTGGTTCCTACACATGTGTGCTCTCGTGCTACCCAGGGAAACCACCATTAGCTAGTTTTGGAGTGGGAAGACTGATGGCTTCTGGTTGCTACCCCTTGGATGTTCCCCTCCATGTCTACTCACCTCCTCTTTATAGTTTCCCATCTATAGTTTAAATGCCCACTACCCACTCTTGCCACTACTACCTGTAATTATTGACACTTACCCACATCCATGCGAAACATCCACCACTTCTACCACACCCAACATAACTCCCACCACTTTTGGTACTGATGAGACCAGAGTAATCTCTTTTTCTAGTAGCGTCCTATCCATAGGTTTCCTACCACAAATTATTTCCAACAACAACACTCCAAAGTTGTATATGTCACTTTTCTCTATCAATAGCCCAATCTTGTAATACCTAGTACATTTAACACAATTCCTATATTTTTAATAGAGTCACTGTTGATCACGTTTTATGCACTTTGTTGGTAGGCTCTATTTTCAACATGTGTAGTTCAAATGCTTTACTATAAAATGAAAAATGGATTTCCACACACTTTCTCTATCTATGCATGGTTTCCATGAAAAGTTTCATGGAAAAATAGTAGCAATTTTTGGCTTAGTGTTTTGGTAGCAGTCACATGTTGTTTTGTGGGTTTTAAGTTTTGTAGTAGAAAGAGATATTTATAAAGCCAACAATTGGTTGTAGAAGTGAATTTGGATGGGTGATGAAGCTGTAATCTAGCTTTCAATAAAAAGGAAGATTCACATAGATCTTCTTTACCATGCAAGCCAATTTTGGTTATGGCTATCTAATCCCACCTAAAATGCTGCTTTTGCTTTTGCTAAACTAATATGACCAACTCTATTTTATTTTTTTTAAATAGAAGGGATTCTACTAAACCAACATATGTTTTAATTAATTAATTAATATTTTAATGCACAAACATGGGCTTTACAAACTAATGACTAACAATACCTCCCAAAGATTTCTTTGCCTAATACCACCTTTCTAGAGCTTTCTTTTTCTTGGGTCAGTTGACATCTATGTATTTGTTTATTTTCCAATTGTTGTAAAGCAAGATCAGAACTTAAGATTGTTGAAGAATAAGTGCCTATTGGTAAAAATAACAAACTTATAAGACTTCTAATTTTTATGGTATTCAAACTTATTCAAACATGGCCCTATGCCTATCATGGGTGAGGTTGACATCAACACTTAGCCCCCAAACTTTAATTGCATACAAGTGCAAGGATAACAAGAACCATCAAAATTTTAAAAGAAAATGCAACAAAAAAAGAATCAAAAAAATCATAAAATAGACAAATGAAAACTTAAAAGTAAACTATACTGATCTAAACATGATTAAAATAACCATATCTTCAAGAGAGAACTAGACGTGCACCACCCTATATATATATGATTAAAATATACAATTAAGATCTCATTCCCAATATTCTCACAAGGTAAAAGTAAAAAAGATGTGGACTACTTTGAGCACGAGACTTATGCCAAACCTAATGAGGAGGACAAGCTTAAGTTAGATTGTGGCTAGCTGCAACTTTTAGATTTTTCCTTGGATTTTTTTTTTTGACATTTGAAAAGGTACTGTGTGAAAAAGGGGGTTTTTTTTTTTTTTGAATTTCAGGGAAATAAGTTTAAAAGGGGAATAAACATCACACTCGAGAACTTATTACACTACCAATAAACATAGTTGTCGTTCTTTTTTCTCTCTTTTTCTCATTTTTAAGGAAACTTTGATCATGGTGTACTTCATTCTTAAGGTAGGAACTCCAACATGAGTCTAGCTCATTAGTTGCACTGCCAAAGAACATGGTCCTTTTGGAACTTTTCCCATGTTGTAGTTCAGCCCTCATGTATGTGCCTTTAATTACAATTTGATGACATCATAGTAGGTCTCCTAGGTGGCTAAGGGTTCTCAAGTGAAGATGAACACACTTCACATCATTGTTCATAGGGTAGCCATGGATCATCACACCTGAAGGCTGGGGTTTATGAGAGGGAAAAAGGAATTTTCCAAGGTCACCTATTGATTGTGGCTAACCATTCTTCAACATCACATATCCTATACTTACATGATCATGATGATTACATGATAAGCTAGCATAAATCACATATTCCATAATCCAACATAATCATAGCATTATTGAAATATATAATATAAAGGAGACTTTATGTAATAGTAATAATAAATATTATATAAATCATTATTAACATTATTTTCCAATGGTGTTCTGATGACCCAATGCCAAGTAACTCAAATGACCATAATAATTACTAAAATCATATAAAAAGAAAAAATCAAACCAAAACCAATATGCTAAGAAAGAGATGATGGAAATGCAAAGAAAATATGCAAATGCAACTATATACAAATGAAATCCATGGTGAAGGGGAAGGAAACATGCAACTAAAAATCTACGAAGTGTCCACGTGGGACACTTGAGTAGAAATGCTTCAAATAAAATGCATTAAAATTCCTAAGTAACCTATGTCCTTGCAAATCAGCAATTTTGTAAACATTGGGACAAATGACATTTGTAACTTGGAATGGGCCTAACCACATAGGAGAGAACTTACTTTGAAGATCTATTTGACCAGATGCTCTACCTCTTTTTAGGACTAGGTCTCCCATCTTAAAGACTTTATCTACATGTTTCTTGTCAAGCCATCATTTAACAATTTTAAGATTGTGAAAATCAAGACATGATCTTAATTTGCTCATTCATTTTCTATCAAGCACTAAATTTGAATGTTTCATAAGATGAATAATTTTAGATCTAATGTTAGGTCTAAAAAGTCTTGGTAAGTCATCGAATACAACATTTCTAGGAACATGCTCAATGGATGTGTCATGAAAATTTGGTGCACCTTCTAACATTTTAAGGGATAGGATCTCATTTATGTCTTTGTCCTCCCCTAAAGGTGATGAGTCACTCAAAATAAATCCATCATGTTGATGATAAGGAAAGGTGTCTTCATATATTTCTTCATCTTCTCTAGAAGTTTGATAGGGTTTGGTGGAATCTGTATGAGAGAAGAGATTTGTTTTTGTAATTTCACTCATATGGTCATTTATAACATGTTCACCACATTGAACCTCAATAACTCTAACATAAAGGTTAGTGTTTTGATTTTCCAAAGATTTTTTTTATTGATCAAAATTTCTTACCACTTGCTTGTAAAAATGTTCTCTTGGTATGACCATATATTTAGATTTTTCTTTGATAAGGATTAATAGTTCTAAGAAATCTAATATAAAGAAGCCCCCAAACTTGGCTCCAAAAGTCCTAAATAAAAGCACACCATAAGTAGGTGACATGTCAACTACTAGGATATCCATGTAACATGTAAATGTAGGGTATTATTTAAGTTGCACTTTCACTCCTTTTAATGACCCTACTATCGGTATGTTAGACCCATCAAGTTGTATTACACTTTCTGTTTGTGGTATCATTTGTGCTCCTAAAGTCTTACATACCTCAAGTGGCATGACACTAACAATTTCTCTAGAATTCATCAAATAATTATGAACATTCTTTACTAAAATAATCAAAGTTGTTAGGAAAGGAGGTTGCTCTTTCTTGCTCGACATGGAATTATTTGCGTTTTGTACTGATAATGTGTTAGGGCTTTCTGTGAAGTGAACTTGCCTTTTAGGGATTTGAGATTTTCTTTTTCAATTTTGGATGTATTAACTATCTTTTGAATCATCTCTTTCATTTCATTAAAGTCTAGAAGATCATACATTGAAATGTTGGCTTTAACTCTTTTCAAATCCAAAACTAGATCGTAAGTCTTATGTTCATCTTTGACTTCTTATTGAGGTGGAGTTCTTCTAAGTATAGAAGGAGGATTTGGTCATGGTGGAGCATTTTTTTGGAATAACTTGATTTGGTTATTTGTATTGTTTTGACTAAGAACTCTTCTATTTGGAGGAGTATAAGGATTATTCCTAGTTTGTTGTCATGTGTTGTTCATGATGTCACTACCTCTATGGTAGCAAGTGTTATGTGGGTTGGGGTCACTTACCATAACTTGTTTTAATGAAGAAACCTCTTCATTTTCTATTTCATGAGGTACATTAAGGATCATAATAGGGGGTTTCCCATTTTGTTGACCTTGGGTATTATTGCCATATAATGCTAAAAATTGGGGACAAGTCTTTTCAAAATGTTGCCTAGTGTTATGGAGATGATAATAATTATCATTGACTAATGAACTAGGATTTATTGGTTGTATAGGACACTTGTTGTTGTTTCACTTTAGTTCAACTACTTCATTTGAAAGTTTCTAAAGTGAAGTTAATATCTAGGTAATCTAATTTTGAGTTTGAGTTGGAAGTTCAACAAGATTAGATATCCAATTTGGGTTTATGATGGATTGAATTAAGGCCTTTGATTGGTCATCATTTAAACTAATGTTACATGGTAGGAATGAAGAAGATGTGGGACCTTAAAAATGATTGTTTGAAGGTTGAGTTAGTTGAAGAGGAGTGGGAGTTTGGAACATAGTGTTGGTCATTAGGAAAGTTGGTACGGGTAGAGGGTTACATTGCATAGGATTACTAATGCTCATCACCCAAATTGGGTTTGGATGCTATTCATGAGGGTAATTTGTTCTAACTCCATAACTTTAGCCATTGCTTCTTGTATTTCTGTTATGTTGGGACTAGATTTGATGGCATAGGCAAAGAATGGATCAATGGTGGACAAGTAAAAGTTGAGGATACCATCAAGTTGCAGACGCATCTCATTTGGCACATAAGTGAGTTGATGGAGAAATATTAAGTTGTAGTCCTAGACATTTTCTCTAGGTATTTTCCTTAAGCTTGTAAAACTACTTAATGCTATGGTTGGGCTAGTGAACTTGTCAAATTGAAGCAAGAACTTATTTTTGAATTCTTTCCATGAGTCAATAAAGGAATTTGGGACCATCAAAAACCATTGGGTGGCTTTGATCCTGAAAGTCATTATAAGGACCTTGCATGCTATATTGTTTTGGACAATGTTGTGGATGTGTAGTAAGGTTTCAAAACATTATATATGTTGGCAGGCATCACTAGTAGGGTTTGTGGGATCGTAGAACAAATTTACGTTTTGGAGTGATTTTGGAATGTCATGATAATTAGTAAAGTGAAAGGGATTGCTCACTAAGAGAGTTGAGGGTTGATTGGTTGCCATCCTAATTCTAATTCTCCTAGTAATGGAACTTGGGAAGCATAAAGCTCATTGCTTCCTTAGTGTAAAGTGACGGGTAATTGGTCGGTTAGGGGAGAAGATTTTGCTCATAAAAAAATTATAGAATATAAATGAAATTATGAAATTGAATGAAAAGAAAAGAAATATTGCAATAATATATTATTATTACTATTATTAATTAACAAAACACTAAAATATGCTATTTTTAAAAAAAATCAAAAGAAAAATAAATGCATGAAATTGCAATATTTATAAAATTTAAAAAAATATTAAATGAAAAATTTCAGAAAAATAAATTTAAAATTGAATAATTAAATAAAACCATGTTACCAAAGTTGGGACTTAGGTAAGGATAGCCAAAACACAAATTTGAAATGAGACTAGGAAACTAGGGTTTTAAAAAAGGATTAAAAATGGGTGATGAGACTCAAAAAATTTTAGGAGACAAACTTTTGAGATCAAAAAATAAAAGGGCTCAAAATTTTTTTAAAAAAATATTTTTCAAGAAAAAGGCTAAAAATAGAGATTTTTTTTAATGAAAAAAAAGTCAACAAGTTCAAAAACAAGATCAAGAAATGAAATAGGTACAAGAAAAATGACAGCAAAAACTGATATGGAAAAACAAAAGGTTGAAAAAATGGCCCTCTTTCTAGTGCCAAAAAGGTGTTGTATAAAACTTGGATGCACCAACAGCAAGAAAGAAAACTCGTTTGAGTAGACTACTGCCTAGGATGCCTCCCATATGGGTATGAAAACTCAGGAATAGTCTCAGCTAGAGAGGGCTATGTGACGTTGAAAAAAAATGTAAATTAAATAGAAAAGTTAAGAAATTTAAATAGAAAATTGTCTTAAATTCCAAGACTTAATGTAAATACAATAATTAACTACAAAAATTAAATTTTCCCTAGTTCCCTGCTACTACTACTGATTCATGTTGCTGATTCGTCATGGATGCTGCTATAGCCAACACTACTTGTAGTTGCCAGGAGAGGGAAAGAGAGAGTTCTATCTGGTGTTCCACTACCACATGCCTTGCCATTGCCTACACACAACCTATCGTTTATGGCAAAAAGCCCAGGGAGGTTGCCTATTGCAACTTCAACGTTGTTGAAGAAAAGAGAAATAGTGAAAGGAAGAAGAGAAAATATCATGCTCCCTATTGTCTATTGTCACTAGTGAGAGAGAGTGAGAGAGAGTGAGAGAGAGAGAGAGATATGTCCTTGCTATTGGCTACCACCATCAGCCATTGTCATGGACTATCTACCTTGTTGTTTGTTGTGCATGCCTGCATGTGGCTGGAAAAGAAGATTGCTCATTGGTTGCCACACTATTCACGACTGAGGTAGACTACCAAGCCAAGAGAGATCATTGATGCTACTGTTAGTGCTTGGGCATCTGGCACCGCCATTGGGAGAGACTTCCACCACTAGGAGAGGCTACCGTGTGTCATTAAGGCCTGCTACTACCAACGTCGGTGCTTACCGATGCTAGAAACTCCTGATGTGCACCGCACAGTTGCCAGACACATGCCTGCAACACAAATGCATTGTTCAGGATTGGATTCACATGGTTCTTGTGCATGCGTGCTCTCATGCCACCCAAGGAAACTACCATTTGCTAGTTTCAAAGTAGGAAGTTTGATGGTTTCTCATTGTTGCCCCTTGGATGATCCCCTCCATGTCTACTCACCTCTTCTTTATAGTCACATGTTTGTGGTTTAAATGCCCACTACTTGCTCTTGCCACTATTTCCTATAATCATTGATACCTACCCATGTCCACATGAAATGTCCACCACTTTTGCTGCATCCAACATAACTCTTGCAACTTCTGGTATCCATGAGACTAGAGCAATCTCTTTTTCCATTTGCGTCCTATCCATAGTTTTCCTACCACAAATTATTTCCAACAACAACACTCCAAAGTTGTATATGTCACTTTTCTTTGTCAACAGCCGAGTCTTGTAATACCTAGTACATTTAACAAAATTTCTATATTTTTAATATAGTCACTGTTGATCATGTTTTATGCACTTTGTTGGTAGGCTCTGTTTTCAACATGTGTGGTTCAAAGGCTTTACTATAAATTGAAAAATGGCTCTCCACATACTTTCTCTATTTGTGCATGGTTTCCATGAAAAGTTTCATGGAAAAATAGTAGCAATTTTTGGCTTAGTGTTTTGGTAGCAGTCACATGTTGTTTTGTGGTTTTTAAGTTTTGTAGTAGAAAGAGATATTTATAAAGCCAGCAATTGGTTGTAGAAGTGAATTTGGATGGGTGATGAAGTTGTAATCTAGCTTTCAATAAGAAGGAGGATTCACACAAATCTTCTTTACCATGCAAGCCAATCTTGGTTATGGCCATCTAATCCCACCTAAAATGATGCTTTTGCTTTTGCTAAATTCATGACCACCTCTATTTTATTTTTTTAAACAGATAGGATTCTACCAAAATAACATTTGTTTTAATTAATTAATTAATAGTTTAATGCAAAAACATGGACTTTACAGACCAATGGCTAATAGTACCTCCCAAAGCTTTCTTTGCCTAACACCACCTTTCCAGAGCTTTCTTTTGCTTGGGTCGGTTGACATCTATGTATTTGTTTATTTTCCAATTGTTGTAAAGTAAGATCAAAACTTAAGATTGTTGAAGAATAAGTGCCTATTGGTAAAAATAGCAGACTTATAGGACTTCTAATTTTTATGATATTCAAACTTATTCAAACATGGTCCCATGCCTATCATGGGTGAGGTTAACATCAACACTTAGCCCCCAAACTTTAATTACATCCACTTTAGACTTGAACATGTAATTTCATAAAGATATTACTATTAAATTGCTCAAGATGCCTTTCAAGAGAAAAACACAAGCTCTTACACAACTAAGAAATAGTTGTCTAGAATTGCAAGAAATTAAAGTTATAAGACTAATTAGAGAATCCAAAAATTAGATGCTAAGCACACTACTATCTAAACTATTAGTTAAGAAACTAAGACAAAATGAAGAAAAAAAGGAACCCACAAGATTTGAACAAAGTAGCTAAATTAATGTTGCAATTAGCAAGCCATTTTACAAGTAATCTTCAATATTTCTTCTTAATTTTCCCCCTCCCCTCTTTTAACCCTTAAATACCTTTTTATGGTCACTTTTTGGTAGTTACAAATGTTATCAGAAATGAGAATTTAGTTACAACTACTATAAAAATAAAAGCCATAGTTACCAAATGTCCCATTCATATAGGACATTGAATAACTATTCCATGAATTTCCTTTCTTCTTAAATAAGAACTTATTTTTTTGAAATCATTTACATTAATTTAGTGTATTATTTTAGGGGTTAGATGGTAGGCCTTGCTTATCTTATTTGTACATATGGGTGCTATAAATGATTCTACATATTCTACAAGGCTACAAGGTAATTTTGAAGTAGGGCTATACATATCAAAGATACAACATTACATGGTACCATTTTATTAGCATAAAGGCAGCCCAGTGGAAGAAGTAGGCAGGTAGCAGATGTTGTGCAATTTTATTCGATATCTAGTGTACCTCTATGGTGATGTATGCGTGTTGGTAGAAGAGGATAATCTAATAGAAGTTTTGTCTACCTCTGCTTCACATTAGAAGGCAAAACATAGAAGAATAAAGCACTTTAAAGTATCCCATGTTCCAAATGCATCCATTGATGCTCGAATTATTCTTGAAGGAATTAGGGTGACTTTGGGAAAGGATATGATAGGGTTATAGGACCAAAAAGATTTGTTTACTATGCCAATACTAGGGCCCTTCTTTAGCCAAGGCCACCAATGATGTGTCTTCATCACCTCCTAAATTTAGAGAATGTCGTGCATACATCAAAACTTGGACACTCTTAATTGATCTCCTAAGCTTTCTTCCGCTTCCATGATTAAAGAATGGTACCAACATTATGCTATTAATTTCTCTCATCTCAAGAACAATGACTTTATTTTCTCCCTAAAACATTCTAGATTGCCGAAGCTCCAAACATACGAGAAATTCAGTAATTTGATTAAATCAAGGTCCAAACAAGAGCAAAGGTAGTTAAGCCTAGATTTTAACCTCCAATAAGCAGAGGATAGGACCCTTTTGTCTTTTATGCAGGCATTGCCCGAGATATGTAGTTTTTTGAAATATCGGCCAATTTGGAATTTTGATAATGTCACTAAAGAAGTAGCAAAAAGTTCCCTTGAACACCTGAAGAAGGTTGTGGTAGTAGTTAATCTTTCTTCTATCACAGTAAAACTGATTTGTGATCATAAGGTTCATGATGTGGTTATGGGAGGCTTTAAGCTTTCTTTCTTCTTCTTTTAAAAAATAAGTGCAATTCAGAGGCTATGACTAACTTGTAGATTTGTATTTCCTTTCCCTTTAAAAGCATGTATTTGCATTTATAGAACTACCAAGAAAATCTTCCATAGAAATGAGGAAAGAGCAGGGAAACTAAAGATTAGTTTTGACATAATAAGCATCAATAATCAACGTTGATCTTGACAAAAAGTGTTTAGAGCAACTATGCCTTCAATTACACACTAAAATGCGTTTCTCATAGTGAACTACGCCAAAATTGTAGTCCATAATATAAGACCCTACCTCTAATGCTAGAGTTGTGATTCACTTGGAACTTTAAATGATAGTTTTACCCAAAACACACACTAGTGATAGTTCAATAAAGAAGATTGTCCACATCAGAGTGCGATCAACTACCAATTCAAATATCATTATTCTAGTTTGATTAAATTGGAAGTACATAACAAGAGCTTGTCTTTTTGATAAGGAGCTACTTGGTCAGCAAGTTGTGATTCAAAGCCAATGCTTGTGTTGTTGGACTCCAAATCACTTTCATATTTGGTAGAAAATAAAGATGATATATCAAATTCATATTCCAAAGTTATTTCTCTGTCATCATTATCTTGAAGATCATACATGCCTATTGCACTGAGTGTTGCCAATGCATGCCACTAGCTTACAATAGCTACAATTCCTTGAGCTCTATGAGTGGATTTGACTATTGTTCTTAGCTAGAGCACCACACACACTGCTCCATGATAGAACACACAAAATCTATGACTTATTTTACACAACTAATAGTTACAAGGCTTGTGTTCCTTTATAAAAAGTGACACATCTGATGTTGCTTCTAAAAACCTTCCATAATGTTGAACATTAACAATTTGGAGATTGCACACCAAGTTGAATAAATACAACTAGATAGAAAAACTATGGTTAAGTAAAACCATAAGACAAGGGTGACCATTAAAGTAATCAGATTTTTCCATCATAGATCTTGATGGATGAATAGCCTTTCTATAATATAGGCATAAACATGCAAAGTATAATTGTTGATGTGAACATCACCCATGCTAGGCACGAGGCCATGACTTATTAGTTTAATGACTAGGGTAAAAATTGAATCATCATTAAGGTCCTTGTCTTTAAGTGGTAAGAATCTTCAAATCTTGAGACCAAACATTGAAATTCAAGAAGCCACTTTTCCTAAAGAGTTTATAGAGGGAAAGGGATATCTAGGGATGTACTTCTTGGGGTTCATGAGAATCATGCCTTGTCAAAAATCAAATGCAAAGTATGCTTACCTAGAAATGTGTGGAAGTGGAGCTGTGACAATAAATAAGTAGGTATCAAATTGTTCTATCAGTGAAGTTGGAAATGAGTAGGAATGTCTAGGGTTGGAAAGTTTGGTGCTGGATTTGTCATTTTTACTTAGGATTCTACAATCGCTATAGATGCTATTGAAGACCAGGGCATTGCTTTAGAATGTGCAAACATGGCAACGTGTTGATGGAGGATGTTACACTAAGTGGTTGCAGATGTGGGTAGTTACATTATAGGTGTAGATGTGATGAAGAATGTGGGCAACACGGCGTAACCAATGTGGGTGAGTGGCGAACGTTAGTGGTGGATGTGGGCATTCATGGCACCGATGGAGAGCCACTATAAAACGAGTGATTGTAGCAAGTGAGGGGGACATTGCCAGAGGTCTCCCTCCACCAGCAAGGGCAGACAGTTAGCAAGTGGTAGTGGACGATTGCTCCCTCTTGGGTCCTTTGAGGGTAGTTAGCAGACATTGTAGATGGTAGTCATGCAACGTGTGGCAGGGATCACTTGGCCTTCCTCTCTTTCTTGAGCAACGAGTAGCATGAGATGAGGGTTGAGGGTAGCAACATACCATCAAGCAATGATAATGGTCAGTAGTGGGATAGATCTCTCTCTCCCTCTCTTGGTGGCATGCAACTGACATGCAGTAAGTGGCAACATTTACAGTGTGGCGACACATCAATGAGCAATCACCAACAACTGATAGCCACCAAGTCATCAACAAAAGACGATCATGCAATCTACAAACCATGACATTAGCAATTAGTGGTCATGTAGGAGTTGCAGGCAATGATCGTGTAGGCATGTGGTAGCTATTGTAGGTAGGTTAACAGAAGTACACACATCAATGGTGACACGTGACGTGAACGAAGGTGCATGTGGTATGAGCCAGTGGCCAACAATGAATGGGCAGTAGGAGTTAGCGAACAACACATCAACTCCACTACACTCCACTCCACTTGTCCACCTCACCTCCATGAGTCGTCCACACTCCCTCATTGTTGATGCTTCCCTAGAAGAGGGATCTATCAACCTTCCTTTTGCCACACATCCTTCCCCACTTGCTTCTCCATCTCCATGCATATAAATCCCCACCCATCCTTCTACCAAATATTCATCATCACATCCTGCCAAGCACAACACCAACATCAAAGGCAACAATAGCAACATCATTCCTTGTTAGCATAATAATAGTAGTTTGTGTAAATAGAATTTGCATCTTCTTCTTCTTGTTGTTGGTTGGTGCCAAGGCGAGTGAATGCGAAAATTATAGCAAGCAATGGTAGTAGGAGATTGAGGAGAATTTTAAATTTATATTTACTAGTTATTTTACTATTTTTTATCAAGCCTTAAAATTTAAGATAGTTATTTGAGTTAAATTTTTTTTCCAATTTTTCAATTTGATTTACTTTTTTGGAACACTACATTGCCCTTTCTAGCTAAGACTATTCCTAAGTACTATTAGAATTTCCTAAACAAGGAAATAGCTAAGACTATTTCCTATTTTTTTAAAATTATCATTTTCATTACCAAAATTCTAAACTTTTTTCCCTAGTTCTAATTTTGGTGGTCCTTACCTTAGTCCTGACATTGGTAAGGTGGTTTTCATTAGTTATTCAGTTTTAAAATTTACTTTTTTAAAAATTCTACATTTGCTATTTTCCTTTCAAGGTTTATATATAGAAATTTCAATATTTCTTCAAATAAAAATTTAAAAAATATATAGTATTTAAATATTTTTCTATTTTATTTAATTTTTACAATTTATCAACATTTTACATTTCCTATTATTTTTTAGTTTATGAGTGAATCTTCCTATAGAAGATCTCAACAAAGAGCTTTTACTGTTGCCCCTAGTCGACCAACTACCTATCATTTCACATTAAGAAAACAACAAGCTTCATGTTTCCCAAGTTCTATCCCTAGAAGAACTTGAACTAGGATGGTAGCCAATCAACCCCTAGCTCCTTTGGTGAGCAACCCTTTTAACTTCACCAACTATCATATTATTCTAAAATCACTTTAAAACATAAATTTGTTTTTCAATCTCACAACCCCTACTAGTGATGCTGGTCAACATATACAATGTTTTGAAACCTTACTAGGGATTCATAACATTGTCCAAAATGACATAGCATGTAAGGTATTTGTGACAACTTTCAAGAGCAAAGCCACCTAGTAGTTTTTGATGCTCCCAAATGCCTCTATCAACTTATGGCAAGAGTTTAAAAATAATTTTATACTTTAGTTCAATAGGTTCACTAGCCCTGCCATAGCATTAAGCAATTTCACAAGCCTAAGGAAAATACTTGGGGAAAATGGTCATGACTACAACTTAAGATTCCTTCATCAACTTTCTTATGTGCTGAATGAGATGTATCTACAACTTGATGGTATCCTCAATTTCTACCTCTCTACCATCGATTCATTCTTTGCCTATGCCATGAAATCTCATCCCAACATAATGGAAATACAAGGAGTAATGGCTAAAGCTGTTGAGTGGAAAAAAATTACCTTGATGAATAGCATTCAGATTGAATTTGGGATGATGAATGTTAGCAACCCCATATAGTCTACCACTTTTCCATCACAAGTTTTCCCAATGAATAATACTTTGTTCCAAACTTCCACTCCCCTTCAAATAACTTAACCTACAAATAGCTATTTTCAAGGTCCCACATCCTCTTCATTTTTACCACCAAATACTAATTTAAGTGATGATTAATCAAAATCCATGATCCAATCTATCATAAATTTGAATGGAATATCTATTCCTAATGCATCCACTTGTCAAATAGAAAACCAAATGACGTAAATATTAACTTCACTTCAAAAGCTTTCCAATGATGCAGTTGAACTAAAGTGAAATAACAATAAAGTCCCTATACAATCTGAAAAGTCAAGCACATCAATCAATGATGATTATTGTCATCTTCATAACATTAGGCAACATTTTAAGAAAAATTGTTCTCGATTTGTAGCATTATATGGTGATAATGTCAAAAATCAACAAAGTGGAAAAAGCCCTATTATGGTCCTTAACATACCTCATGAAATGCAGAATGAAGAAGTTCCCTCATTGGAACAAGTTATGGTAAGTGATCCTAATTCACATAACACTTACTACCATAGACTTAGTGACATTTTGGACATGACACAACAACAAATTAGGAATGATCCTTATACTCCTCCAAACATAAGAGCTCCTAATCAAAATAACACAAATACTCAAACTAGACCATCCCAAGTAAATTCCCCACAATGACCAAACCCCGCTTCTGTACTTAAAAGAACTTCACCTCAATAAGAAGCTAGAGATGAACATAAGACTTATGATCTAGTTGAGGATTTGAAAATAGTTAAACCTAACATTTCAATGTATGATCTTCTACATTTTAATGAAATGAAATATGTGATTAAAAAGAGAGTTCTTACACCTAAAACCAATAAAGAAAAATCTCCAACAACTAAAAGGCAAGTTCATTTTGCAGAAAATCCTAATACACCATCGATACAAAATGCAAGTAATTCCATGTTGAACAAGAAAGAGCAACCTCATTTCCTGACAACTTTTATTATTTTGGGAAATAATGTTCACAATTGTTTAATGGATTCTGATGTAACTATTAGTGTCATGCCACTTGAGGTATGTAAAATCCTAGAAGCATGACTACTACCACAAGCAAGAAGTGTAATACAACTCAATGGATCTAATGTACCTGTCGTATGGTCATTAAAAGGAGTAAAAGTACAACTTAAAAAATACCCTACTTTTACATGTTATACATATATTTTAGTAGTTGATATGTCATCCACTTATGGTGTGCTTTTATTTAGGACTTTTTGAGCCACGTTTGTAGGCTTCTTTAGGTCAAATTTCTTAGAATTATTAATTTCTATTAAAGGAAAATTTGAATACATGGTCATACCAAGAGAGCCTTTCTATAAACAAGTAGTAACAAATTTTGATCAACAAAATCAATCTTTGAAAAATCAAAATACTAATATTTATATTGGAGTTGTTGAAGTTAGGCTTTGCAAACATGTTATAAATGACCATGAGAGTGCAATTTTAGAAATAAATCCTTGTGCTTCTAGTGAATGTGAAGAAATCCATGAAGATACCTTGCCTTACTATTAACATGATAAAAAAATATTTCTTTTGGGTGACCCACCACCATTAGAAGATGACAATAATATAAATGAGATCCCAACCATTAAAATATTAGGTGTGCCAGAGTTTGATGACATATCTATTGAACATATTCCTAGAGAAGAAAATTATATTCATGATTTATTAACTCAAATGGCCACTACTCTAGATGTCCCTTTTAGACATAATGCTTGGGATTCTAAAACCATTATTGAAAGGGTTAACTCCTATTTTATTCCAGATAATATCTTTTCTTTCCAAGTTTTGATGATGATGATCATATTCATGAATTTTTATTTTTCAAGAATAAATTTAGTGATTACTATTTTAAAGTTTCTCAAATTAATAAAGAAGCTATGTTAAAGGATGTCATATTTTTCAAATCTAGTCCTCATTAAAGAACAAACAAGTGAATTATGATTATGTATTAATTTTCATAATCTTAATCATTGACAAATTGTTAAAAGATGATTTGACAAGAAATATGCAAGTAAAGTCTTTAAAATAGGAGATCTAGTCCTAAAAGAGATAGAGCATCTAGTCAAATAGATCCACAAACTAAGTTTTCTCCTAACTTGTTAAGTCCATTCCAAGTTATAGATGTGATTGGCCCCAACATTTACAAAATTGTTGATTTGCAAGGATATAAGTTACATAAAAATTTTAATGCATTTTATCTAAAGTATTTCTACTCAAGTGTCCCACCTGGACACTTGGTACATCCTTAGTTACATGCTTTCTTTCCTTTCACCATGCATTTCATTTGTATATAGTTGCATTTGCATATTTTCTTTGCATTTCCATTGTCTCTTTCTTAGCACATTGGTTTCGTTTGGTTATTTGAGTTACTAGGCATTGGGTCATCATAACACCATTAGAAAATAATACAAGTATAATGCTTTATATGATATATCCTATTACTATTATATAAAATCTCCTTTATATGATATATTTAAATAATGCTATGATTCTTCCCAATCTATTTCAAGTTTTACTTTTTTTAGTTTTGTTGGATTATGGAGAATGGGGTTTATGCTAACTTATCCTGTTATCATCATGATCATGTGAGTGTAGGATATGTGAAGTTGGAGAATGGTTAGCCACAATCACTAGGTGACCTTGGAAAAAATCTTTTGTCCTCTCATAAGCTCCAGTCCTCAAGTGTGATGATCCATAGCTATCCTATGAGCAATAGGGTGAAGTGTGTTCATCTCTACTTGAGAACCCTTAGCCACTAAGAGACTTGCTATGATGTAACCTAGATTGTAATTAAAGGCACATACATGAGAGTTGAATTGCACCATGGGCAAAGTTCTGAAAAGACCATGCTCTTTGGCAGTGTACCTAATTAGCTAGACTCATGTTGGAATTTCTACCTTAAGAATAAAGTACACCATGAGCAAAGTTTCCTATAAAAAAGAGACAAAAGAAAAAGAATGAGGATCATGTTCATTGGAAATGTAATAAGTTCTTGAGTGTGATGGGGTTTGGTAACAATCCTCATCCTAGCCTCCATTCCCATTTTAAACCTATTTTCCCAAATTCAAAAAAGAAAAGAGAGAGAGAAAAAAGCAAAGAATCCATTTTCACCCATTTCCTTTTTGAATATTGGGAAAAAAAAAGAGTTCCAAGTAAAAATCTAAAAGTTTTGGCTGGCTATGATCTAAGATAAGTTTATCCTCTTCATTAAGTTTGGCATAAGTCTCATGTTCAGAGTAGTCCACATACTTTTTATTTTTACCTTGTGAGAAGATTGGGAATGAAATCTTAATTATATTATAGATGTATCTATGTAGTTAAAGTTATGATTTATAAAGAGTATATGTTTTGATTTTAATTAAATAAGATGGTGTGGGTGGCCCATGTCTAGTTCTCTCTTGATTATATGGTTATTTTAATCATGTTTAGTGTACTATAGTTTGCTTTCAAATTTCAAGTTGTCTCTATTTTATGATCTTTACGATTCTCTATCTTTTGCATCTCCTTTTAAAATTTTTGTGGTTTTGTTGTTTCTTGCACTTGCATGCAATTTCTAGTTTGGGGGCTAAATGTTGATGTGAACATCGTTCATGCTAGGCACAGGGCCATGACTTATTAGTCTAATCACTAGGGTAAAAATTGAATTATCATTAAGGTCCTTGTCTTTAAATGGTAAGAACCTTCAAATCTTAAGACCAAACATTGGAATGTAAGAAGCCAGTCTATCTAAAGAGTTTATAAAGGGAAAGGGATATCCATGGATGTATTTCTTGGGGTTCATAAGAATCATGCCCTTTTTTGTCAAAAATCAAATGCAAAGTATGCTCACCTAGAGATATGTGAAAGGGGACCTATGACAATAAACAAGTGGGGTATCCTATTAATGGTAGAATTTCATCAAATTGTTCTATTAGTGAAGTTGGACATGAATCTGTAAGTTACGATAAGATTCCCGCAAGAATTATTCCAGACAAAGAATTATTGGATAGTTGAAGCACCTCTAGCTACTATAATTGGCCGATATGAGTAGGAATTACCAAGGCTGGAAAGTTTGATGTTGGATTTGTCATTTTTGCTCAAGATTCTGCAATCGCCACAAATGCCATTGAAGACTAGGGCATTGCTTTAGGATGTGAAAATGTGAAAATGTGGTGATGATGGACATTACGCTTGGTGGTCGTAGACGTGGACGGTTACATTACAAGTGCAATCATCATGAAGAACATGGGTGACATGACATAATTGATGTGGAGAAGTGATGAACATTAGTGATGGATGTGGATGAGTGGCAGACAATACATGGTGGACATGGGCATTCATGGCACTGATGGAGAGCCGTTATAAAAGGAGTGGTAGTAGCAAATGAGGGGGACATTGTCAAAGATCTCCCTCTCACCAATAGGGATAGGTAGTCAGTAGGTGGTAGCAGATGATCTCTTCCTCTTAGGCCCTCTAAGGACAACCAACATACATTGTAGATAGCAATTGTGTGACATGTGGTGGGGGATCCCTCGACCTCCCTCTCTCTCTTGAGTAATGAGCAATGCAAGACGAGGGTCAAGGGTAGCAGTGTAGCATCAAGTGGTGGCGAAAAATGGTGGGACAGATCTCTCTCTCCCTCTCTTGGTGACATGAGACTAACACATGGCAAGTGAAAATGTTAGCAGCACAATGGTGCATTAGTGAGAAAGTGCCAACAATCAATAAGTAGTGAGTCATCAGTAGACAATGCTCATGTGGCGTGGGCAGTGCACAACAATAGCACACGAACAGTGGCACATGAATGACAACATCAGTAATCAATGATCATGCAAAAATTGCATGTGGTGGTTGTGCAAGCGTGTGGTGACTACTGTAGGTAGGTTAATGGAGGTGCGTGCATCAATGGTGATGTGCAATGTGAATGGAAGCACACATTGCAACGATGGTAGGTTACATGAGCCAATGGTCTATAGGAGTCAACGAATGAAGCGCTAGCACCAACACCAATGCCAATACACTCCACTCCACTTATCCATCTCACCTCCATAAGCCATCCACACTCCCCTATCACTGACACATTACTGGAAGAAGGATCTATCTACCTTTCTTCTGCCACACATTCTTCCATGCTTGTTTCTCCATCTTCACGCATATAAATCCTCGCGTACCCTTCTATCAAATCTTTATCATTGCATCCTACCACAACACAACACTAGCATTAGAGGCAACAACAGCAATACCATTCCTCCTTAGCATAACAATAGTATTCTATGTAAGAAGTATCTACATCTTCTTCTTCTTCTTGTTGGCTGGTGCCAAGGTGAGGGAATGTGGCAGCAATAACGAGCAATGTAGCAGAAGACCAGGGAGAATTTTAAATTTATATTCAGTAATTATTTTACTATTTTTTATTAGGCCTTAAAATTTAAGGCAATTATTCAAGTTAAATTTCTTTACCAATTTTCTAGTTTGATTTACCTTTTTTGGAACATTACATTGCCCTTTCTAGCTAAGACTATACCTAAGTTTCCATACCCATGTAGGAGGCACCCTAGGCAATAGTCTTCTTAAATAAGTTTTTTTCTAGGTGTTGATGTGTCCAAAATTTACGCATCAATAATAACTTCAAACATTCTTTGGAAGTGGTATCCATAGAATTTTCTGCTGACAACTTGGCCACAACAATCATGTTAAAGATGGAAGCTTGAAATGACATGCTCATAGAAATAGATAAATTTACAAAGTGTAGTAGTAAATTATACCTATAGGAGCCTTGGATAATACTCAAAAGTTCAAACACTAATTTCTATGATAATACCATACAAGTGAGTCCTACGTGATGGGTTGATATCAAGGATGGCTATAATGACTAGGAAATAATAGATAAATTGCATAGACAGGGCTTTGTCATGTCACCCCCTTCTCTAAAATTATTATATACTATCCAACCAGTGTCTCTTTTTTTCTTACAAAAAGAAAACTTTCTTCTGGTCATTATTCCTTGTACTCAAATACACAGTAATTTATATAGCTTGAATCCATAAAAGATGTTAAATAAGCTTCAATCTCATTTCTCTATGCATGCAAGGATTGTTGAATAGCCTACAACCATAAAGCCTTCTCCATTAAATGGCCAATACATGCCAATAGTTTCTTGTCACATTAAAATTTTTAAAGGAAGTTATGCAAGACCCTTTTAAGATTGAAACTATTTTCTGATGCACACTTGCTAAATTGCATTTTCTGCATTCAACTAAAACAAAAATTTTTATTCAACATTTTTACATCTGAAAACCATAAATTGTTTTGGAGGGAAATTTCTAGTGACCTTAAGATTCAGTGGTATAAAAACCCCTTTCCTAAGAAAAATAAACAAAAACTATACAAGCAGAGGAGTAGCGACAAGGAAGAGGATGGTCAAAGTAACCTTCTTTAGAATCCTCTTGTCACGAATTCTATCATACTCGATTTCTATGATAACCCAAGCTCTCTTCCCTTCCTCTTGTTTTATGACACTTCTAGTTCTTCCACCTCCACATTATCCTTTATAACATTATTACTGAAAACTATCTCTTTTTCTTTTTCTTTTCAGCTAGCTTCTCTATTTTTGATTGATGATGCTCCTCACAACTAGTTTTTGCTATTTCCTGGAAAACAAAAGCTTCCTCCCATGAATTAGCATGATAAGGCTCTTCCTTAGGCTTGGCATCTGTTGCACATTGGTAATGCTTGTCCCATATATTATAGTGGATGGAATGAACATTGGAGAGAAAGCTAAATTTGTCAGAAAGCTAAAGAAGGAATGGGCTTTCATGGGAAGCCCCATAAGCTATTGCTTTACAAAAAAGCTCTTAAAACGTGTTTTCACATATGCAATAAAAGGTCTTTTAATCAGCACTTTTTTACTAAAAATTGAAACTAGAATTCTCCCTTAATGTTTGTGAAAAATGAAGTTCATTTTCTGTATTTACATCAATTAGCTATAGCTCATTTACTTAATTCTAGTCTTGAAAATTGTTGTTGCCTTTTTGTAATTGATTGTAGCACTTTTGTGACTTTTACTATAACATATTTATTTAGCACAATGTGCTTATTGTAGCTTCCACTATATTCCATCTAATTTCCACAACGCCCTATAGTAGTTTTTATTATAGCTATTTTTTTTTACAACCATCACTATGTACATATTTACAACTTTCCTATTTTTATGCTTTATCATGTTGTGGGCAATTTTCCAAAGCAATGCTTAATGTGAAGGACATTGAACAGAATCTTAAGTTTTGTTCCACTTAATGTGGTGAGTTTGTATATATCTTCTAACACTTGCTTTTTGATTTGGAATGATCCCATCCATTTTGCTAAAAAGTTAGTTTGCTTTCTAATATTCCATAATAATATAAGGTTGCCAATTTTAAAAGTTCTTTTCATAGCCTTCCTATCAAACCATCTTTGAATTTGAGAAGTACTTTTTAATAAATTATCCTTAATTCTATTCATTTCAGCTTTTATTTTAATAAGCAAGGCCATGAAATTTCTAATCTTATCCATTTTTTCCCTACACAGGCAACCCATAAATTAAATTATAAGATGATGTTCCAATAGCCTTTTTAAATCTAATGTGGTCAATCTATAGTGGAGATTGCAAGTAATTGGTCCAATTTCTCAAATTCCCTTTCATTGATCTTTTGATATAGGAAATAAAATTTTTATTTGTAGATTCAGCTAAGCCATTTCCTTGCGGATAATAATTAGAAGAAGAAAATAGCAAAATAGATTTCTCTGATGCCCATTTTAGAAAATATTTCAATTGAAAAGCAAGTTCACTATCTTTTCTAAATAGGTTACAGTGAATATTCTTTTCTAAAGCTAAGAGAGTCATGAGTAGACTGCAAGTAGAACATGGATCACCATGGAGTTGCAATTAATCTAGATAGTTCAAAAAGGGAATGTGATGTGACCACAAGTTCTCTAAAGCCTATGTTGTAGGTCATGCAACAAAGAAAATCATCGAAACTTTAACTCTTGGACTTGCAATGAATATAACACTAAGCACCTAAATACTAATATTGGAGCTATCAACAAAATGTAAGTGTTAGCAAATTCTTTTATGCTTAAATTTTTTCCAACAAGAATTGAATTAATGATCACTTAAACTAAGAAATTCTTGAAACATTTGGAACTAAGAAACTTAGAATTTTATGAATTATGATAATGTGAGAACTATAAGAGTATGAGAAGATTTTAAAAAGGGTGTTAAATTTATAAAAGTAAAAGAACACATGTGAGAATGAGTAGCTTTATGAGAGAATAAGAGAAATTCATGTAAGACCACAAGTGAGAGAACTTCATTGGAAGAATGAAAGAAAAATGAATTGAGCTAGAGCTTTAAGAGAACTTTAGCATAACAAGATGGTAGACAAACATAAAAAGAATCAAAAGAAATACCTCTCTTAAATTCTAGCAACACATGAAGCATAAATTTATAAAAGCTTGAGGGAGTGGGCAATGAAAGGATCATTACTTCGCTTACGAGGAGTCTCATAAATTTACACTATTCCACTCAACATTAATGCCCATTGATGAGTGGCGAGGTACCCCTACACTCAACCATACGAAACGAGCGTAGCACGTGCGATCCGGTCGAACTCCGTAGACTAAATGCCTAAACGCCTCATGGAACACTTGGGGTTAATCATTCGTTGTCTTCCCAGACTTACTTGTTGTTGTCACGGTGTATGGTTAAGTAAGTCCGAGGTATATGATTTTTTTGATCTTTTCGAGTTTATCTCCTATGCTAGAGGGTGAAGGGTTGAGAGAACTAACTACTCTAACTAATGTCCTAAATCTAAATTAACTAGCGTCAGCATCCATTCCCACTTACCGTACACACCCTGAACTGTGCAACTGTGGCTACCAAACGCTAATCGTTACTGGGATTACCACACGTAACGCACGTGCTCGAAGTGGTCGTACTGAGGCACTTAACTAACCTAAGTGTGATAAGCAGCTGATTCCTTGACTAGCTATACACACCCGTAGGTGCTCGTAGCCAAGTCATACTTACCCCACATTCTAGGAGATAAGGATGAGAGAATCTAATCGCGATGAGTAGCCGATTCCTTGGTTAGCCGTACACATTCGTCAATGCTCGTAACCAAATCGTACTCATGCCGCGCTACTAGGAAAGTAATAAATAACATTAAATAAACCTATCCATGTACTACAAGATTTATCCTCAAAGTTCATCTTTATTGTCGTACACAACTTGCGTTCAGGTACAAAGCTGCTCGAATAAAGAGCCGTTCACTTGAGGGACTCCTACTGCGGGCTCATGGAAAATATTCTATCTCTGGGGTGATCAATCCACCAGAGCTTTGCTACTTCTAACTCTATATGCAAATGAGGGGAGTGCCACCTCTTATTTATAGATTTGGCGACGGACCGCGATATCGCGTACGCGATATTGCAGGGGATGCGATATCGCGGCTTGTGCATATGACGTCTCATCATACCCCCATGACTAAATGAAAACTCGTCCTCGAGTTCCTTACAATAATATCAGGAAGGTATGGAATTATTGAGGGGAATGGAACTAATGGGATGACATGTGAACGGATCATTATTATAAGACTTGACAAAACTTGTGTTCATGACAACAAGAGTGAACACCTTATTACAATGACATTAGGCCTTTGTTGTCAGCTTGAGAGAAAGAGAGAGATAGAAAGAAGTGTTGCTGCTGCCAATGCCAAGATTGCGCTTTTCATTGTCCATCCATAAGCGTGCCATCGATCGTGCTCCTTGCATAGCTGCTTCAGCGCTGCTCCATTCCAAGTGTTTTGCTCCAGCTCCAGATCCAATCTGTTGTTTGCATGATCACCATCTGCACACACAACACAATCATATATTAGCAAGGGTAATTGAATCATTAAGTAATTAATACCTTGCTTCTGTGTAAGTCCATTGGCTAGGTTGTGGTATGGCTAATATGGACATGGGAAGATGTAGTAATGATGACTACCGAAGGTGTAGGGGTTAGGAAGGAAATCAAAAATTTCGGGGCTAGGAGAAAATCGAAAAAAGCGGGCCCCGTACCCCCATGACTAATCGCGAACCTCCGGTAGCGTTAGAATGAAGAAGGGAAAGGAGTAAGAAAGATAGATAAAAAGGAACAACTGAAAACATCAATGAAGTAGATGTCAAGATGGTAATGAACAAAATAATAATTAAGTGCAAAATTTTAAGGAAAAGAAGTTAACTAATGCACCAAATAGGAATGTCAATGGGTCCTTCCCAAAGTAGGCGCATGCCCTTAATGCCGTGACAGACCCACATTCAAAGAGTCTGTAGGCTCTGGGAATGTCTTTTGGAACAAGAGTTAAAGTCTTAACC
>MNCI01034697.1:1053526-1065823 GCA_015680685.1 Gnetum montanum
TCATTGCCTGCCATATCAAAAGAAACATACCTTAGTATCAACATTATGACTTAAAGGTAAAAACCAAACATTAGCAATCAATATGAAAACAGTTCATACCATCAGTCTGAACACTTATTATGGGACAAACTTACATGGTGGATACACACACACACTCACACAAAAAATGGAAAAGTATAACGATGTTGTAAAACAAAAAATTAGAAAAGTTAAAGAAAGTTGTAAAAAAAAATTAGAAAAGTTAAAGAAATTTTTAAAACAAAAAAGTGTAAAACAACAATGTTGTAAAACAAAAACTTAAAAAAATTTAGGGCCCCATATGGTCAGCATAGGTGGCCATCTCCCCCATGATTGAGTTGTAAGGGAGAGATTTGAAATAATGAGCGTCTATTTGAATTTCTAAGAAGTGCCCAACTTCTCCCAATTGATGATCTTAGATTCAGGGGTGGAAGTTGGCAACGCACATGTTCCAATGTATATATGCTTTCATTGTTAGCATGAGTTTCCTCACTTCATTCCATGCATATTTGCTTGCTCCTTCAAGTGTCTGTCAACCACAGGGTGTCTACTATTGGTTGCGTGGTTGCTACATACAGTCATCTTTGTTTCTCACTTTCATGGGCACACCTCTCACATGGAGACATATCCTCCATGTCATCACCCCATGAATCATTGTATGCAATGCATGGAATTTTCTTCTTATCGATCTTTCCGTAAATATTCATCTTATAAATTTGCAAGGAAAGATCACGGAGTCCTAGGTACGCATCTACGGTACTTAGCCACAGCCTTCCCATTATAATTGGGAAACCCCCTTCGTTGTTAACCTCAATCACTAGGAAATCAGCTGGGTATGACCACCCACACACAGTGGTAATAATGTCCTCCACCAATCCCAAGGGAATGGTGATGGACTGGTCAGCCAGCTCCAGTTGTATGTTGCTCTTCTTAAGTTGGGGCAGGTTCTAGGCTTAATACATCTTATGTGAAATTAGGTTGACTCTGAAACCTGAGTCAAGAAGAGCTCGATGTGGTGCATTTCCGACAATCTGTAAATGAATTAAGGGGTTTCCAGGATCAGATAGTTTCCTGGGAAGGTGGCCCACCTTTATCCAGTCAGTTACGGTATGAGTCAACATAACTGTTTGCGTACTTAGTTTTTGGACTGAAGGGTTCTCCGAAGCATTAGTGGTTAGAGGCCTATACATGTGCCCAACTTCTTATTGTTGCGAGAGTTTTTTTGGGCTCCTAGTTCTGAAGAAGGGTCTCCTCTTTGTATAGTTGTCAAAACTTGCACCCGGTTGGATATTTACATGCTGAATATTTACAACTCTTGCGGCGTTACGTTGCTGGAGTTGGGTAGGTAATTCCCCCTGCATTGTTGGAACAGGTTGTATGGGAACTACAAGTGGAAGAGGTGCGGATGGATTAGGAGGATGGTGTGGGTATGGAGTGTCTCCCAGAGAAGAAGGAGTCCTTATGAAGTACTCCCGAGCTTGGTAGTTACGGTTGGGGGTTGCGTGACCCATAGAGTCACTTGGAGAAATCGGCTGCTGCACATAATATCCATAAGGATCAGGCTACTGGTAAGGGTACTGTTGTTTCGGCGATGGCATCCCCCATGACTATGGGTATTGCCATTGCTGAGTTGTCCGATGGGCTGAGGGGGTGTTCCACTTCGATAATATGTTAAGGGTTGGTGGAACTGCCTTGGGTTACCTTGTGGATAAGGTAACCTTCGAGGTGTTTGCCATTGATTGAGTATTGGATTTAGTGCATACACCCCAGACTCCTGCAGATGTGAGATAATTGGGCAACATCCTTTAGGATGGTCATAGTAGTAGACCTCACATCCACCATCATCGTCTGTGTCAGAATCTATAGCCACATCAGAGTTAGTGATTTTTCCCTTACCCTTGTTATGTGCAGGACCTAAATCTCTCCTTTTGTTCTTTCCTTTGTCACTACTTTGCTCTACCTTAGACTCTTCTACAATTTTCAAGACTGTTTCTATTCTTGAATCTAAGGAATCCCACATTTGATCTACTTTAGCTGATACCTCGGTTGTTAACTTTTGGATCGGCAAGGTTTTTCGATTCACCAACTCTTCGAGTGGTGACTCATCCTCCTCATCATAGAATTTCACTCCCTTCTTGCGAAGGGAGGGATCATGGTTGTATTCTTCCGCACTTTCCCTCTTATGTAACTCACCCTCTTCTTGCGCTACTTGTTCCAACAAACTTTCAACTTCATGGGCTCTTAGTTGGGAAAGTCTCCCTTGGGCGTAAGTCCCAAGAGTTCTTCTCGTTTCATTTCTTAGCCCATCCACGATGTGGCGAAGTTGATCCCGCTTAGCGTACCCATGGCCCGGGCAACGATGTAGCAGTGTATAGTAACGGGCCATGGCAGCATCCAAGGGTTCATAAGCACCTTGTTTCCAGCCTTGGATCTGCTTACGCAAATTGGACACTCTGGAGTACGTTTGATATTTGTTGTTGAACAGTTCAAGCATCGTACTCCACCTCCTGATGGTTTCCGGTTCTAAGGACCGGTACCAGCTCTCTGCTTCTTTGGTGAGTGTCCTTGGGAACAACTTAAGCTTCTGCCACTCATTATCTATATTTTGCAAGGCACAGGCATCGTGGAATGCCTGTAAATGATGTTGAGGATCAGCATTGTATCCCCCTTCAAAACGTGAGATATTATTTATGTCCAAATGCTTGATCCTGCTATCTTTTAAGTGCCTTGTGGGGATCCTAACTGCCTCTGTGATGTCTAGCATGCTTCGGGTTGCGAGTAGGGGTTCGTCATGATTATCCCTGTCATGACGTCTATGATGTCTGCGTGGTAGTTCCCTACTCTCCCTACGTCCTTGCCCTTGTCCTAACTCCTCTCGACCTTCCTGTCAAGGTCTTTTATCTCTTTTACTTTTATCCTCACCTTTATGCTCACGATGGCTGCACCCAGATGTGGAAGGAGAGTGTGAATGTTGAGATGAAGGAGAAGAGGAAGGGGATCCATCACCATGGCGATGTTTCTTACCTTCTCTTCGGCTGCTTCAGCCCCAATCATTGTAACGATCTAAGTGTCCGTCCTTAGCGTGAGTGGTTGTTCCTACCGTGAACAATTGGTGTTCACAGGGATCAGAGCCCGTAGCATGTACAGTTGATCGAAGGCTCTGATGCCTAATCTCTTCACCATTATGAGGAGGAGGAACATCATTTTCTAAGAAACCCGCTATGAGGGGTTCTTCATCTCCTATTTCACTAAGGACATGGGGGATCTTGCCCTTCAACAATGTGTGTTGGCTCTCCTACCTTAAGTCCCGAATACGTTGGGCATCTATGGTATGATAATCCCTTATGTCAAAATCATCCACAACGTATTCAGCGAATAGTTCTTGCATGCTAATCTATGCCAAGGCACAGAAGAGGATGTTAGGGACTGATCGATCTGGGGGTAACACGATGTTACCTTGCAAATCTCTCCACCGCAGTTGTTCATCTTGATGGAGAACAAAAGTAAAATTAGGAATATACTCATCAGGATGAGTATATGTCATCTTATATTGTTGAGGACTTGGCTGATCGTGGTTATGTTCCTTATGTTGCTGACTATTTTCCGTGTTATTCCTAAGTGAGTTAACCTTATGAGAAGAAGCCATTTTATTGTGTACTGTTCACCGTTATATATGTTCTTATTTAACTAATTAACCCAAAGGTTCGTTAAGGCTCACAACGATGTGAAAGATTTCCTAATGTTCTAATTGGCGTACAAACACTTAGTCCCCGGCAATGGTGCCAATGATGAGTGGTGAGGTACCCCCTACACTCAACCATACGAAACGAGCGTAGCACGAGCAATCCGGTCGAACTCCGTAGACTAAATGCCTAAACGCCCCATGGAACACTTGGGGTTAATCATTCATTGTCTTCCCAAACTTACTTGTTTTTGTCACAGTGTATGGTTAAGTAAGTCCGAGGTATATGATTTTTTTGGTCTTTTTGGGTTTATCTCCTATGCTAGAGGGTGAAGGGTTGAGAGAACTAACTACTCTAACTAATGTCCTAAATCTAAATTAACTAGCATCAGCATCCATTCCCACTTACCGTACACACCCTGAACTGTGCAACTGTGGCTACCAAACGCTAATCGTTACTGGGATTACCACACGTAACGCACGTGCTCGAAGTGGTCGTACTAAGGCACTTAACTAACCTAAGTGTGATAAGCAACCGATTCCTTGACTAGCCGTACACACCCGTAGGTGATCGTAGCCAAGTCGTATTTACCCCATGTTCTAGGAGATAAGGGTGAGAGAATCTAATCGCGATGAGTAGCCGATTCCTTGGTTAGCCGTACACATTCGTCAATGCTCGTAACCAAATCGTACTCATGCCGCGCTACTAGGAGAGCAATAAATAACATTAAATAAACCTATCCATGTACTGCAAGGTTTATCCACAAAGTTCATCTTTATTGTTGTACACAACTTGCGTTCAGGTACAAAGCTGCTCGAATAAAGAGCCGTTCACTTGGGGGACTCCTACTGCGGGCACATGGAAAATATTCTATCTCTGGGGTGATCAATCTGCCAGAGCTTCGCTACTTCTAACTCTATATGCAAATGAGGGGAGTGTCACCTCTTATTTATAGATTTGGTGGCGGACTGCGATATCGCGTACACAATATCGCAGGGAACGACGCGATATCGCGGCTTGTGCATATCGCATCTCATCACCCATCAATGTTACTAGATGATCTAACACCACTAACTTGCCAACAAATTAAGCATAATAAAAGCACCAAAGAAGCACTACTTTAATATCCTACTTATGTCCACATTATTTCTGCAATGTTTTATGTGCATATGATACATTTTAACCACATGGATCACATGACCCCAACATGAAACTCTAAGGTACATAACATGGAAGTGATGGCTTCTAACTAAGAACACTATGAAACACATACATACTATATAATTTCTAGCATAATGATATGTGTGCTCTTAATAGTATGATAGCAATACAAAATGATAAATTGGTATTAGTAAGTATAGTGATTGTGTATAATTACAAGTACTTTTAAAAACCTAACACCTTCTTCAACAACAACACCAATGAGGTATGTCAAGTATGCCCAATTCTTAACCATATAATTTACAAGCATTATGGTAGACCATGTCATAATTTTTGAAAGTAATATTATAGATGTAGGAGTAGTGTGGGTTAATCATATGTCATTATCTTCTTAACTAGGGTTGTAGTGGTTCTTTTATCCCATGAGGTTCAATCTAGTCAAGGCATATGATTGTTAATGTTATATTGACCATGATCTAATTCTAAGAAAAATAAGAAATTAATATTTAACTATTTAATTAACTAATAATAAGAAAATAAATCCTATGTTAGCCATGGATGATGAGCATTGTAGTGCATTGCTAAACATACCTAGTATCTAGTCACTAGCATTACTAAGCTAGCATGAGTCTAATGCTTAAGATCAGGTTAGACTCATTCCACTGATTTAACATGTAGGGAAATGTAAATGTCTACATTAAAAAATAATAAATAAATATTAAAAATAAATTCAAAAAAACCTAATCCAAGCTAAACTACTACAACTACACGCAAGCTTAACGACTCAACTAAAGAGTACAAACAACTAACTCAGACATATGTTATAGGTACTTGCTAACTAACTATAATTACAAAAAAAAAATTGTAAGAGTTCAACTACTATTAAATCAATGATGATATTTTCACCATGCCAACATGCACATTTATAGGTGAGGACTAAGTAGGAGACATTGCATCACAGAATGCAACATTGCAACCAATGGACTACCATTTTCATTATTCACAAATTTCAAGACAAGGGCTATGTTGACATTTCTGAGTGAAATTTTGCTTTACTCTTAAGCTTCCTAACATAAGATATATGACATTTCATTAGACCACATTATGAAAAAAAACATTAAAATATTTATTCTTAATAGACTCTATTACAAGTAAATTTATTTACTATACTTATCAATGAAAACATCAAAGAATGTGGGAGAAAGTAAGCATCATTGTTTTATTCTAATAGAGTTAAAGGATTATTACCTAGAAGCACAATGTTCATCTTGCCAAGGCAAAGTCTTGGGTGGGTCAATAAAGGAACAAAAGCCTAATCTCTTTTGAGTGGTTGCACATAGGCTTGATTCTATATCTTATGCCTTAAGAAACAAGCACTTTACTATTATTCCAAGTGATGGTCCCTTTTATTTTAATAGACTTGTTTAAGAAAAATATTTAATTAAGTAATATTATTCAAGAACATAATTAGTAGAGTAATAATGAGACCTTATCATCTAGGAGTTGAAATAGATACATGGCTTAAAATTCAAAATTAAAAATGAATATGTTGATTGTGCAACCAAAATAGTAGTGAAGATGAACAACATATCTTTTTAGAATATCCTGCATTTGAGAAAATTGAATATAGGCAAGATATTATAGTTATCAATTTAGTTGATTTGTTTAAAATCTTATTAATAATACATGGTAATAATTCTTGTTAATGAAAATGTCAAATAATATGGGAGAAAATGAGCATAATTTGTTTTATCCTAATAGAATTATGCAAGAAAAATATTTTATGGATTATTGTTATTTTACACATAAAGTATGAAGAGGATCTCATCATTGAAGATTTGAAAAATGTAGATGGATTAAAATTCCTTATAGAAAATGAATATGTTAATTATGGAATCAAAATATTATTGAAGATTAACAACACATATTGTTATAAATGTTATATTTAGGACAATTATATATAAGTGGTAAATTATAGTTACCAAATTGATTGATTTATTGAAAATCTTACAAATAATACTTGATAATTTTCTTAATAATATTTTCAAAACTCATAGCATGTACATTTCCACTATTTAATTTACTTAAGTAGGAATAGGATCTTTGAGTGTTGAAATAGGTAGATGGCTTAAAATTTCTTATGAAAAAAATATGTTGATTATGAAATCAAAATAGTAATGAAAATGAATAACACATATTTTTACAATGTCCTACATTTGAGAAAGCTATATATAAGTGGGACATTATATGTACCAATTTTGTTGATTTGTTCAAAATCTTATGAATAACACTTGGAAACTTTATTAATAATATGTTTAAAACTTATATTACATGCATTTATACTTTATGATTGATTCAAATAGTCTATGAGTGTAATAAAACTTTTATTTTTATGAGAAGTTAAAAAAATACATGATATGTTAATAGAATTATAGAGGAATATAATGATGTCTTAAAGTATGAATTATGGTCATATAATGATGCCTCAAAGTGTGACTCAAACTAGCAACCTTTTGTTTATAAATCCTTGTCAAACAATGAGTTAGTTTGCTAACCACAAAACAGACAAGTATTTTTTATGTTAAATAGCTATTTAAAGAAGTCTAATTAATAGCCTTATAGTATTAGGGTTTTATTAGTACTTTTATCATAACTTTATAATTTTTGATCATATGAATCTCTTATTAATCATTTAATAATTATTATTAATACAAACCAAAAACTAATGGGAAAAGAAGGAAACTAGTAAGTTTATTACAAACTAATAAGTTGAAATTGCTTCTTAGTATGTATTTTATAAAAGGTTAATATAGAAACCTTAATAGCTATGAAGAATTTAATGATGATTAGAAAATTTGTGTGAAAGAAAAGAAATGGATAAGCTTATTAATAAATAATAAGAGCTTAGCTCAACTCATAAAAAACATTTCCATGTATATAACAAATTGCAAATCAAAATTATGCTTACAACATCTTTATTATGTACTTAAATTCCATCAAAATTGTTGGGCTTTTTTCTTAGAATTTGATGAGTGGCGAGATACCCCTACACTCAACCATACGAATGAGCATCTCACGCGCGATATGGTCAAACTCCAAGGACTAAGTGCTTACGCGCCTTATGGAACACTTAAGGTTAATCAATCGTTGTCTTCCCAAACTTACTTGTATTGTCATGGTTGTATAGTTAAGTAAGTCTAAGGTATATGATTTTTATGTCTTTTATCTTTTTATCGCCTATGCTAAGAGAGGAAAGGGTGAAGAGACTAAGTAACTAACTTTCACTAACTAAGCTTTAATCGTCCTAGCATCAGTATCTATTCTCACTTGTCGTACACACCCTGAACCAATGCAACGCTACTGGGATTACCAAACGCTATTCGTTACTGGGTTACCAAGCGTAGAACACGTGCTCGAAGCGATCGTACTGAATGCACTTAACTAAGAGAGTTGAGGATTGATAGAGATTAATTATCTAAGAAAGCAATTAAGCATTTAACATTAATTAATTTCTATTTAGCTTAGTCCACATGCTACAAGGTTTATCAGAAAGTTCATCTTTATTTTCGTACACAAATGTGTGCTTAGGTACAATTTTCTCGAATAAAGATCCATTCACTTTAAGACTCCTACTGTGGGCACATGGAAATTATTCTATCTCTGGAATGGTAAAACTACCAGAGTTGAGCTAAGGGTCTAGATCTAGATGAGGAAATAAGGGAAAGCCACCTTTTATTTATAAACAAGGCAACGGGCTGCAATATCATGTACGCGATATCGTAGGGGCGTACGCAATATCACAGCCCATGCGATATCACTTCCCATCATACCCCCATGACTAAATGAAAACTCATCCTCGAGTTCCTTACAAAATATTGGGAAGGTATGGGATTATTAACTTGAATGATACTAATGGTGAATGGGGTGACATGTGAATGGATCATCATTACAAAACATGACAAAATTTAGTGTTCACGACAACAAGTGTGAATACTATACATATTTGACATCCAGCCTTATTTGGCAACTGGGATAGAAGAGAGAAGAGAGAGAGAAAAGAAGAAGTCTGTTGCTACCGACACCAAGATTATGCTTTTTGTTGTTCATCCATAAGCGTGCCATCAATCTCGTTCCTTGAGTAACTACTTCAACACCAGTCCATTCTAAGTGTTTCCTCCAGATCCCATTCGTTGGTGTATGATTGCCATCTGCACACACAACACAGTCTTATATTAGCAAGGGTAAATGAATCATAATGCAATTGATACCTTACTTTGGTGTAAGGTCCATTGGCTGAGTTGTGATATGGCTTATACGGATCTAGAGATATAATACTGGTGACTACCCGAGGTGTAGGGGTTAAGAGAAAAATCGAAAAAATTAGACCAGGACCCCCATGACTGAGAGTGAACCTTCGATAGCGATAGAATGGAAAAAGATAAGGAATTAGAAAGATGGAGAAAAAGAAACAATGACCATGCCAATAAAATGGATGTCAAAGATGGAGATGAACAAAATAAATGGTGATTGCATAAATGTTTAAGGGAAAGAAATTAACGGGTGCACCAAATAGGAATGCTAGTGGGTCCTCCCCAAAGCAGGCTCATGCCCTTAATGCCCTGACAATCCCACATTTAAAGAATCCGTAGGCTCTAGGAATGTCATTTGGAAACAAGAGTTAAAGTCTTAACCACAAGATTTGACCAACAAGAAAACAATGCATCAACCAAAATATGGACTATTGATACAACCGAAAATGAGGTGAACAATGGAGAAAGAATGATGGAAAGAAGAGAATGGAATGGAGTCTCAAGAACAAGGTGATGTACAGCCCCTTTTGTATTAATGGTTAATGTGACTTAGTAGATCTCATTCCAAATCTAGCCTCAAACAAACCACATTTAGTGACTTCACATTATTACATTCGGCCCATCCATCCACTTGAAGTAACAAGAATGCCTTCACCAAAGAGCCACCACCATTCCGATGAAACGAAAGAGGAGAAAGTAGGAAGCGAGAAGGCCCTTAGTTAGAGGGAACATGTTTATTTTAGTTCCATAACCAGTTCTTGTAGCCCAAATGATTATTTTGTCTAAGGGATGTGCTTTGAATTCTGACTTTTTTTTTGTGTTTTGCGTGAGAACCACACCATGCAAAGACTTATTATTTTTATTAACTCAGCTTCCCGATAATAGTGCAGTGTCAGAATGGTATGGGAGACTCAAGAAGAAAACATCCTAGCACCCAAGAGAATGGCCAGCACAAATGCATCAAGCTCCCTTGAAGTCACACCCTTTTCAATCCTTGAGTCCTTCCTTGGTTTGAGAAATACCCAGTCACTAATTCATTGATAGTTCTTATTATTGAGAAAGGGACTGTACAGTTCCAAGCCAAGAGAGACCATAGAAATTTATGGATGCGTGGATGATGTGGACTCATTGCCTGTTATATCAAAAGAACCATACCTTCGTATCAACATCATAACTTAAAGGTAAAAATCAAACATTAGCAATCAATGGAATACAGTTCATACCACCATTGGGAGCACTTATTAGGTGACAGATCAAACAAAATAATCAAACACACAAAGAAATGAAAAAGTATAAATGATGTTGTAAAACAAAAAATAAGAAAATTTAAATAAATTTGTAAAACAAAAATGTGAAATAAAAACTTAAAAAGAAACTGAGGGTCTCGATTGATCAACATAGGTGGCCATCTTCCCCATGACTGAGTTGAAAGGGAGAGATTCGAAATAGTGAGCGAGGTCGTCCTCTCTTAGAGGTATTATGTGCACTAGTTGTTCTAAGTTCATGGAAGGGTTTGGTTTGTTGCACATTAACCAATAATCTTTTATCAGGGCTTTCAATTTTGTATATGGTCATGGCTCTTGAGGGAAAGGTTGTGTGAATAATGTAAGGCCCTTCCCATAGTTTTTAAATTTTGTGTGTTGGGGCACATGTGTGGGGTTCCATTAAAAGACCTTATCTCTTGGTTGGTACTTAAACTTTCAAATTTTTAAGTTATGACGTTGTTTGTTATGTGCCTTGTGCAACTCATTTGATGATAGGGCAACCAATCAGTTTTCGTCTAGCACGTTTAGAGTTGCTAATCTTTGTTTTTGTGCTAGATCAAGGTCAAGATGGAGGTCACATGCCATGGATAATGTACAGAGCTCAGTTTGAATTGGAAGCTTTGGAAGTTTTTTGTATACTAACTCATAGGGAGAGCAACTTGTAGGGAGTTTCCAAGTGGAGCGATATGCCCAAAGAGCATCGTTCAGTTTAGTGCTCCAATCTAGCCTATATTTGCTAATTGTCCTTGTTAATATTTTAGTAATCTCCTGATTAGTGACCTCAGCTTGGCCATTAGCTTGGGGGTGATAACGTGTAGTTAATTTATGTTCAACCCCTAACTGTTGCATCAACTTCCGAAAGGTTGTGCCTGTGAAGTGTGTTCCATTATCCAAGATAAGTGCACACGGCATACCAAACCTATTTACTACTTGTTGTTGTACAAATCGTGCAGTTGTAGATGATGTGCAGTCTGTTACAGTAGTTACTTTAGCCCATTTTGTTAGATAGTCAACAGCAACAATGATATAAGCTTTTCCATTGGACATTGGTGTAATGGGCCCTATAAAGTCTATTCCCCAAATGTCAAAGGGTTCCAAAGCTTGAATCCATTATTGCAAACCCTCCATTCTAGCAGTCATTCCTCCATCACGTTGACAGTGCTAATAGGATTGGACAAAATGATGGATGTCCTGAAATAGTGTTGGCCAGTAATAACCTGCAAGTAGGATCTTAATAACCGTTTGTCTCCCTGCATAGTGACCCCCACAAGGGCCCTCATGAGCGTCCTGGAGAACTCTTAGTTGGTCCACATCAGGCATGCACCATCAAACTAAGCCATCAGGACAGACTTTGTAAAGTTGTCCATTGATCTCCATTAAGTACTTGGCTCTATGGAGAAACTATTGTTTCTTCCTAAAGTTCAACTCCTGTGGTGTTTGTTGGAAAAGGAGATAGATAAGAATGCTACTATACCAATTTGTTCCCATAGGTTGGTTATTCACTACACCGGCAAAGAGGGCTTCATCTGGAAAATGATTGGATATGGCGTATTCATCCTCTTTACTATCCCAGTGCAACTGAGATAAGTGATCTACAACTATGTTCTCAGTGCCCTTTCTGTTGGCGACCGTTTGGGACGCGACCGCCAACGAGTGTCCTCGAACAGGATTTAGGTGCCCGCTGGTCTCTGGCAACACCAAGGCCCAGATACCTCCAAATAACTCAGTAGTTAATGTGAGTATGTGTGTGTGCTGTTGCGGCGTGCGGTTGTGTGCAATGTAACGATTGCGTGTGTGTGAAATACAAATGACTTACTTTAAGAGATTCAGCCAACTTTATCAAGTACTGTGAGTTGTTGA
>MNCI01034697.1:1078049-1104032 GCA_015680685.1 Gnetum montanum
CCTATGCTAAGAGAGGAAAGGGTGAAGAGACTAAGTAACTAACTTTCACTAACTAAGCTTTAATCGTCCTAGCATCAGTATTTGTTCCCACTTGCCGTACACACCCTGAACCATGCAATGCTACTGGGATTACCAAACGCTATTCGTTACTGGGTTACCAAGCGTAGCACACATGCTCTAAGCGGTCGTACTGAATACACTTAACTAGGAGAGTTGAGGGTTGAGAGAGATTAATTATCTAAGAAAGCAATTAAGCATTTAACATTAATTAATTCCTATTTAGCTTAGTCCACATGCTGCAAGGTTTATCAGAAATTTCATCTTTATTTCCATACACAAATGTGTGCTTAGGTATAATTTGCTTGAATAAAGATCCGTTCACTTTGAGACTCCTATTGTGGACACATGGAAATTAATCTATCTCTGGAATGGTAAAACTACCAGAGTTGAGCTAAGGGTCTAGATCTAGATGAGGAAACAAGGGAAAGCCACCTCTTATTTATAGACAAGGCGACGGGCTACGATATCGCGTACGCGATATCATGGATACGATATCACATCCCATCAGAATTTCTCTTCTATGTTGATAAAAAATTTGATGTAAATGACTACAATATCATATCCATAATATCATAGATGTGATATCATAGCTTAATATAGAATGCCACAGATACTATGTAGTGGACCATAGTCATATCTATAAATACGAGCCTACTCTCGTATGAAGGGAAATATTTTTCCTAATCCTTAATAAAATTCTTGTAGTTTGTTTTCTTAAACTTAGAGTTAGCTGTGAATGCTTGTAGTGTAGTGAATTATAGTTGTATGAAATCTTTATTCAAGTGGATTGTTCCTCGACACAACACATAATTGGCAATAAAGATTGAGATTGTTCTTCATCATTGTAGCATTTTACATGGAATAGATTTACATTTCTGTCATTTACTTTTACTTTTTCATTTACATTTCCTATGTTATTTCCTATCCCAGCATTCATTAATATGGATAGAATAAGTATGACTAGTTTTAAGCATAAAGTATAGTTGTTTAGTAATTTGATAATGACTTTACTTGATTCACTTAGTAGTAAAGTTACTTGGTAATCCTAGTAACAATTACATCAACCCAGGATAAGAGCTTATCACCAATAGTCTATAACAGCTTTGTATTTTCATTGTCCTTAATTAGTAGAATTCATACTCATTTCACTATAGTTACTGTTGGTATACTTAGAGTCCTATAACATCACCTGATCATATACCTTACTAAGAGTTAAACCATATATTCTGCACTTCACTAATAATAAGTGAGAAGACAATGATCATGAACTTATCATTAACTTACTAGTATACTTATATTGTCCATCCACATTTTATGATCTAGTCGTATGTGAACACTTGTGACTTATATGATTAAGTATTGGAATTCTCTATTGCCCATCACTGGCATCATTGCTAGGGATGTATTAATGTTTGCTACTTAGTTGATTCTAGCATAGTTCTTTATATCAAGTATTATTAAGCTTATCTTTCATACACTTAAAATAATCTCTAAATACACATACTTGGGCATTAATAGACCTAAAATGAATTCTATACATAAAGTCAAATATCCACATTTTGTTGACCTTAATGAAAATAATAACATAAACTATAATGAAGATAAATGAAGGGAACCAATGCAAACTAGAATATCATATGCTCATGTTGATTCTTTTTACCCTAATTTTACATTCATTTTCCACTAGAATGAATAGTTTAGATGGAGAGACTTACAAGGAAATATTATCTTGTCACCTAATCCTTCAGCACCATCTATGCTCCAACAAGCTCTATTGTAATCAAGTCTTAGCCATGCATAAGAAGGACACCAAGTTACCAAGAACATCATCATTACAAAAAAACAAAAGAGTTCCATAAACAATCATTATTACAAAAAAGAAAAATATATCACACAAAGTTGAAAAGTCTCATAATGTTCTTAGATCAAATTCTCAATCACCACTTCTAGATACTAAAGATCTTGTGAAGTTAAAATTACATTCAAATATTGTAAAGACTAGTAGAAGAGATAAGGTAGACTCTAGACTTTGAAGTAATTCAATGTCTAAGATCTCCAATAGATTCAGAAGAGCTAAATCATGGGGTCATAAAAGGAGAATGGGCCAACTATTCTTCATGTCCTTCATCCTCTTCATCACACTCATTAGTGGACTCTGATAAGGAAGGATAAAGATAAAAGAATCATGATAAGGAAAGAAGAGTGAAACCTAATTGATACACCAACAAAAGAAGATATCCTAATGAGGAAGAAGATAATGAAGAAGACAAAGAAAAGGAACCTAGGCAAGAGAGAAGAGAACATTATGAGCATCAGATAGATCACTACTATAATAGAGATTATGATCCCAAAGTCAATGAAGAGCTCCTATTGGCCACTTCAAGCATGATCAACATCAGATAAGTAGTGTACATACCAACTAGACACCTAATGGATATTTGCTTTAAGCGACTTGATAAAAATAACATTCCAAAGTGATACAATATAGATTCATAGCACTATCTTCAAGCATTTCATGATGCTTGTGCCCTATAGAACATAGAATTGATTGGAGGAAATTACAATTATTTTCTAGAACACTCAATAAGGAGAAAGAGATATAGTGTAGATTCTTAGAACTAGAATCTATTAGAATATGGAATACCATGTTGGAGGTTTTCAATGATAAATATCAAACCTATTCAAGAGTGTCAAATTTTAGAGAAAAAATACAAGGATGGAAGTAGGGGATACATGTATTCCTTTCTTTCATCCTTGTATTTTTTCTATACAACAATGGATAGATATTATTCATTAGTACATTGAAGCCCACGTCATAGATTTCTCAAACTGAACAACTGCGGCATACTATTGATGAGTTAAGAAATAAAATGAGAGAGACTCTTGTATGCTCAAGGAAGATTGTTTGAGACTATAGCCCATCAAATCTAATGGTTACCATATCAAGTGGAAAAAAGAAGAAGAGTTATATAAAATAAAGTCAATTAAAGAGTATAATAAAGATGTGAGAATTTGAGAGACACAAAAAGAGGAAACCATGAAAGACATGCTTTGGAAAAAAACTCTACCCATACAAAAATTGATAAAATACATTGTAGCCAAGGTAGAGAAAATGTGGGAGTCTATAAATGAAAAGTTTGTAATAGGACTCAAGATAATAGAAGAGAAGATTGAACAAGAATCTATCAAGAATAAGAACAAGAAAAAGAAGAGGAATAATGGATGTGGAAATTACAAAAATGAAGAAAACTTTTCTATTGTAAAAGAGGTTATAGACTCAAGTTCAAAAGAAAAAAATGGATGCAATATGTGTCAATACAAATATCCTAAGATATTTTTTCCTGTTATGGCCCATTTACAAGAGTCTAAGGCATAGGTACTTAATTCAAAATATGTTAGAAGGAAAATGCCCAAAATATTACCATATCCATAAGGTAATTTCAAACATTCTTATCAAAACCCATACTATCCTAGCAAGGCTTATTTTCAACCACAAGAGTAATACTAGTAGTAGTACCAACAACGATAGTTGTGATAAATGCCATTGCCAAGGCAAGAATATCTACATCAATAACCAAATCCTTATGGATACTATATCCAACATCCTATATCTTCAAGTAGTACCTTGTTCCTGCTTCTTCTCATTACTAACAAGTTGAATGTCATCAGCCTATGATCCCTTACATGAAATCATAATTCTACATGTCTCAACCAACTATAGGTCACTCTCATCAGGCTTCTTATCCTCTATCACTCGTATTACCACTAATGATGCAAGGAGAATTGCCAACATAACCATAGTAGAAAAGTGTTACTAGGGTAGTTAGTATGCAAGGAGACATAATAACTAGTAGCGAATCAAGAGAAAAGAGACATCCTTTCATTAAGACAAGTCTAGAAAAGGTTCGAAGGATGGGAATTTCATCCAATTCTACTCCTCCTACATCAAGTCCTCAAGCATCATGCTTTAGACATCAACAAAAAAGAATCTACGAACTATCATTGGTGTAGGGATACCTTTTTTGAGCCCCATTTTCATCCCTATAGGTGGTCAATTGTAGGGTTTGAAAGTGGGTAGATGTCATAGAGGTCAAGAAGACATCTTTTCCAAGAGTTAAGTTGGCATAGGATATGTCTCAAGTGACTAGAAGGCATCTTATTTAGCAAGGAGATGTCTCATTCTAGCTAGAGATGTCTCTAGTAATATATCTCTTCTAGCTAGGAGATGTCACCTCAGAAGGAGATGTCTTAGATAAATAGGATATTTCTTTCATAGGCCAAAGATGTTTTGCATAAGTTTTAGATTTTTTGAAGAGATGTATTATTGAGCTTATAGATATCTCGTATGATCGGGGAGAGTTCTAACTTAGCAACTCCAAGTTTGAAAATAGCCAAAAAAGATGAAAATAAGATGGAAATAGGAGGAAATCTCCAAGTTGAGAATAGTGAATGTTTTCCTAGGATTCTTCTCTTAAATGTAATAATATAGTTGTGTGTTTTCATATTTTGTCAAGAGATGACAAGAGATTTGAGGAGAGGAGAGTTTTATTATGAGAGATTGCATGAGTATGTATGTATCCTTGTGGTCAATTGGGACTTTGGCCATTGTAGCTCTCAATTTTTGTGTAGTGTGTGATATCATTCTTATTTTTGTGGAAGACATATCATTTGGTTGTGCTTTCCATTAAGGAAAATTATTGTGTGGTTGTAGGGTCTCATGCTTTTCAATATTATTGAGTGTGCAATTTTGTTGTGTAAAGATAGCTAGTTTTTCTTATTTTCTAGTAAATTAAATTATCTTCATATATTTTGGATTTATTGTATGCTTGAAGAATTAAGGAAAATGGAGTGATCCTACTCTAGAAATACAAGCATTAGAGCATAGGTTGATTATTGTTTGGAATTTTATTGTAGCTTTTTGTCAATTTCAAATGGCTCCTAAGAAGAAATAGGTTCAAGCCCTAAATAGAAACATGGAAAGCATGAAATCTATGTTTTAGCTAATGGCTGCATAATTGGATGAGATCTATATCAAGGTAGATACAAATATCTATCCCAACCATATTCAAACTCATGATGATTATGAGCATTCACTGGAAATGTACATTCATGGGAAATGTAAATAGAGGAGATCATCTTGCAAGAAAATTGTTATTTCATATTAAGACTAGATGGTTTCTCAATGAGAAATTGATTCATATTTTAATTAATGAGGGAGCCCAAGAAAATGTTATTTCATCTAGGGAAGTTGCTAAATTGGGTTTAGAGACAAATCCTCATCCTAGAGCTTACAAGGTACATTGGTTATCAAGAGATTTCTCTTAAGAGCTAAGAGAATAATGTGTCTTAAAATTTAGAATTGGGAGTTATCATGAGGTTGTGAAATGTGATGTGCTACTAATTGATTTTTTTGACATAATTATTGAAAGAACTTGGAATTTTGATAATGATGCTTAATTTGATAGAGCAAGAAATGTGTGGAGTGTAGTGAGACCTAATGAAATCCATGAGTTGATTTCTATTATAGTTGTATAAGTGAGACATCAAAGCCCACTTAATGCTTCCTTAGTGTTTCTAGGAGAAATGAAATATATTAAGAAACATGATGAAGCTAGTTTTGGTTTTTTTGTTGTATCAACCATTGTCTCTAGTACTCATGTTGTACATGTAGAAATTCCAACAGATGTGTTAGGCTTGAAGGAGCAATTTTCTAAGGTGTTCAAAATGGAATTGGATGGATTTCCACTAATGAGAAATATATAGTACCAAATTAGCTTCAACCCTAGTGCTAACATTCCAAATAAGAGAGTATATAAGATGGCACCAAATCAATGGACAAAATGGTAAATCTAATTAGAGGAGTTACTTGCAAATGGCTTCATGAGAGAATTCATTTCACCTTGTGTAATTTAAGTAGTAATTATGCCAAAGAAGAATAGTGATGAATGAAGAATGTTAATTGATTGAGGATAGTAAACAAGATAAAAGTGAGGTTCAGGTTTCTTATTCCAAGGATCAATGATATTCTTGATGTCCTTACCAATGTAGAAGTCTTTAGCAAAATTGATTTAATGAGTGGATATCATCAAATTTGGATTAGTCCTTGTGATGAAGGAAAGAAAACTTTCAAAACCCCAAATGAATTATTTGAATGTTTGGTGATGCAATTTGAGCTTACAAATTTACCTACTACATTCTTGAAATTGATACATGTTGTACTCAAAGAATTGATGTGTAAGAGTTGTATTATCTTCCTTAATGATGTTTTGGTGTAAACTTCTAAGGAGGAAGAGTACTTGAATCACTTGAGGATAGTGTGTCTTAAATTGGAAGAGGCATATTTGGTGATCAATGTAAAGAAAAGGCATGTCTTCAAGAGGGAGACCACATATTTGGGACATGTAATTTCTAAAATCAAATTTAGATGGAATTTACCAAGGTAAGGGCTATTACAGATTGGACAACTTCTAAAAATGTTGGGAAGATAAAGATCATTTATTGGTTTAGCAAGTTTTTATTAGAGGTTCATAAAATATTTCTGTGGCATATCTTGGCCTATGTTTGTTTTGCTGAAGAGAAATAAAGATTTTAGGTGAGGCGATGAAACCCAAGAAGCTTTGACTTGTTAAAGATAAAACCAATGTTCGCAATACTAGATTTTCAAAAGCTTTTTCAAGTGGAGATGGATGTAAGTGGACATACCATTGGAGGGGTACTTTCACAAACAATAGGCCTATTGCTTTCATGTTAGAAAAGTTAAATAAGTCAAGGAAAAAATACAGCCTATATGAGAAGGATTTGTATGCTATTATTCAAGCAATCAAGCATTAAAGGTATTACTTATTGTCCAATGAGTTCACTTTGATGACATATAATAAAGCACTTTAGTTTCTCCATTCCTAAAAGAAGTTGAGTGCTAAACATATGAAGTGGATTGTACAATTACAAGGGCTCAATTTTTTCTTCAAGCACAAAAGTGAGAAAATATATACGATGACTAATGCATTCTCTAGGATACATGTGGTAAATTTTAGTGTGCATCATGTGGAAGATATGAATGATTTTGTTGATTTGTATGAACATGATTCACATTTTCAGCAAGTTTGGAGAAACGCCAATGAACCATTATTGAGAGTGATAGACTAATGAAGGGACTATCATATTCAAGATGAACTATTATTCAAGAATGGGGAGATATGTGTTTCCAATTGTAATTTTAGTAGAAAACTTTTGGTTAAAAAGCACTGTGATGGCATGGAAGGTCATCTGGGTAGACATAAAACATTGGAACTTGCAAGTAGGCACTATTTTTGGCTAGGAATGACATATAAAGTTTCCAAATATGTGAAGGAGTGTTTATCATGGTAGAAATTTAGAGGAGAAAAAGGAATGGACAGACATTATATGCCCTTGCTAATTCCAAAGGGTTCATGGAAAGGTCTATCAATGGACTTTGGGAGTGGGATTCCAAAGACCAAAAGTGAGAATGATGCTATCTTCATTGTGGTGGACAAGTTCTCCAAGATTACACATTTCATTCTGTACAAAATGGTGAGTGATACTTCTCTTGTTGCAAATTCATTTCTTTGGCATGTTATGAAGTTACATGAAATTCCTTGGAATATTATTAGTGATAGAGACTTCAAGTTCACTAGTCATTTGTTAAGGTTCCTTTAAAAAATTTTGGAGATAAAGTTGAATTTCTCTAGTGTATATCATCAATAATCTGATGGAAAAACCAAAGTGGTGAATAAGTCTTTGCTAAATATTTTGAGGTGTTTATGTGATGGAAAACCTAATAGGTGGGAAAATTTGGTGTCATATTGAATTTTCCTTCAATAATGTTTTTCATATTGCTATTGTTAAGAGCCCATTTAAGGTAGATTATGATTTTTGTCCAAAGATGGTGCACAATGTAAGGAGCTTGGATGGAGAAGCTTAACTAGCTACTAATTTTGTACAAGAGATGAGGGATTTTCATGTGTAAGTGAAGGCTAATCTTAAGAAGAAGGTTGAAGAGATAGTCATCATGAGGAATGAGGATAAGCAAAATCCTAAATTTACTATTGGTGATTTAGTTTGGATTCACTTGAAGAAGAAGAGACCGAGAGGTGTTAACTTATCAAATTTAAAAGCTAAGAAGATGAGTCCTTTTAGGATAAAGACTAAAATTAATTATAATGCTTTTAAAATTGACTTACCAAATGATGGGAGTATGTGTTTTATGCTTAATGTTATAGATCTTGTGCATTACCATGGATCGGTAGATGATAAAACCATGGAGGGTAGCATCAATGATTTGAATAAGGGTATTGACAAGTCCAAGACTTTAATGGAGAGGAAGGTAATTATACTTAAGAAGAGAGAGAAGGTTCCAATACTCATGAAGTAAAAAGGCATGAGTACTTGATCCATTAGAAGGGTCAAACTATTGATGATGTTGTATGGATCCATGAGATAAAACTTGCTGTGAGGGATTATCACAACCTAAGAATTTACAGAGGTTTAGTTATTTAATTTAATGCATGTGATTAATTATTTAATGATGTTAGATACATTTCAATAGATTAGCTCTAATGTTCTTAGTTAAATCATAGTATTGTATTATTATTACTACTAATATTAGTATTACTATTATTGTTATTGCTGTTGTTGAGGATCAAGGACTTAAAAGGGGGTTCAATAAGTTCTCCAATTAAAATTTCTGTAACCACCAAAATCAAAGATAATTTTTATGTGGTTCTACAACTTTGGTACATTCACACTTAGAGGGTAGAATCTGTGCACACCTTGAGACTTTGTTTCTTCAAAATGTGGTTTGAAGGGCACCACATCCTTTACAAGATTTGAGCTCTGCTCTATAGTATTTTAACAATATGAAATCATTCAACCTTGCAAGGTTCCAATAAGCTCAAAATGTGTTTTTAATGATTCCACAACCTTTACAAACATGAGCTTCACTCTAGAATATTTTGTCATGCAAGGTCTTAACAAGCTTAATGAAGATGCCTTCTTGCAAGAAGCACATCAACCCTACAGGGCTACAAAAAGAAAGAAAAAGAATAAGGAAGGCGTATAACTTGATTTAGATATCCCTTGCACTTGAGGCTCAATACAAGAAAACAATCAAATGATGATATAATGAAGAACAAAGAAAAATTCTCTTAGAGTAGCTAATGATGGATCTTTCAATTAACAGTGCTTGCTTAAATCCCAAGATTTTCACATCGTCTTATATCCTCAAAGTTTCTAGAAACTACTTGTAATTTGTGCAACAACTATCAAATGACTATTATAGATGTCTACTTCAATGAAAAGATGTCTAATTGTGACTAGCTTCAATGCAGGAGAGATATCTACTTGAAGATGTAGATGTCTACTATGAGATGTCTTCCAATAGACATCTACTATTCTAGATAGACATCCTTTGTTTTAGTGAGACATCTATCTTTCAAAGAAAATTTGAGATCTAAAGCATTTCTTTGGCCTTTTGACTTCTTGACAACCATTGGAACATCTTCATTTGGCTCATAGACTTTGTTAACATCCACATTGTTATCTTATCCTCTTTAGTTTTCATTTCATCATTGTAGCTCCCATTTTTAAAGTCTGTCTATTTGAATTCCTTTGTTGATTAACTCTCTTATGGTCTTGCAAGATCACAATCACACACACAACCTACATTCTACATTTTCTTTAAGATTTTGATATACCAAAAGGTCAACAATCTCCCCTTTTTTGGTGATGTCCAAACCTTAAGAAAATGGATTAGTATGTCTCATGATATATAATTTATTAAGCTAAGGATGATGCATATATGAAAAGCTATTTAAAATTTATGCATCTTGTAACAATGATTTTAGAGGGCCAAGATATAACCTATGATGTACAACACATAGACATTAAATACAAAGAGTCATAATTAAAGCCTTGTGAATTAAATATAGCCATTAAGGATTTAAAGGCTGAGTAATGAAGATCAATTACCCTATCTCTATACCATTCACTGGATAGAAAGCATCAATGAGCCATATTTGTTTAAATAATCTAGAAGCCATTATTGTCATTCAACACTTAGGAAAAATACACAACATATGCTTATGTCCCAAACATCATATATAAAATTTGCTTCCTTTTTGGACATCATCAAAAACAAACTTGGGCCTTAAAAACAAGAAGTTATATAAGGATGAAGCTCAACAATTAATCTCTAATAACAATGATCTTTGAACAAAAAAAATTTAAGAAACCCTTATCAACATAAGGTAAAGCAATGTCATGACAAGGAGAGTAAATATAAATAGTGTTTTAGATCTAAAGATATCTACACACAAGAATGATAATGTGGAATATTGTAAAAATAATACATATAAAAAAAACTGTTAAAGATAATCATACAATGTTTATCTAAGGAAATGCTCATTATACTTATCACATTTTCCATATTCAAAAGATAATATATAGTAATTCCAAGCCAAACAGAGTAAATAAATGCACACCTAATCTTTTAAGAAATAGATCAGATTTTAGAAGAGAGGTTAAAATAACATAGCTTGTCATATTAAATAAATCAAAAGATCAATCAAGGAAACTCCTAACCAAGATGTTCATGAAACAATAGCCATGTATATTTCAAGGTAGCTTAGAAAATCTCATCAATTGATTTTTAAGATTATCTTAGATGCTTTGTCAAGAGAGAGTGTGAGTACCTTTCTTACTCACATATACTATTAGTAGTGCTTGAGAGTTTTTAAGTGAGTATTGTTTAGCTCATTTTAGTAGTAAAGAACTTAAGTACATAAGAAAAATACATTCTTAACACATAAGACCTAAGATTGCCAACCCCACATTTCTCAACCTAGCATTAACAAGAGATGAAGCTATGGAACAACTTCACACTAAACTAAAAGGGGTTAAGGGTGTAATAGAGACAATGGTGTTCTACCAATCCTTGGTAGAGGCCACATAACACAAGATTCAAAAGGCCTTGGATTAGACTCACCAGAAGAATGTGCAATTGACTACAGAGAACCATCGCCTATGGAATGTTGATGTGCATAAGCAACAATTAACAGATTTCATCCATCAACAACAAGAGAAATTGGATAGAGAAAACATAGAACTAAGGAGATTGGCAGCAGAAAATAGAAATCTCTCCATTGAGAAAGTCCATGCCCTTTACCAAAAAATTGCAATTGAGGGAGCCACCTAGAAATCGAAGGCTCTCAAATTTGAGAGAGTCAAGAACCATTACAGAGAATAGGTTGGTCTACAAAAGGAAGTAAATGAAAAACACATCTAGTTGGTGAAGGTGAAAGTGAATGAACCCCTCCAATAGCTCCAATAGGGAAAAGCAGTGTGGCAACCCATTGTTGATGGGATAGATGCCTACAACAAAATAGAAATTCACATGAAGGAGCTACAAATTGAGGAGATGACAGAATATATGGACCTCACCAATCTCTGCTATGCAAATCTAGCCATGTTGACCATTGAACAGTCAAGGTCAGAGCTTGAGAAATAGGTGGCCAATTTATACTTGTTGTATAAGGCTAAGTCCAAGCATTTCAAGGACACCAAGAAAAAGCTAGCAATGGTAAATGCTAAACTTGAAGTACTCAAGGCATAATTTACTGATCAATGATCAACTACCAAGAACCTGGCCAAGAGCATGAATGACTACCAAGAGCTACAAAACACAATTAGGGCATTCAATATTGTACGTAAATAGTTCATTGTCTGGTTTGTCAATGTGAAGGAGATGTTCCCAATAATGCCCTGTCCATGCAATATCCCCATTCTAGCCCACATTAGTGATGTCTCATGGACTATGAATGATCCCTAGAGCAAGGAGGAGAAGATGAAAGCATTACTAGATGCCTTTCACCTTCCACCAGTGGTTGTAGCCATAGCCACCTCAACTACTACATGTGCCTCAAGCCAACGAAGGCCCTTCAAAACCTTAGGAGTTTCCATCACCTTAAACTGTCTGATCTTCTCCACCACCTTCACACCATCAGAGGATATGCTGTCAAATTTTTGTGTAGTCACATCATGGTGTTTAATTTTGTGTCAGTGATCACTTGATAATTCAAAGTATTATTTATATCATAGGAATGGGCATTCAACTACATTTTGTGAGATCAAAAAGTTTTGTAATTTGTTGATTCGTACACTCAAGCACTTAGTTTTGTCAAGTCAATTTGTTATTTCAAGAGTCAATCAATAATCCCATACCTTTCTAATTTTGTAAGGGAACTCAATGGTGAGTTTTCATTTAGTTGTGGGGGTATGATGAGTGTTAAAGTGTCATGTTGATAGGTCCCTGATGGGACGCAATATCGCATGGGCCACGATATCGCATACGCGATATCGCAACTGTCGCGATATCGCATACGCGATATCGCAACTGTCGCAATATCGCATCCCTCATGATATCACATACGCGATATCACATCCTCCCCTGTGATATCGCATCCTCCCCTGTGATATCGCATACGCGATATCGCGGTGCATCATCATATCTATAAATAAGAGGCGACTCTTCCTTGTTTTCTCATCCTAGGCTAGACAGTCGGGAAACTCTGGCAGATTGATCACTCCAGAGATAGAATATTTTCCATGTGCCTGCAGTAGGAGTCCTAAAGTGAACGAATCTTTAGTCGAGCAAACATTGTACCTGAACACAAGTTTGTGTACGGCAATAAAGACGAGCTTCTTGGATAAACCTTGCAATGCATGGAATAGGCTAATTAGGATTTTATTTACTATTATTTATTATTTGTTATTTATTATCTATTATTTACTGCTTTCTCTCTCAACCCTTCTCTCCTAGTTAAGTGCCTTAGAACGACCACTTCAAGCACGTGCATTACGCATGGTGATCCCAGCAACGACTAGCATTTGGTAGCCACGGTTGCATTAATTCAAGGTGTGTACAGTAAGTGGGAACGGTTGCTAACACTAGGTAATTTAGACTTAGTTCATTAATTAGAGTTAGTAATTAGTTTCTCAACCCTTCACCTTATTAGCATAGGAGACAAAAATTAAAAAAAAAGCTATAAAAATCATATACCTCAGACTTACTTAACCATACACCGTGACAACTACAAGTAAGTCTGGGAAGACAATGAATGATTAACCCTAAGTGTTCCATGGGCATGTAGGCACTTAGTCTACGAAGTTCGACCAAATCGCGCGTGCTACGCTCATATTCATATGGTTCAATGTAGGGGTATCTCGCCACTCATCATTGGCGCCGTTACCGAGGACTAAGTGTTTGTGCGCTGAATAGAACATAGGACATCACTCACATCGTTGGGAGCTTAAACAAACCTTCGGGTTAATTAAGAAAAAATTATATAACGATAAATTAGCACACTGATAAATAACAATGTCTTCTTCTAACAAGAGCAACTCACCGTCTAGGGATAATACGAGAACCAGTCGGCAATCAAAAACACATAACCAAAATCAGCCAAGTCCTCAACAATACTGGATAGTCTATACTCATCCCGATGAGTATATTCCAAACTTTACCTTTATCCTCCATCAAGATGAATAGCTGCGATGGAGAAATTTGCAAGGTAACATCGTGTTACCTTTGGATCGAGCAGTCCCAAACATGCTTCTCCGTGCTTTGGCATAGATTTATGAGGGACTCAAGGTAGGAGAGCCAACATATACTGTTGAAGGGCAAGGAGGTCCCACACATCATTAGTGAAATCAGAGATGGTGAACCACTCACAATGGATTCTCTATCAAAAGATGTTCTCCCTCCTAATGATGATGAGGAGGTGGGGTATCAGAACCTATGATCCACGATACATAACCCTGGTTCTGATCCCCGTGAACACCAGCTGTTCACTAAGGGAACAACAACATATAACAAGAACGAGCACTTAGATCGTCATCACGATCGAGGCTGAAACCACAGAAGAGAAGGTAGGAAACATCGTCATGGTGATGGTTCTCCTTCATCTTCCCCTTCTTCACATCATTCACCCTCTCCTTCCACCTTTGGGCGTAGTCATAGAGAGCATAACAATTAGGATAGAGGTAGGCAAAACAAGAGACCTCGACGGGAAAGTCAAGAGAGAGGATAAGGGCATGAACAAAGGAAAAGTAGGGAACAATGAAGACATCACAGGCATCATGAAAGAGATGATCATGATGAGCCCCTACTTGCCACCCGAAGTATGCTCGACATAACGGAGGCAATAAGAATTCCAACAAGGCATCAAAAGGATAGTCGGATCAAACACTTAAACATGAATAATATCCCATGCTTCGAGGGGGGATACAACGCTGATCCACAACATCATTTACAGGCATTCCATGATGCCTGTGCCTTGCAGAACATAGAAAACAAGTGGCAAAAACTTAAGTTGTTTCCCAGGACACTCATTAAGGAAGCAGAGAGCTGGTACCAGTCCTTAGAGCCGGAAACCATCAGGAGGTGGAGTACGATGTTAGAACTCTTCAATGATAAATATCAAACATACTCCAGAGTGTCTAAATTGCGTAAGCAGATCTAAGGATGGAAGCAAGGTACTCATGAACCCTTGGCTGCTACCATGAGCCGCTACTACGCATTGTTACATCGTTGCCCAGGCCATGGTTATGCACAGCAGGATCAACTCCGCCACATCGTAGATGGGCTAAGGCATGAAACTAGAAGAACCCTTGGGACTTATGCCCAAGGGAGACTATTAGAACTTAGATCCCATGAAGTTCATCACTTGTTGGAACAAGTAGCAAAAGAAGAAGGTGAACTACGAAAAAGAGAGAGTGCAGAGGAATACAATCGTGATCCCTCCCTTCGGAAGAAGGAAGTGAAATTTTGCGACGAAGAGGATGAGTCACCACTCAAAGAGTTGGTGAACAGAAAAACCTTGCCAATTCAAAAACTAACAACAGAAGTATCAGCTAAGATGGATCAATTGTGGGATTCCTTAGACTCCAGACTTGAAACTATCTTGAAAATTGTAGAGGAGTCTAAGGAGGAACGAAGTAGTGACAAAGGTAAGACAAAGCGGGGAAATTCAGGCCCTGCACATAACAAGGGTAAGGGGAAAATTACTATCTTTGATGAAGTTGTGGATTCAGACATAGACGATGACGATCGATGTGAGATCTGCCATTATGATCATCCCAAGGGATGTTGTCCAATCATCTCACATCTACAAGAGTCTGGGGTGTATGCAGTTAACCCAAGACTTAACCAATGGTAAACACCCCAAAGGTTACCTTATCCCCAAGGTAACCTAAGGCAATTCCACCAACCATTAACGTACTATCCAAGTGGAACTCCACCACAACCCATCAGACAGCATCAGCAGTGGCAATACCCACAATCATGGGGGATGCCACCGTTGACACAACAGTACCCTTACCGGCAACCTGATCCTTATGGATATTATGTGCAGCAACTGATTTCTCCAAGTGACTCTATGAGTCACATAACTCTCCAACATCACTACTAAGTTTAGGAGTACTTTAGGAGGACTCCTTCTCCTCCGGGAGGCACCCCACATACTTACCATCCTCTAACTCCATCCACACCTCTTCCACCTGTAGTTCCCATACAACCTGCTCCAACAATGCAAGGGAAACTCCCTGCTCAACTGCAGCAACGCCACGCTATGAGAGCTGTAAACATTCAACCCACTACTAGTTCTGACAACTGTAAAAAGAGAAGAACTTTCTTTAGAACGAAAAGCCCAAACAAGCTAGGCACTTTTACGAAATTCAAATAGACGCTCATTATTTCAGATCTCTCCCTTGTAATTCAGTCATGGGGGAGATGGCCACCTATGCTGATCATTGGACGCCCTTAGTTCTTTTTAGTTTTTGTTTTACACGTTTTTGTTTCGCACGTTTTTGTTTTACACGTTTTTGTTTTACAAGTTTTTGTTTTACACGTTTTTATTTTACACGTTTTTGTCTTTTTAATTTTTGTTTTACAAATTTCTTTAACTTTTCTTGTTTTTGTTTTACACATTTGTTAACTCTTCTTGTTTTTTTTTTACACATTTCTTTAACTTTTCTTGTTTTTGTTTTACAACATCGTTATACTTTTTCATTTTTGCTTGTGTGTGTGCGTGTGTGATCCACCTTGTAAGTTTGTCACCCAATAAGTGTTCTTCATGATGGTATGAACTATTTTCCTATTGATTCCCAATGTTTGGTTTTTACGTTTAAGTTATGATGTTGATACTAAGGTCTGTTCTTTTGATATGGCAGGCAATGAGTCCACTTCATCCATCCATCCACAAAGTCTATGGTCTCTCTTGGCTTGGAAATGTATAGTTCCTTTCTAATAAAAACTTTAACGAACGAGTGACTAGGCACTTCTCAAACTAAGGAAGGACTCAAGGTTTGACAAGGGTGTGACTTCAAGGGAACTTGATGCTTTTGTGTTGGCCATTCTCTTGGGTGCTTGGATGTTTTCTTCTTGAGTTTTCTTGTTGCTTCGACGTTACTCAATTATCGGGAAGCTAAGCAATAAAAATAACAAAGTCTTTGCATGGTGTGGTTCTCATGCATAAAAACATAAAACACAAAAAAAAAGAGAAAAAAGAAAGTGAGAATTCAAAGCACACCCCTTAGACAAAATAATTCCTTGGGCTACAAGCACTGGTTATGGAACCAAAAATGTTCCCTCTAACTAAGGCCCTTCTCTCTTCCCATTCTCTCCTCCTTGTTTCATAGGAATGGTGGTGACTCTTGGGGGAAGCATTCTTGTTATTCAAGGGGATGGATTAACCAGATGCATTGATGCAAAGTCACTGGATGTGGTTGGTTTGAGGCTGGAGTTGGAATGAGATTTGCCAAGTCACATTAATCATGAAACACACAAGGGGTTGTACACCACCTTGTTCTTGGGATTCCATTCCATTCTCTTCTCTCCATCCTTCTCTCCATTGTTCACCTCATTGCTGGTTGTATCATTAGTGTATATTTTGGTAAATACATTATTTTTTTTTGGTAAATCCTTATGGTTAAGACTTTCACTCTTGTTCCACATGACATTCCCAGAGCCTACGGACTCTTTGAATGTGGGTTTGTTAGGGCATTAAGGGCATGAGCCTGCTTTAGGGAGGATCCACTGACATTCCTATTCGGGGCACTAGTTAAATTCTTTCCCTTAACATTTTTGCAATTATTTTTACTTTGTTCATTTCCATCTTGACATCCATTTCATCGATGTCATAGTTGTCCCTTTTTATCTATCTTTCTTGTTCTTATTCTTTCTCCATTCTATCGCTACCGGAGGTTTGCGATTAGTCATGGGGGTATGGGGCCCGATTTTTTTGATTTTCTCCTAGCCCCAATTTTTTCAATTTTCTCCTAACCCCTACACCTTTGGTAGTCATCATTAATATATCTCTAGATCCATATTAGCCATACCACAACTCAACCAATAGACCTTTCACCGAAGCAAGGTATTAATTACATGATGATTCATTTACCCTTGCTAATAAAAGATTGTGTTGTGTGTGCAAATGGTAATCATGCAACAATGGAGGGGATCTAGAAAGAACATTCGGAATGGAGTAGTGCTGGAATCAGCTATGTAAGGAGCAAGACCGATGGTGCGCTTCCCGATGGACAACAAAAGGCACAATCTTGGCGTTGGCAGCAGCAACACTTCTTTCTCTCTTCTCTTTTCTCTCAGCTATCAAATGAGGCCTGATGTTAATGTAATAAGGTGTTCACCCTTGTTGTCTTCAACACCAATTTTATTTTGTCTTGTAATGATGATCCGTTCACATGTCACCCCATTAGTTTCCTTTAAGTCAATAATCCCATACCTTCCCGATATTATTGTAATGAACTCAAGGATGAGTTTTCATTTAGTCATGGGGGTATGATGGGACACGATATCGCATGGGCCACGATATCACGTACATCCCTCACGATATCGCATACACGATATCGCGGTGCGCTATCATATCTATAAATAAGAGGCGGCTCTCCCTTATTTCCCATCCTGGGCTAGACAGTAGGGAAACTCTGGCAAATTGATCACTCCAGAGATAGAATATTTTCCATGTGCTCGTAGTAGGAGTCCTAAAGTGAACGGATCTTTATTTGAGTAAACATTGTACCTGAACACAAGTTTGTGTACAACAATAAAGATGAGCTTCTTCGATAAACCCTGCAGTGCATGGAATAGGCTAATTAGGATTTTATTTACTATTATTATTATCTGTTATTTCTTGCTTTCTCTCTCAACCCTTATCTCCTAGTTAAGTGCCTCAGTATGACCACTTCAAGCACATGTGTTACGCGTGGTGATCCCAGCAACGACTAATGTTTGGTAGCCACGGTTGCATCGGTTCAAGGTGTGTATGGTAAGTGGGAACAGATGCTGATGCTAGGTAATTTAGATTTAGTTCATTAGTTAGAGTTAGTAATGAGTTTCTCAACCCTTCACCTTATTAGCATAGGAGACAAAAATAAAAAAAAAGCTATAAAAATCATATACCTCAGACTTACTTAACCATACACCGTGACAAATATAAGTAAGTCTGGGAAGACAATGAATGATTAACCCTAAGTGTTCCATGGGCATGTAGGCACTTAGTCTACGGAGTTTGACTGGATCGTGCATGCTACGCTCGTATTCATATGGTTGAGTGTAGGGGTATCTCGCCACTCATCAGCCCCCATTAATGTGCCTCATCGATGGGGTCCCATTTATGTGGTGTTACCTCGTCAACGTGGCCGCATTGGCATAGCATTTGCTACGTCTATGAGGATCCATCGATGCAGTACTATAGTAAAAACTATAAATACAAGCTTCTAGCCATGTTTGTGGATAATTAAGACATAGTAGTAGAAAAGCTCTTGCAGTTTGTTCATTTGAAAGTTAGAATATTTTCCTAACTACTTGCAACAAGAGTCATTGAGAATACAAATCTTTATTCGAGCACTATTGTACCTAAATCATACCAGTATGTATGGCAATAAAGATTAGCTTCTTCATAAACTTTGTAGCATTCTAGATAGTTTAAATGTTTTATTCTTCCAATTAATGTCTTCGATTATTTATTCAATATTTCTTAGTAATTAAGCTAATTAAGTAACTAAGTAAGATAAGCTAAATAGGTTAAATGCATAAGTACGATCACTTCAAGCGTAAACATGTATTCACGTGGTAATCATAGCAGTGTTATTACTTAGTGCACCTAGTAGCATAGCACTTGGTAACCCAGTAGTGGATACATGGGTTTAAGACATGTACAGAAAGTGGGACTAGATGCTTATGTTAGGACTAGTTAGAGAATAGTTAATTACTTAAACTAAATTAGTTGTTAAATTCTTTTCTCTATACTTTAAGTGCCAAAAAACATAAAACACAAAACAATAAAAATCATATGTCTTAATTACACTTAATCATACCATGTGCATCACAAGTGTAATTGAGAAGACAATGAATGACCTTTAGGGAAAGGTTTACTTCCTAGAAGACTAGTGTACTGGAAACTATAGAGTCCATCGAATTTGACTGGATCGTGCATGAACACTTTGTGATTTGTATGGTTGGACGTAGGGGTACCTCAACCACTCAACAAGATCACTTATCAATGGATATCAAAAGAGACCACTAGAAATAAAAGAAGCTTTATTATTTAATGCTGTGAAATATTTTAGGTTTACCTCAAAAAAGAGAGAGATGTCATTGTGAAAGACTTGACCACAACTAGTTATTGTCAAAACATATCCTAGATTTAGAGTAGCTTCTAGAGTGGGAGAGGAAAAATGGATAGATTATTGTTGGGCACAATTGCTACTACACTATCCTTTTAGAGATGTGAAATGTGATCTAGGAAGAAATGATGAAGAAATTAAACTAAAATGGATTTCTATTCAACACATATTTAAATTAGAAGAGGAGACATTCGATGAAGATTTAAATGCGCTTGCAAGGAAGAAAGGTAGTATAGAGATATTATTCTAGAAAGATAGGATGATATTGAATATGATTTTGAAATACTAAATCAACATCTACTTGCATCAACTCATTTTTAATGAAGTGAACTTGAAATGCTTGGATTAAGGGATTGAGATAGACAACATGAATGGTTAGCTAGCTATCCTGGAGAAGATGTTGCAAAGATTGCTACATCTTTTGTTCATAGTCATACATCACATGGGATAATAACACCTTCAAGAAATGACTACAATAAGGTGGACTTATCTTCCCTAGGAGTTCAACAGAAGAAATGCTATAAGATTGTTACCAACCATCTCTATATGCAACAATTTGAAATGAATCGAGTTAATCCCCAATTGATGATTATTCAAGGTACAACAAGCACAAGCGATGAAGTGTCATTAAGTTGATGTGTTGATGGGGCCCCATTTACGCAGCCACCTATCTCGGCCTATAAATAAGAGGGCCCTCCACCTCATTTAGGCATCATTTTGTCATTTTTAGCTAGACTCTTTCAGTTTTTTTTAGTAGAAGTTAAATTATTTTCCCAGTGCATGCCCGCAATGTGATGCTTGTAATTGTATGGAACCTTTATTCGAGTGTGACGTACTTGGACACGCACATGATCGGCAATAAAGATTGAGATTACTTCATCATTGCAGCATTCACTTAGTTTAATTGTTTTTGTTATTTATTGCTTTCTTAGTTAATATTTATTTATCATCATTTACTATTCCTGTTGTTAAATGCAGAATGAGTACGACTTAATCATGAGCATTTAAGTGTGACTACTTGGTAACCCAGTAGCGTACCTAGGATCTATGCTTGGTAATCCCAGTAGTAGTCATGCACGAGGTCAAAGATGTGTATGGATGATTAAGGAATGAATGCTCATCGCACTTAGGTTAGCTTAGACTTCATTTCCTATTACTCCTTAGTTTAATCAATATTATTCTCCATTGTCTCTAGGAGTAGCAGTAGTTTAGGATCACATCATACGCCTCACTCTGGACTAAACCATGCATGACAAAGTAAATACTAGTCCAGGTGGGAAGACAACGAACTGCGATCAACGTGTAACTATCTAGATACCACGACTAGCCTGTCCGTGGAGTTCGACCAGATCGTGCGTGAATGCTCGTATTCATATGGTTGAGTGTAGGGGTACCTAGCCGCTCATCAACAAGAAAATCATATCTCATTGATACTATTTGTAAAGAATTTAGTTGAACTTGCCCATCAGGAAAAAATAGCTTATTGATGCTCATGCCTACTATTGTTGTGACATATAATATTAATGCAGCTACAATACATTCTACATTAAAGATTGGAATTAGGGAGTATAAACCACTAGCTGCATTAGGTTTGGCATCATTACAAAATAGACACAAATACATAAAGAATATTTTTATAGATAAATGAGTTTTATACGTGGCAAATTACTTAGTTGCATTGATAGAAGACTTAAGGAAATATTTTCAAAAAATTAATTAGATAATTTTGGTGGTAGATTAGTGATACTCATTAGAGATCTTGTGCAACTTCTACCTATGAAAGATGTTATACTATACATATCATCTCAAATGCATGTAAAGAATTTGTGGTTGGCATTCAATACATTTGTAGCCTTGGATGATGTGTATTGGCAAAGGGATGGTGATCCATGACAACAAAGATTTAGATAAGTTTTGATGAATATACAAGAAAGAAAGATCAGTGATGATGATTATGAATTTTTAAGCTTAAAAATGAATCTTCCATTGACATCAGATGGGTGAGATGGGTTTGATGATTCTATGCATTTGTTTGATACAAGGATAAGGTGCATATGCATAATGAAAATGTATTGCTAAAAATGTAGAAGCTAGTTGCACAATACATAGTAAATAGAAATAAAAATGATGTCAGATTTTGGGATGATGCAAAAGGTGAATTAGATCAAGTAGTGTTCATTTGTGAAGCTACAAGGGTTATGCTTACCATTAATCTATGGCCAAAAATAGGATTGGTTAATGGTGCATTGGGAATCATTAAAAAAAAAATTTACAGTCCACACTATAAACCTCCACAATTGCCATCATATGTTATCATTGAAGTTGACTCTTACATTGGAGTACCATATGATCACAAACATCCTGGACAAGTACCCATCCCACCAATCATACATGGAGGATCTTCTTAGCTACTATTGAGATTAGCATGGGCTTTAACTATACATAAGTCACAAAGAATGACCTTGGAGAAAGCATGTGTAGATGTTGGTAGTAAAGAAGAGCAAGTCTTACATTTGTGGCACTATCTCAAGTAAAGAGTATTAATAGTTTCAAGATATTCCCTCCAATTTCCAAAGAAAGATACATCAAGATATCCAAGGCTTTTTACCTTTAAAGTAGATTGGATGAAGAGTAGTGCATGAAATCTAATGAAGAATGATTTTATAGTTTTTCTAATGATGTATTTTTACTATTGTAAATCTCAGAACATTTTCCATTATGCATTTTTATAATAATGAAAGTTTGAACATTGATCATTCATGGTATATTGTAACATGTTCTTGATTAGTCAATAATGGATTCTATGGTCTTTAAGCTACTCTATTTTTTATTTACACTTTCATGAATTATTTATAACTTTAGAAAAACGATCTATAACTTAACAACTACCTTACTGATGAGTGGCGAGGTACCCCTACACTCAACCATACGAAACGAGCGTCGCACGCGCGATCTGGTCGAACTCCGCAGATGGACTAGTTGTGGCACCTAGATAGTTAGCCTTAGGTCGCAGTTCGCTGTCTTCCCATCTAGACTAGTTTTGCATATGTCACGTATGGTTTAGTCTAGATGAGGTGTATGATGTATTCTAATTCTAACGCTACTCCTGATGGCAGTGGAAAATAATACTAACTAATTCTAAGCTAAGAGGAACAGGATAAGAAAATCTAATCTAGCCTAAGTGCGACGAGCAACCGATTCCTTGATCAACTATACACATCTTGGACTTCGTGCACAACTGCCACTGGGACTACCAAGCATAGGCCTAGGTACGCCACTGGGATTACCAAGCGCAGACCCCAAATACGCCACTGGATTACCAAGCGTAGATCCCCCTAGCTACACCACTGGGCTACCAAGCAGTCACACTTAAATGCTCGTAATCAAGTCGAACTCGTTCCGCTTCTAGGAGTGAAAGGGTGAGAAACTAAGCGCGATAAGTAACCGATTCCTTAACTAGCCGTACACACCCGAAGATGCTCGTAGTCAAGTCGTACTTACACCGCGCTATGAAAGCAATAAATAACATTAAATAAATAACAAATAAATAAACTAAGTGAATGCTGCAATGATGAAGTAATCTCGATCTTTATTACCGGTCATGTGCGTGTCCAAGTACGGCACACTCGAATAAAGACACCGTACAATCACATTCACCACACTGCGGGCAGACACGGGAAAATACTAACTCTTGAGGGATCAAACTGCCAGAGCTTCACTACACTAAAACTGGGATGTCAAATGAGGAAGAGCCGCCTCTTATTTATAGAAATTGCGGCTGACTGCGATATCGCGTACGCGATATCGCAGGGAAGGACGCGATATCGCTTACGCGATATCGCGGCCGACGCAGACCGCGTCTCATCATACCCCCACGGCTGAATAAAAACTCGTCCTCAAGTTACAAGGAGAACAAGCTACAGTGATTACACAGTGGATAGGTATGGGATTATTAACTAGAAAAAGAAATGGACTAATGTCGCAGTGTGGGAAGACACAACACAGAGAAAAACTGCTACAACTGCAAAAATGGGGAACTCATGTAGTTCCTGGTGGCGGTGGCTCCTCCATGGGTGCTTTCCCTTTGTCACGTGCTCCAAGTTTTGAAGATTGATGACGCTGAAGAATAGCCTGGAGTTTCTCCTCTTCGATCCGAGGATCTTGTGCCGTCCATGCTGATGCTCCGATGGTTGATGGAGTCAGTACTTCCCACAGACAGGGTAGTTGCAGGAACATCTGATTAGCTTTGACATACCATGCCGCAAACACCCGTCGTTCCTCTTCAAAGGCTCTGGCTTTGTCTTTGTATTCGTGAAGTTCTGTTAGCCATCGAGCCAAGTCGGTTGCCACATCTTTCTGCCCTTGGTAGCTCTCTTTTACCACCGCGAGTTTAGAATTTGTAACATCTAATTTTTCAGCCAACTTCTTTCGTTCTGCAAACTCTGCCTCATATTTGATGTAGGTGGAAGCTACCTGCTGCTCGAGCTCTGACATCAGGCGTCCTGCTGTTAACATGGCCAGGTTGGCATATCGAAGGTTGGCCAACTCCATGTATTCAGTTAAGTCTTGGATCTGCAGGTCCCGGTTCTTAATTTCCGCCTGGTGGGCATAGGCATAAGTGTCCAATATGGCCCCCCAATCAGTGTGCTGGGCACTGATGTTGTTGATTTAGGCTTTTGCCATATGAATCTCCTTTTCCAGGATCTGTTTGTACATCCCCACCTAGTCACGGAAGTGCTCCTTTAGCTTCTCGTGTCGTTTAGCCTCATTCTGCCACGCGCTAATCTCGATGGCTGATTTCTGTTGAATAGCGTGCACCTCCTCCATTGAGAGGGTTCTATTTTCTCTGGCTAAACGACTTACGTCTTGGTTGACTTGAATGAATTGTTCCCGAAGCCGATGAAAGTGCTCATCGAGAACATTCTTTTGCTTCTCCACAGAGGTCAACCGAAGGTTATCTGCAACCAACTGCTTGTTTTCTGCTTGTAAGGTGATGAGCTGCTCTTGTAGTTTCTGCACTTCAGCCTCAGCATGCTCAGCCCTTACTTCGGATATGACCAGTTTCTCCTTGGTTGAAATGAGGTCTGACTGCATTGCGGTTACATCCTGAGGGATGTCAAACATAGACATTAAAACTTGTCCTGTTTGAAGCAATCTGTCCCATGCATCCTCATGTTCTGCAGGAGTCATTGAGGTTCCGAAAATGGTTTGAGCATCCTGTGCTCCTGAAAGATCTGTCGGTGGCACAACAGGTACATGAAAAGATTCCTTGATGTGGTCAGCTAACACATCAGCTGCTCCAGCGGCATCATGGTGTTGCATGACCACCATTGTGGCCCCTTCACCAGTCTCTAATTGCACTTGAAAAGATGCCGCATGCCCAGAAATCTGTTGTGACCATCTACTTTCCCCTCCTCCTGTTTGCACTGACAATTCACCCCTTTTGCTATCTATTTAAATTGTAGGCTGCCGGGCATCATCGATGACACGGAAGAGATTGGCGTCATCACGACTTCCCCAACTGATCGTCTCAGCAATAGCCCTCAAATGGCTCATTGACGATCTATAGTCTTGCGGCAGCAGCTGATCCTCGCCTGTACCGGGTTCTGCTTCTTGTTGTTGGCTAGGACCTGTGGCTGGAGGTTGACTGGGTCCTGCAAGCTGAGTTGCAGGGGTTTCAGTCACTTATTTTTCATTTTCCTCATCTGGTCCCAACTCTTCGCCAGTACTCTTTCTTGGAGCTGGCGCCTTTAATAATTCAGCATAAGAAGCATTTTGGGCCTTTCGGAGGACGTCATTTGTATATCCCCGAATACCTGCCCGACGGCACAGTTTTCTGATAAGACAGGGAAAAGGGAGTGCCATTTTTCCTGTCTTCCGTTCTTCGAATCGCCTTAGGATCTCCGTCAAATATAGATGAGGAAGGTTAGCATTAACCTTTCCCATCAACACTCACATCCTCTTGCCGCGTACATTGATATTCTCTTTAAGCCTTTTGTGGGGAAGAGGTGATAGGTCCCGATTTTGAAATAGACTTGCTCTTCTGTGGTCAGCTCACCAAAAGCCTTATCTCTGCCATAGGCCTTCTCTAGCCAATCCTTTCACACATCAGGGTCGGATCGAGTGGATAACCGAGCAACATGGGGGCCTGAATTCGGGAGAGATTTAACACTTCCGAAATCGCCTGTGCAGAAAAATCTACTG
>MNCI01034697.1:1108829-1276749 GCA_015680685.1 Gnetum montanum
CACACTCGAATAAAGACACCGTACAATCACATTCACCACACTGCAGGTAGACACGGGAAAATTCTAACTCTGGAGGGATCAAACTGCCAGAGCTTCGCTACACTAAAACTGGGATGTCAAATGAGGGAGAGCCGCCTCTTATTTATAGAAATTGCGGCTGACTACGATATCGCGTACGCGATATCACAGGGAAGGACGCGATATCGTGGGGGATGCGATATCGCGGCCGACGCAGACCGCGTCTCATCACTTACAAATGAATGATGCATAATTATAGATAGAATCCTTTTTATTTGTTATGTTTAAGTCATCATCACTACAAGAGATGACTGGCAACCACTAGCTTAGTTATATATTTATAACATATACTTATAATTTGGCCGAGAGATTCTTATTCATTAACTAATAAGTTATTTAAGTCAAAAATTTCATGACTTTAAGATGAAGAACAAGATTTACAAAATCCAATTTTCATGACTTCTAGATGAAGAACAAGATTTTTATATCAAATTTTTTGTAACAATGGGTTTTAGAAAAAAAATATTTACATTAATTATTATATGTTCTCATTCTTGACCAAATTTGTTATTTTTGTATGCTCTGATAAGTCATGTAAATTTGGTCAAGAGTGAGAACATACAATAACTGATGCAAATATTTTTTTCTAAAACTTGTCATTACAAAAAATTTGATATACAAATCTTGTTCTTCATCCAAAAGTCATGAAAATGTTCAGAAAAAATTGTGCCAAAAACAATGACCAAATAGCACAATAATTGAATTACACAAGAAATCAAAGATGTGAAAATAAATTGAAACTAACCTCCAACCATTGATGTCTTTACATGAACTTGTTGCAGTGAGTGTTTTAATTCTTCTATCACATCAACGCTCAACAATGATGGTGTATGTAGACTCTAAGCATTTGTAATAAGGACCAAAACTATAACACTTTTGTGATTTCTTCTAGTTCCTTTGTTCTCCCATCAAGAACATTTTATAAGCTAGAAAAATATCAGTTACCAAACTTTTAGTTTAAATGGAAAATATGAGATCACTCTTGTGGTAACTGTTACAAATCGTTGATTTTCTCGTATGGAATGATTACAAATTGTTCATTTTCTCATAACGGTCACATTTATGGAACTATTACAAATCATCGATTTTCTAGTAAACAGTTACATTCTTCCACTTGGTCTCCATGTTTGAATTAATATCCATCAAACCCAAATTTCAAGAGATGAATACATGAATCATGGTAATAGTTCCTCTGAATATGAGTATTATCATCCATGTATTATAATGTATTATCTCTTAAACTTAATTCCTTATATAGTAACTAAACTTTATGAATAAATCTAATGTTCATTTTACGTCTTGCCATATGTGAATTTTCTCTAATAGCTATATGCGCAAACTAAATATGAGAAAACATCATAATTGAATAAGAGTTTTATTAAGATTATAAAATTGTACATAAAAATTACATTATGGAACCAAGTCCCATCTGAACTATGTGACTTCAGAGGCATTACTTTTGTCAAAGGATCAGCTATCATCAATTTAGTGCTTATATGCTCAATGATCACTTTTGATGAACTTTATGGATGAAAATTTCATCATTAAGGTGCTAGTCAAAGCCTTGTCTTATGACTCAAATTGTTCATCAATTGCCTTCATCAAAGCTCACACATTTTCATACTATTTTAATGAACCACACATAATAGTCAGGATCTTAGTCTTTATGAACATGACACAAAGGTGATTAGATCACTCCCATTTTTCATAAGGGCCAACATCATCTGGTTGGCTAGTTCTTGCAATAGTAGGTGGTTCATCCTTACAAATAGCATAGTCAACATCCATCTAGCCTAAATGAAGGAGAATCCTCTCCTTCCACACCAAACAATCATTGCCCTTTAATTCAAGAATGTCACATTTAAAATCAGAGTAGTTCATAGGTTGTATAACTACATAAATTAAAACATGCTTATGTCACTAAAATTGAGGTTAAAATACTATATGACATGTTTACCAATATAAATCATGCAAAAATATGAATTAAATGACATAAAATTGCCTGTGGATTGAATTTTAATTCAAACAGATTGATATATCCTTATGATGAAATTGTTAAATTATATCCCTTTTCTTAATCCCTATGGGCAAATTAAGAAAAATAATTTAGTACATCATCTTGATTAATCATATTTGATGAGCGATGAAGGTACCCCTACCCTCAACCATACAAATCACAAAGTGTTCATGCACAATCTGGTCGAATTCCATAGACTTTATGTCTTTTGATACACTAGTTGTCTAGGAAGTGAAATCTTCCCTAATGGTCATTCGTTGTCTTCCCAATTACATTTGTGATGTACAAAGGTATGGTTAAGTGTAATCAAGGTATATGATTTTTATTATTTTATGTTTTATGTTTTGTGTTCTTTGGTTCTTAAAGTAGAGAGATGAAGTAATTTAATAGCTAATTTAATTTAACTACTTAACTAGTCTCTAACTAGTCTTAACATAAGCATTCCCACATATCCACTACTGGGTTACCAAGCACTATGCTACTAGGTGCACTAAGCAATAACGTCGTTGGGATTACCAAGTGAATACGTGTTTACACTCAAAGTGGTCATACTTATGTGTTTAATCTATTTCGCTTGAACAATTATCTAATCGTTAAAAGTCTCATTTAGCTTAATTTAGCTTAATTAATTATGTATTTAATGAAAATAATGAATGCATAAATAAATCATTAATCTATTCTAAGTGCTGCAAGGTTTGATCAAAAGGCTCATTTTTATTGTCATATACACTGGTATGGTTCAGGTATAACAGTGCTTGAATAAAGATTCGTACACTTTCTGACTCCTACTGTAGGCACTCACAAAAATATTTTAACTTCCAAATGAAAAACATTACAAGAGCTCTACTATTATTATGACTTGATGCTCATAAAAACAATTGTGAGCTCAAATTTATAGTTTTTATTACAGGACTACATCGATAGGGCCTTGTAGACATAGCAAATGCTACGTTGATGCAACCCCGTTGATGGGGCAACACCAAGTAAATGGGGCTCGTCGACGAGGCCATGTCAACGAGGGTCCATTGACGTAATGCTTTAATGTTTATCATACCCTCACGACTAAATGAAAACTCATCCTTAAGTTCCTTTACAAAATTGGAAAGGTATGGGATTATTGACCAACTCTTGACATAACAAACTAACATGACAAAACCAAGTACCCAAGTGTACAAGTCAACAAATTACAAAAGTTATAGTGTTCATGACACAAAATTGAACATCATAACATGACCACACAAAACTGGATAGCACATCCTCTAATGGTATGAAGACAATGGAAAAGATCATACAGTCCCAAACAGTGGAGTCTCCTAGGGTTTTGAAGGACCTTTGCCAACTTTAGGCACATGTGGTGGTTGAGGTGGCTATGACTATCCTGCTATAGTTGCAACCTAGTTCCCACTAGTCAGTCTAGTAGTTCTTTGTGTTGTGCTACATTTATTCTACTGTTTGTGGTTTCTACAGATACCTACACATCCTTGAGTGTAGTGACATTTGGTACAGATGTCATAGGTGCATTGAGGGTTTTGGCTATTCCGTCAACAACCACCTCTACTATAGTCTCCTACCCTTAGTGCTGCATCACCAATACAGTTGCCTCCTCATCTTCCTCCAAGCACACTGAGAAGGTCATGGCATTTCCAAAGATTTTTGGGAGTGACTACTATTTTGTGAGAGATATTGTGACCTCTCTAGCACTAGGATTCGACCTTATGGGTAACTGTGTTCTTTGGGCTAAGAAAATAGATCCACCTTCACCCATCAAGCTGATTGTTTGGGCCACCTCATTTAGGTGACTCATTGCTAGTCTGTACATAGATGGGTCCTCACGACTCATGCTTGCTCATTGCTCTTATTCATTCAAGAGCCATTCTTAGTGTTTACATAATCATTGGGTTGTTGTAGCAATGTTTGACATAGTTGTTTGAGTGGCAAGTGGAGGTGGTGATTGTTGCTCCTCTTCTTGAATGGTAGTTATAGGCATCTTATCTTTCATCATCTCTACCCAATTAGTAGCTAGAGCATGCTTAATAGCATCATTCATATAACAGAATATTCCTCCCCTCCAATAGAGTTTTCTAATGAGGCATGGAAAGGGGAGTGCCTTCCTTCCACATTCATTTTCTTTAAATCGCTTCTCCATCTCTAGATAGATCAACTATGGAAGGTTGACAGGGAATCTTTCACTCATAACAACACATGCTTGAGCAAAAAAGGCAGTGATTTTATTTGGCCTCACCATGGGATTGAGGTGGAAGGACATAATCTTGTAGTGGATCCTTTAGGCTAGTATGAGCATGCTAAACTCCTTGCAGTCAACACTATAGCATTATTGCACCCATTCTTTCTTAATGCTGAAATCTGCTTGCATTGGAATCTCAACAAGACTTACCCCTGTTTCTGGCAACCTGAGCACTTCAACAATAGCTTGCACTAAGTAGGACACTAAGATGTCCTTGATTTTTATCATTGATCTAGCCTACCTATTATTCCAGAATAGGAATGTCTCTCCCATGTACCACTCCCTAGTAGAAGTGATGAGTGGCCACATGGGAGAAGCCTTTAGTTGGTCCTACACTTCTCTTAGTGCTTGTTCTAGGAAAGTGTCAAAGTTCAACTCCTCAAGCATCATTTTTTGGACCTCCCTTGATCTAATTTGACTTAAGCAAGCTTCTATTATGATCACCTCGAGATTTTCTTATTGAAATAGTGCATTATCCCCGTGGGAGTGTTCTATGGCTACTGTTGGTTCCAAAATCTATTAAATAGATTCCACCAAGGCCTCTTCCCTAAGAGGAACTATGGCATGGGTTGCAAGTGATTCTTCTTAGGCATGTTCTTGGCCCCTTCCCATTCTAGGCTATTTCAATGTTGGTTGAGATGGTCTTGCTTCCTGCATGTGTTTGTCTTTTGGTGCCATCTACAATCACAACACATCCATGAATCAGTAGATATAATGTGTAACTTTAAATTTTTGAATACCTTATTTCATTCGTCAGTTACACTTTGGCTAAGGTAGGACCATGGTAGACTAATTATTTTTTATTTTATTAATTTTTATTATAAATATCATTGGGACTTGTTGGAAAGGTTTAACTTTTGTAATTTGGTGTTAAATAGTTGATTTCTTAGCTAAACCATTATGGGAGTTAGAAAAATGGCAAAAACTTTTCTATCAAAAATGGCAAAAACTTTTCTATCAAAAATGGCACATTTGTGGCCCCCACAATGAAGAGCTTACCTCCAATAGCTGAAATGATTTGGATAAACAACTAGGAAGTTATGGGCTCTAAAAGGTTTCGGGCTCTAAAAATTTGAAAAATTCCCTTGGCATTTGTAAGAAAATGTAAAAATTTCCAAGTGGGGTTACACATATATATAGAATTTTTCTGCTACATCGATGGGGCCCCATATACGGGGCCTCATATACAAGTCTGCTGTTGATGGATCCTCATATACAAAGCCTATAAGGAAAATTTTGAAATTTGAATATTTTAAAAAATACAAGGTATGGGATCCCATTTTATTTTTTAAAATATTCAAATTTTAATGAATTTAAAATTTTGAAATTCAAATTCAATGGTTCTTTAAAATATTCAAATTCATTGAATTTAAAAATACAAGGAAAATTTTGAAATTTGAATATTTTAAAAAATAAAATGGGATTATCTTTGAATTATGTTGCTAATATTAAGGTATGGTTCTTTTGGTAGTAGGCAATGAGTCCACACCATCCACTCATCCATACAACTCTATGGTCTCCTTTGGCTTGGAATTGTACAGTTCCCTTTTTCTAAGTAAACTTGTTAATGAATTGGTGGCTAGGTATTTTTCAAACCAAGGAAAGACTCAAAGGATGGAAAAGGTGTGACTTCAAGGGGATTCAATGCATTGGTGCTAGCCATTCTCTTGGGTGCTTGGATGCTTTTTCTTGGGTTTTCCACCATTCTAACATTTTTCAAAAATCGGAAAGCTAAGTGAATAAAAATAAGTCTTTACATGGTGTGGTTCTCATGCCAAAAAAACAACAACAACAAAAAGAGAGGAAAAAGAGAAAAAGGTGAGAATTCAAAGCATACTCCTTAGACATAATAAAGCAATATGGGCTACAAGCGCTAGTTATGGCACTGTAAAGACATCTCCATCTCACTCTCCTTGGGATGGTGGTCACTCTTTGTGGAAGCATTCTTGTTGCCTCAAGAGGATGGATTGGCCAAGTGTATTGATGCGAGGTCATTGAATGTGGTTAGTTTGAGTTTGGATTTGGGATGAGTTCTACTCAGTTATCATAACCATGAAATAAACAAATATCTTTACACAACTTGTTCTTGGGATTCCATTCCATTCTCTCCTCTCCATATTTCTTTCCATTTTCCACCTCATTGCTAGTTTTATCATTAGTCTGTTCTAGGTTGATGCATTGTTTTTCTTTGGTGAATTCTTGTGGGTAAGTTGTAAAATCTTGCTTCCAAATGACATTCCTAGAGCCTACGGACTCTTTGGTTTGTGGGTTTGTCAGGGCATAAAGGGCATGAGCCTACTTTGGGGAGGACCCACTGGCATTTCTTTTTGGTGTAATTGTTAACTTTTTTCCCTTAAACATTTCTTACAATCAATCATTTCTTGTTTCATCCCCATCCATGACATCCATTTTATTGGCATTGCCATTGATATTTTTCATTTTTTTTGTTCCTCATGTTTTTCCATCTTATAGCTACCGGTGGTTCACTCTTAGTTGTGGGGGCCCTGGCACAAATTTTTTAATTTTTTCCATTTTACTAATTGCCTAACCCCTACACCTTGGGTAGTTGCTAGTGATAAATCTCTGAACTAGTTTCTGCCATAACCAAAACTCAGCCAATGTGCTTCATGTCGAGGCAAGGTATCAACTGCATTGTGGATTATATATCCTTGCTCATTTGTGACTCTGTTGTGTGTGTAGATGGTGATCATACCAAGAATGGACTAGGCTTGGAGAAAGCACTTAGGATAGACCAAAACTGGAGCATTTATGAAAGGAGCAAGTCTGGTGGCATGGCTATGGATAAACAATGGAAGATGCAATCTTAGCATTGACGGTGACACGCTCCATTTTCTTTCTCTCTCTTTCTCTACAAGCTACTGATGGGATGCGATATACGCTATATCACGTACACGATATCGCGGTGCACCGTCATATCTATAAATATGAGGCAGCTCTCCCTTGTTTTCCATCCTAGGCTTAGACAGTAGTGAAACTCTGCCAGATTGATCACTCCAAAGAGAGTATTTTCCATGTGTCCGCAATAGGAGTCCTAAGTGAACGGATCTTTATTCAAGCAGACATTGTACCTGAACACAAGTTTGTGTACGGCAATAAAGACGAACTTCTTGGATAAACCTTGCAGTGCATGGAATAGGCTAATTAGGATTTTATTTATTATTATTTACTGTTTTCCATTTAAATGCTTTATTAGGAATTAAATCTTTCTCAACCCTTCTCTCCTAGTTAAGTGCCTCAATACAACCGCTTCGAGCATGTGCGTTACGCGTGGTGATCCCAGCAACAACTAGTGTTTGGTAACCACAGTTGCATTGGTTCAGGGTGTGAACAGTAAGTGGGAACGGATGCTGATGCTAGGTTAATTTAGACTTAGTTCGTTAGTTAGAGTTAGTCAATTAGTCTTTCAACCCTTCACCTCAATAGCATAGGAGATAAAACATAAAAAGATATAAAAATCATATACCTCAGACTTATTTAACCATACACCGTGACAAATACAAGTAAGTCTAGGAAGACAACGAATAATTAACCTTAAGTGTTCCATGAGGCGTGTAGGAACTTAGTATGCGGAGTTCAACCGAATCGCGCGTGTTATGCTCGTATTCGTATGGTTGAGTGTAGGGGTACCTCGCCACTCATCAGCTACCAAATAAAGGCTTGGATGTCATTTATATACAAGTGTTCAGCACAATGGTCATGAACACTAATGTTGTAATATGCTTATTGATCCATTCACTAGGTACATTGAGCCTGCCATCCCATTCCACCGTCAGTTGTCAATGAGTTAATAATCCCATCTGATGAGTGGCAAGGTACCCCTACACTCAACCATACGAATACGAGCGTTTTCATGCACGATCTAGTTGAACTCTGCAAATGGACTAGTTGTGGCACCTAGACAATTAGCCTTAGGTCGTAGTTCGTTGTCTTCCCACTTGGACTAGTATTATATTTGTCACGTATGATTTAGTCCAGAGTGAGGTGTATGATGGATTTCTACTCTAATGCTACTCTTGAGGGCAATGGAAAGTAATATTATCTAAGCTAAGAGAGAAAGGGTAAAAGAATCTAATCTAGCATAAGTGTGATGAGCATCTGTTCCTTGATTATCCATACACATCTTGGACTTCGTGCATGACTACCACTGGGATTACCAAGTGCAGATCCTAGGTACGCTATTGGGTTACCAAGTAGTTACACTTAAATGCTTGTAATCAAGTCGTACTCATTCTGCTTTTTAACATGAGTTTAAGGGTAAGAGAGACTAATTAGGAAAGTAGTAAATAACAATTAAATAGATAAATAAACAAAGTGAATGCTGCAATGATGAAGTAATCTCGATCTTTATTGTCGATCATGTGCATGTCCAAGTATGTCACACTTGAATAAAGGATGTCATACAATTACATTTACCACACTGCGGGCAGACACTAGAAAATTATTCTATCTCTAGAAGGGAAAAACTGTCAGAGCTTCGCTAAGGAACTAAATCTAGATGTGAAACAAGGGAGAGATGCCTCTTATTTATAGAACTGGTGGTGGGCTACAATATCGCCTACGTGATATCGTGTATGTGATATCGTGGTTGATGTGATATCATGGCTGTGATATCGCGTATGCGATATCGCGGCCCATGGGATATCACGGCTGTGATATCACAGCCAGCAAATTCATGACTCATCATACCCCCACAACTGAATGACAACTCGTCCTCAAGTTACAGAGAGAATAAGCTCCATTGATTACACAATGGATAAGTATGGGATTATTGACTGACTAGAATGGATTCATGTCGCAGTGTGGAGTCAGAACAAAATTGAGACACAACACAAAAGGATATCCTATGATTACAAAATGGTGGAACTCATGTAATTCCTGGTGGCGGTGGCTCCTCCATAGGTGTCTTTCCCTTTTCTTACACTCTAGGTCTTGGGATTTGATGGCGTTGAAGTATGGCCTAGAGTTTCTCCTCTTGTAAGGCCTTGAGTGCCTTGGCACGCGTGTAAGTTTGCGCTTGTGCCATAGAGGCATCCTAGTCAGCCTTCTCTTTTTCTTCCTCCACCCTTTTATTCTTTGTCAATAGTTTATTAAGTTGCTCAATTCTGAAAGTGTTCAGCTAGTTTTGAGCAACTTTTGGCCCTGTATTTGGAAGGTTTAATACTTCCAAAATGGCTTGAACAGAGAAGTCAACAATCACACCACAATTGTTAACCGTGGTACCTTTTTCTTTATTGTGCCAAAATTGGTACATTTCCCCTAAGTACCAGGCACTGCTTTCAGAGAGGGTAGGCCATAATGGGGATCCTTTAAGGTGATCCCTAACAGCCTCTGGTGTGAAAGGTTCATAGTTTAATTCCATGATTACTACAGTGAATATGGACCTTTCATGGATGGTCTGAACACAATCCTAGGTCAGCGTGAGATATCGTCCTTGTTCAAACACTGCAGCAGCTCCTTCTTTTGACTGCCTTGATTGTACAACAATAGGGTCTTCTTGATGGATGCTAAATGATTGTTCCTCCTGCTCTGCATGTTGTTCGATAGAAACTTGTCCTTCACCTCTCCTAGGTTGTTTGATCACACCTTGAGCAGGACCTTCCTGTTGTCTGTGTTTTGGGGTCATCTGCAATCACACGGGACCAATCGTTAGCAAGGTTGTTACCAAAATTAGGTTATACCTTACTACTTGCCTTAATAGATTTACTTTATTTCCATGTGATGTTAGTTATTGGAAGAACAGGTCCCCGAAAGATTATAATGTTGAGTCCTCTTTACTTAGGTGGTTTCCAAATTTAATTTTCTAGTATAACTAAGGGGATGAAATTGTTTTTGACACATTCTATTCTTAATTTTAAAACTAATTACCCTTAAAGATGTCCCTTGGGTGATGATGAATTTCAAAAAATTTTGAAAAATTTATGCACTATTCGGCGTGTGCCCTCCCCCACGAGTAAACTGAACACTCCGGGTTCAAGCAGGTTCAAATGGAATAAAAATCAGAGTACTAGAGAGCAAGATATAGTGAGAAAAGCAAGGGTTACTCAATCACAAGTCGTAGAAAGAAAATTCAAAAACTCCCCCACGTGAATGAAAAAAATGATGCTAAGTGTTGCGGGGGGGTCACTTATTTATAGGTTTTTGGGGACGCGATATCGTGTACATGATATCTCGTCCCTAGTGATGTGAGGCACAACAAAAAGACCGAATTTTGAAGGGATTTTCTTGAAATAAATGTTGTAACTTAGGACATTAGGCTATTGTTAAGGAGTTCTCGGGTAATTAGATGGTTTTGAAGGTACGAATAATGACGAGTGAGTGTAACTAATCAATAAAACCTTGGGTGGTAAGAAAAAGGTTATGTGATGGTTCATGGGAACGTTGAAATTTAGAGGGGTAATAGTAGGGAAAGAATGTTATGAAAAATGACTTGAGGGTAAGAAATGGTGTGTGTGAGCTATATCATAAGTGAAGATTACAAAATATTACACAAGTGGATCCTCCCCAAAGCAGGTTCTAACCTATAATGTCCTTGTGTAACCACACTTAAAGTGTCCGTGGGCACTAGAAGGGTTAAATGTAATCCACACTAACTCCACAAAACACACACATGTAATTATCATCGGAATGAGGTAAGAATTCTACGTTACACGAGACATGAGCCACAATTACATGAACAATGAGATGAGACGAACTGTAGAAAGGGATTGTAGAGATTGGGACATGAGGTAACTGACCCAGGGCACAGTGAATCTTGCATGTAAAGCATGATTAATGTGTCATTAACCCATCGTTCCAAGATCAGGACCAAGTCCATTCTTCCAATCAGTGACATCGCATTGTTTCATCCCATGATGAACAACTATAAGAGTACCATAACAACAAGGCATATGATCACTTGGTGTTTTGTTCAAGGGAGAAGTGATTTTTGTTTTGTGGCACTTTGTTTTTTCATTTTCTTTTTCTCTTTTTTTTTTCTCTTTTCTTCTCTTTTTTTTTTGAATACTGAATCCAAAGAAGCTGCCAACCTTTAGGCATGAGTGCATGTCTTTCCAGTGGGACCCCCTAGAATAGCATTGGATTTTTGAGTGCCCTTTTGATTACTCTTACTCCCATTTCTCATTAGATCTACAAGGATCTTAGTACAACTAGGTTGCATGATAACTCTCACAGATGTCACCAAAGAGAATCCACAAGTTCCCTTGATGTCACACCCTAATCATTCTCTCTTGGTCCATCCTTCTTCATTCTTAGTACAATGAACACAAAAATAATTTTAAGTTTTTAAGAATTTCAAGAATATCACTGTACCCTTGAACAGAACCTCTTATTTGTAGAGTGGATGAGTGGGTGTAATGGGCTCACTATCCAAATAATTGCTCACTCGAGACTCGATAACATAGAACACACCTCAACCAATGAGCCACATGAGTGTTTTATTCATAGACGAGATTACTTACAGAAACGTAAAAAGACAAAAACACAAAAAGATAAAAAGATAAAACAAAAAGTTGAAAAATGAAAAACTGGAAAACAAAAACTTGAAAAATTAAAGAAAACTAAAAAGTGGTTATTAATCCTGCTTATTAGAATGAGGGATATCCATCATAGCTAAATGGTTGAGGACGGCAAGGATTAATAATTGATGATGGGGATCCTTGCATGTTGGAAGTATTCTGGCTTGGTCATATTTACCCCATCAGGTTTCACACACTTGATTATAATAAGCATAGTGGGGCAATTTATACGATGTAGTTCCTGAATAACGAGTTGACCCACTATGATGTTTGGGACCGTTAGATGGTATGCAAGGATTGGGTTGTCGTTTTCCATGTCTGTGTTCATTGGGCCGTATGATTGTTGGAGTGTGAGTTGGTGGCCCTAATGAAGTTACATGAGGCGTTGGGTTTGAAGGTAAGGGTGCACCACAATGTGGAACTTGTGCTAGGTTGGAAGATGCAGTGGCCTCGAAATTGTGTTGTCCCTTCTTACAGTCATGTTTAAAGAAAGGATGCTTTTGATGTTGAGGAGGCTTTTCACTGCTATTAGTAGTAGTAGCACTAGTGTCGTTCATGAGTTGTTGTTGTGGTGCAGGCACCTTAGGAATAGTTGGTGGCGATGTAGAAGGAGGGAAAGGATGAGAATGTTGAAAATTAGGAGGAGTATAAGGCGCACAAGGTGGTGGTTGTGTTGAAGGCATGGGCTGATAGTATTGAGGAGAATGGTACTGTGGCGAGATAAAGTGCGTTGGCCCAGTTGGAGAAACAGGATGTTGAATAAGATAAGCATTTGGGTTTAGATGATATGAAGGGAGTCTCTAGTCTAGTGGTGGTCTCCCCCACGACTGGGATTGTTGCCACCATGATCGAACACAGTATCTCTACACGAACTCTGGATGTAACGTATTTCCCCAATGCTCATGTAAATGTGACAAGATTGGGCATTGGCCCTTGGGGTGATCATACAGGCATATGTTACATTCATACATATAATTGGCAGTTGAGCTCTTATTTTCCTTATCCCTTCTTTCCAATTGTCTAATGTTTTGTCCTGCTTCTTGGGTTGTCAAAACTCTATCTCCAATAATGTTGATAAATTCTCCACACTTTTGATATGTCCATTGCAACATCTTATTGTTCTTTGCCTCGATTTCTTCTAATGATTGTTGTACTAGTAAAGAGGGTTCTTCCACCTTGAGATTGGTTGATTTATCCTTTTTACCATCATGGACCTTTGTTAAGTTGAGATTTTGGTCACGTTGATGTTTTTCAACACTCTCCCATCTAGCCAATTCTCCTTCTTCTTTTGCTACCCGCTTAATAAGCTCTTGGACTTGATGGATTTGTAGTTCATGTAGTTGGCCTTGGGGCATACATCCCTATGGTTTCTCTTATTGCATCACGAAACCCATCAATAATATGGTACATTAGCCTTTCCTCGGAAAACCCATGGCTTGGACAGTTCTTTAACAGTGTGTAATATCTTTCTAAGGCCATGTCCAAGGGTTCATGTTGTGTTTGTTTCCACTCTTGGATTTGTTTTCTCAAGGCCGACACTCTTGCGTAAGTTTGATATTTTTCGTTAAAAAGTTCTACCATTGTTGACCAGCGTCGTATTGAATTTGGTTTTAATGATCTATACCATACTTTTGCTTGGTCAACGAGTGTCATAGGGAAGAGCTTGAGTTTTTGCCACCCGTTATCAATGTTGTTCCACGTACAGGCATCACAGAAGGCTTGTAAATGTTGATGCGGATCTAAGTCATAGCCTCTTGAAAAAGTAGGAAAGTTGTTTAAATTGAGCTTGGGTAGGCGGCTCTCTTTACGATGCCTATGGGAGATTCAAAAAGCCTCTTGTATCAGCGTTAGGATCTTAGTGGCTAGCAGGGGTTCATCATCACTAAGTAGGTGGTGAGTTTGTAAGTTGGGATGATGTTGCCTTCGTTTATGTTGGCGTTCTTGATTTTATTTGTGAACTCGATTTTTAGTTCTACACAGATCCCTTAAAAGATAGTCATCCATGTCACAATCTAATGTTGAAGGAGTCGAGGAAGAGAAGGAACTGTAAAAATCGTTATGACTTTTGTAAGTCTTCCAATCATCCCCAAGTAAGTTCTTGTTAGTTATTGAGAAGGTCCTAGGCCTTTCGGGCCTCCTCGTTCCATGGGATGTCTCATCCTCACTAGAGGTGTCAGAGTTGGATGACGAGAGTCTTTGAGTATCGTTGGGGTGTTCATAAACGTAGGGGACTCCTGCATAAGGTTGAGTACTCCAATCTTCATCTTCATCATCAATTTTGTTGGTTCTCTAATGAATAAACTCACTAGGTATGACATTATCATAGTCTTGTAGGAGAGGCATGATTGTGAAATTGTGTGTGAATTTATATGTGAATTTTTAATAATTATTTTTTCTAAAAGATATATCGTTAAGTCCTTTACAGTGACCTTGTATGATATAACTAATCTAGATAACTAGCACCGTCCCCGGCAACAGTGCCAATGATGAGTGGCGAGGTACCCCTACACTCAACCATACGAATATGAGCGTTTTCACGCGCGATCCAGTCGAACTCTGCAAATGGACTAGTTGTGGCACCTGGACAGTTAGCCTTAGGTTGCAGTTTGCTGTCTTCCCACCTGGACTAGTATTATATTTGTCACGTAGGATTTAGTCCAGCGTGAGGTGTATGATGGGTTTCTACTCTAATGCTACTCCTAAGGGCAATGGAAAGTAATATTATCTAAGCTAAGATAGAAAGGGTAAAAGAATCTAATCTAGCCTAAGTGCGATGAGCATCTGTTCCTTGATTATCCATACACATCTTGGACTTCGTGCATGACTACCATTGGGATTACCAAGCGCAGATCCTAGGTACGCTATTGGGTTACCAAGTAGTCACACTTAAAAGCTCGTAATCAAGTCGTACTTGTGCGCACTAGGAAAGTAGTAAATAAAAATTAAATAAATAAATAAACAAAGTGAATGTTGCAATGATGAAGTAATCTCGATCTTTATTGCTGGTCATATGCGTGTCCAAGTACATCACACTCGAATAAAGGATGCCGTACAATTACATTTACCACACTGCGAGCAGACATTGGAAAATTATTCTATCTCTAGAAGGGAAAAACTGCAGAGCTTCGCTAAGGAACTAAATCTAGATGCGAAACAAGGGAGAGATGCCTCTTATTTATAGAACTAGCGATGGGCTGCGATATCGCGGCTGATGTGATATCACGGCTGTGATATCACAACCAAAAAATTCATGACTCATCACCATACCTTCCCAATATTTTGTAAGGAACTCGAGGAGGTCAAGTAGCGAAACTCTTGTAGTCTATTTGAAGGTTAGAGTATTTTCCAGGTGCTCGTAGTAGGAGGTCGAAGTGTGGACAGATCTTTATTTGAGCATTGTGTACCTGAGCACACCTTCTGTACGGTAATAAAGACGAGCTCTTTGATTCATCCTTGCAGCACTTGAGATTTGTTTTCTTACACATTTATTTTATTTTATTTTATGCACTTTACATTTATGTTATTAGTGTAGCAATTCATTTTGATCAATTAAGCAAATCGTTAAAATACACTCGATATCTTAAATCTTGTTTTTTATCTTAAAGTCGTGAAATTTTTGACTCAAATAAGTTATTACTTGTTAATGAATAAGATTCTCTCAACCAAATTATAGGTATATATTATAAATATATAATTAAGTTAGTATTAACAACCAATGACCTATATATGTCACCCGTAAGAACAAAATTAACTATTTTATTTGCTACAACTTGAAGAATGTGCCTCGAATTTTTGTTTGATAACTTTTAAATCTAAAACAATGAAAAGTTTTGCATTAGTACAAAAAGTAAAAATTTTTACATCAATAAAAAAAAAATGTAGAGAGTAATTTAGAATCGATCCAAGAAAGAAATGATTTAGAAAAACCAATTCTACTTATGAATAAACATTCTTTAACAAATGAAAATTTGGATTTGCTTTGCTTTGCTTTGTGAACGTGAATCTAACCTTGTTCACGTTGATGTAACAGGATACAGCAGCCCCTTTAAACAGCTCTTTATACTTTGACTATGTAGTACAAGGGCACGACACAATTTTAAAGAGAGGAATCTGGTTATCTGAGATCCGATTTTAGAAAATACGCAACCTAAAGCATGAGTACGCAAACCAGGTCTGGTGGACGAACACCAAAAGTCGCCATCACCGCCCCCCCATGTTACTGTCAAACTCTCCCGCTCTTGGAAACAAAAATAGCCTTATTTTCTCATTTTAAAAAACTTGCCGGTTGACCAACAGCACATGCTCACGGTAACGCACGACGCCGAAAAATCCGCACCGGAAAATCCAAATTCGACCAACAAGAAAGTCATCATGATGTCCAACTGGCCTTGGACGGGGTGAAAAACGGTAAAAACAGCGCAGATCCACCCTGGCATGCGGGGCGAGAATATTCCAAAGGTAAATTATTGGAGAGGAAGAGGGAAAAACAACAAAGAGAATTCATGGAGAAAGCAAAAGAAGGGGCAGCGGAGTAAAGTCGATGGAACATGCTGAGTGGAGTGGAGTGGGGCAGGTGCTTGGATTTGGCGATGGCCGGTCGCCGACTGGCAATCCCCGCAGAAAGCGCGAGAAAAAGGATTCATCTTTCGATTTCAAATCCATTTTGTTGTTGCAATGATGTTTTTTAATTTTCCCTTTTTTCGTTACCGACGGAAAATTTTCTCGGCTGCCTTGGATCATCATCGTCATCATCACCCTCCTCAACGAAAACCGTTAGCTACAAGAATCTGTGATATGTTGTTTTATTTAACCTTTGTTATGATATGGAAGGAATTATCCATGTTCGCTGCGTTGCTTTCAACACAAAATTTGCGTGTTCTGGCGATCTTAAATAATCTGTGTCTCTGTCAGTTTGTCTCAGAGAAGGCGGCTTGTACAGGCCGTCAGTGAGGAGAGAATAGAATAGTGGCCTTCCAGACCATTACAGTTAAGGCCTGGGCCATCCTCTCGACCTGGAAGCAAAGCAAAGCAAATCATCGCGGCGACCTAATTTTGATATAATTTTCTTGGTCAATTTTATGTTTTTTTCCAGACGGAGCTGAGGTTACTTTGCGTCGCGCATTTTCTTCACCTTTCGTTTCCGTCGCTTGTTGCTTTCCTTTTATCCTTTTTTTGGTGTATTTTTTGGCCCCGATCCAGCCGCGGAGTACGCATTTCATTTCATTTCATTGCGTCGGCTGTTGAGGTTGGAATACAAAGAGGCGGCACTGTTCGTCATTGTTGCCTGTTCAGCTCGCGCGCTCTGGTAAGAGTGCATTAATCATTTTGTGTTTTCCGTATTTATTTTTATTTTCATTTGTTTTTCTCAGCTGTCCTTTGCCGCGGAGTCTTTGGTCTAGTCAGGTCCCTTTTTAAGTCTCGGGAGCCTTAGATCAGTAGAAATAGTTTCTGTTAATCTTCTGGGGTCGCCTCTGCAAGGGTATGGGATTCGAAATGAGGCGGTCCATAGGAGGCAGTAATGGCAAGGTATGCGATTCATCATTTTGGATTATGATCTCTTTTGTTAAAATTCGGTGCATCGGGGAGCTTCTGGTTCTTGGAGTTTGCAGCGATCGGCTTTGGATGTGCAGCATAAGGGTTTAGTTCGGTGCTGTGTTAAAGCAAATCCGTCGATTCTTTTCCCTCCATGTTTTAGACAATCATGTTTATTGATCTTGAAGATCAAACAAGCCTTTTGCAAAGGCGATCTGAGTGCTTTTGCTATTGATAATGCTTTGCCAATTCTTTTATCCTCTGAATTGATATTTTCATTGCATCCTGCATCTTCTTGTACAGCCTTACATCAAGAAAAAGTAGGATATGACGTAAAGTTATGATCTTCAGAGAGTGATAACCCTACTCATCCAATTATCCATATTAGCTGAAAACTCATCATTCTGCCTTAAATTTTGTAGTATGTAATGGATGCTAGGCTTTTACTGAATTTTCAGCAACTTGTAAGATAGATCTTTCAACCCTTTGTTAATATCGTATTGCACATCAAGCCTTTGTGTTTAATGATCTATAAATAAGAAATGAATATATACAGCACTAGAATAACTGTGATCTTGCACATCATTTAGTTAGAGGATCTGTCTTAGTATAGATGTGTATAAGCTTGGCAAGTTCTACTTTGGTTCGAATGGAAACACTGTCGAAACAAGACACTTCGATATACACATGAACACTTTTTCTATATTAATGTGAAGGAGAACTTCATTAGCTGGAGATGAATCAGATAGTTTCACGTAATATACAGAGATTTGAATGTGAAGATTATACTTACTTTTGCTCAGCATAATGGTACAGTTGTTTATTTTCCTCCACAAAGGCACTCTTATATTACCAAAGAAGTTGTACTTTTGTGAGTATCATCTTATTCTGCAATTGCAAGAATACATGTTTGGGGACTATAGGACAGGTAGACACTTGATCATAGTAGCGACTATTATATTATCAAAAGAAGATGTAATTTTGCAAGTATAATCTTATTCTGTAACAGTAAAAGCACACGTTTAGGAACTATAGGTAAGGTAGGCAGCTGATCATAGCATATCATCGTCATTTGCCATCATGATGCTATGATCTTATTTTGGAATGAGGTCATCTCATAATATGAGGGAGAATGAATGGTTCTTTTGGTATTCCAAAATTGTTTACATTTTCTGTGTTAATTCTAATTTTTTTTTTGATTGGTTCATTAACTAGGCTATTTTTAATATTGTAAAATGTTGTTTGCTAAGATCTTCTCAAGAGTAAGCATTTTGGATGAATAATAGATAGTATTGCAAAATCCTGTTGCTTATGTTTCTTAATGTATAGACTTTAATGATATTTCTTAATGCTTTTTTTTTTCACATATAATATATGCTAATGTGAAATTTATGTAGGTGACCTCTTTTTCTGGTGCACAAAAGAATAACAAGATACCTGTCCATAAGGTATCAGGATCAATCATGTCTGTTTCTATGAGAGATGTAGATCAAGCTTTTCAGGGGGCTGGTCAGAAAGCGTATCCTTTGATTGTTAAGGCTTTTATTTTGCTTTGTTATTTCTTTCAAGCACATCTTAACCTCTTTGTTTGAATACGATTTATGGTTTATTATCTTTTCAATCAACAATATGCTTCCTAGCAGCATATGATTTCATTTTGTCATCCTTAACACAATTAGTGGACTTGAGATTTGGCGAATTGAAAATTTCCGCCCTGCTGCTGTTCCAAAAGCTTCTCATGGAAAATTTCGAAGTGGGGATTCATATATTATCTTAAAGGTTAGTTATATATTAGTTACATATGATATTAAAGGTTTGTGGAAGCAGGGTGTAAAGTTCTTATAATTATTTGTAGTTGTAGGTTATTGCTTGTAATAATTTGTTTAACTTTTATGTTGTTTTTAAGGTGACAGATTCTAAATTGCTTTCCTTGTGACTTTTAATTTATGTTGTCATGATAGACTACAGCCTCAAAGAGTGGTGACTTTCATTACGATATTCACTATTGGCTGGGTAAAGATACAAGTGAGGTGGGGTTTTTTCTATGTCCAGTAATTTGATTTTCCAAAAAAAAAAAGAAGAAATTTAATTGATTATAGTTTTTTAATCTATGTGTTAAAATTTCAGGATGAAGCAGGAACAGCAGCTATCAAGACTGTTGAATTGGATGCAGCGTTAGGGGGCCGTGCAGTTCAGCATAGAGAAGTACAAGGACATGAGACAGACAAGTTTTTGTCATATTTCAAACCATGTATTATACCTGAAGAAGGTGGTGTTGCTTCAGGGTTTAAGCATGTTGAAGAGAAAGAATATCCAATTCGCCTATTTGCATGCAAAGGAAAGCACGTTGTGCGTGTTAAAGAGGTATGGCTTCTTATACCTATTTATAGAGTTCAGTTGTGTGTGCTTCTTTGATTGCACATTTTGTTGGAATCACCTTTAATTACACATTTGCATGTGCAGGTGCCTTATTCTAGATCATCTCTTAATCATGATGATGTTTTTATCCTGGATACAAAGTCAAAAACATTTCAGTTTAATGGTTCCACTTCTACTATTCAAGAAAGAGCCAAAGCCTTGGAAGTTGTTCAATTCATCAAGGATAATTACCATGATGGAAAATGTGAAGTGGCAGCAATTGGTAAGTAGTTTTGTTTGAAGATTATAGGTACATTAGACTGCCAAGCTTACAAGGACAATATTATAATTTTATTCATTATCTGTTGCTTCTCTATAACATCTAGTAACGCAAAGTGTTGGACTTTTTCTGCATTTTGTAAATTAGAGGATGGTAAGTTTGTGGCTGAACCTGAAACTGGAGAATTTTGGGGCTTTTTTGGTGGGTTTGCTCCTCTTTCAAAGAAGTCCACATATGATGATGAATCACAAGTTGAAGCAACACCACCTAAACTTTTCTGGTAGGTTTCATCTTTTTGAATCCTATACTGTCACTTTTGGGTGTGCTTGCATCCAGTTTCCTTGGTAAAAACTCCAGGTCTTATGGACTTTTTTGGATGTCATTTCTTGTATTTTCTAGCATACAGCAAGGGAATCGCAAACCTATCCAAAGCAGTTCCTTGACAAGAGATTTGCTAGACACAAATAAGTGTTATCTGCTAGATTGTGGTGTTGAAGTATATGTTTGGATTGGAAGGAATACAACCCTTGAGGAGAGGAAAGATGCAAGTTCTGCGGCAGAGGTGCTTTGAGTTTAAAGTATTCATATATTTGATTCATTATCTTTATAGATTAATTCATAAATATATTTATTAATTCTCAGAAACTTGTTGCCGCTGGAGGACGTTCCAAACAAGCACATGTTACACGTGTTATGGAAGGATTTGAAAATGTAATGTTCAAATCAAATTTTGATTCATGGCCTCAAAGCAAAGATGTTACTGTGTCAGAAGGCGGAAGGGGCAAAGTAGCAGGTCTGTACATTTTCATTGTAATCATATGATAGCAACTGCCTTTGCTGTTTTCTTTTGTCATGTAACTTAAAATTCACTGGGCTAATATTTTGCAGCAATGTTACAACGACAAGGATTGAATGTTAGAGGAGTTCTTAAAGCAGCACCTGTAAAAGAGGAAAATCAAACATTTATTGATTGCACTGGTAATTTACAGGTAGTATACCAACTACAATATTCTTCATCTGGTTAATTTATGTTCTCCGATAGGATGTTTTTGTCTCTATTTAAAAGTGCCCATGATACAGTTGTGCAATACACAGGTTTGGCGTGTGAATGGTAACAGCAAAGTGGCTTTGCCTTCAAATGAACAAAGCAAATTTTACACTGGAGATTGTTATATTGTGCAATACACTTACCCTGCTGATGAAAAGGAAGATTGTCTGCTTTGTACATGGACAGGAAAGAAAAGCGCTGAGGTAATACTTCCTGTTTACACCACTATAAGATAAGTTTCTTTTTATTTGTTGGGATAAAGCAGTTGGAATCTTGTTTTTTAACTGCTACCTGAATGTATACACTTAAGGGTGCTTTTGAACCATCATGTCATGGACTATGATTGCCAAGATTAAAACTGGGGGGTGTTTCATTAACCAGAAACATTTATGTTGCTTTCAGAATAATGACCTCTTTTATAACAGCAATCACATAAAAGATTTGTATTATGTATTTTGAAGCCTCAATATCATGACCTGAATCACCGTTTGGAGTATTTTCTATTTCAATTTATGGTGGTGCGCTGTTAAATCAAAGACTTATTCACATTTTAGTAATGTGTGACTAACCTTGATTATTGTATTCTTGATTATGTGTCACAGAAGTATACTATCGCCATAAATTGTTTTGCAAAATTTCTTTATGTAAATGATTGAAACTTGAGTACTTTGTTGCAGAATGATAGAGCATCTGCTTTATCTCAAATGAACAAAATGGCAGAGTCTTCCAAGGCACAGCCAGTTCAGGTGGTTATGTGCTTGAAAAAATATTGTAAACTTTAGGTAATTATCATTATTCAGGTATTGTAATTTATCCTTTTTTCTAAGTCATAGATATTGTGCCCTGTAACAGTCAAGGATTTTTGAAGGCAAAGAACCGGTTCAATTTTTTGCTATCTTCCAGAGCTTCATTCTTTTTAAGGTACACAAATTTCAGAAAGTTTCTCTTGATTCCTTTCATTTGTGTAGTTTTAATTAAAAAATCATTACCGATATGAATCCATTTTCTGCAATAATTACTATTTTGAGTTGTGAAACCTTAATAGACTATAGAATGATGTTCTGTTTTTACACGATAATATGTTAAAGAATGATTTATCTTACAATGATTGTGGGTTTTCAGGGTGGCCTTAGCACTGGATATAAGGGCTACATTGCAGAAAATGGGATTGAGGATGAAACCTACAAAGCAGATGGTCTGGCACTCTTCAGGGTTCAAGGAACAGGACCAGATAATATGCAAGCAATTCAAGTTGATCCTGTATATTGTTTAAACCCAAGATTTTATTTTTATTAAATTTGCCAGTTTAACAAGGGGCATTTGTTTTTCTATGCTTAAAAATATATCTTTCTTTTTTGTTTTTGTCAGAAAAGATATATTTCCATGAGGCTTACATTGCATTTGGCTGTTTATGATCCTCTTTGACTGAATGAAATCAATTTTATTCACACTGTATTTCAACATGTCTGAAGATGATTTATTTCCATTAGACATATTCAAGGAGCAGACTGCATTTTAATGCATAGCACTGTTGGGAAATTCATTAGACGTTTATGATAGTTAACTTAGTTATATGCTAACTTCATTAGATTCAGTTGATTCTTTCTTTGAATATGCTAGTTATCTTTTCATGAAGTTAATGTAACGATCATTAGTAAACAAGCTTCTTGCCTTGATGTCAATGAAGATCTTGCATTAAATTGCATCTCTACTTAATTCTTCATTTCTGAACACAGGTAGCATCGTCATTGAATTCATCGTATTGTTTCATTCTGCAAACAAGCTCATCTGTATATACATGGATGGGGAGTCTCAGTACAACACAAGATCATGAACTTGTTGAAAGGATGCTAGATCTTATCAAGGTGAATTGATTATTTCCCAATACTTGTTTGTTTGATAGCTTGTTATTCGCTTTTCCTTCTTGTTTTTGTTTTGTTTTAGCCTTTTGGTTTTTTTTAATGTTTTTTAGGGTATATGATATTGTCTTTTTACACCTTATGCTTTTTGACACAAGGTGAATTTTAAATCTACTCTGCTGTTACTGTTTCAAGACATTTCCTAGTTTATGAGCTATTCTTCTAGATCACGGGAGTTATAAAAGTACAAATTCTCTAGTTGCATGTGAATGTTTTCCTCTATGTGATACCCACACTTTGAGAATAGGGTATATTTTCTGGCACTAAGGTGCGAGGCCTGCGCTGGTTTGCTCTCAAGTTGGAGATTTTGTTGTGCACATGGCTGTATTTTGGTTGAGGATTGAGAATACTATCTTTTTCTCATCTTAGTTAACAACTCCAGTGGTGAGTTAAAATAAATTGTGGTATTATTTTTTCTAGCAGCCTGACACTCAGGCTAAACCACAAAAAGAAGGAACAGAGACAGACACATTTTGGAGCACAATTGGAGGTAAAAGGGAATATTCAGGTCAAAAAATGGTCAAGGATGCAAGCAAGGACCCTGTGTTATTTTCTTGTAGCTTTTCCAAAGGTAAGTTTTACCTTTGCTAATTGTATTTTTGCCTTTTTATGCCATGTTTGTGGGTTCTGCCCTCTTATGCAAGTGTGATTGTCATCCCAAATTAATATTATGTTTCTTTGCCAACTTTATTTTACAGGATCAGTCTCAGGTTTGTTAGGAAGTCTGAAGGTGCGTGTATGAGCCTTTATTATGATCGTTATGCTATTAAGGCCCACAACTCTGAACCATTTGCATGGCGGTAATCTTGTTTTCATGAGGAAAGGAAATTTGAAGGAAATTAATGTTTTTCATTGCAGGTCTCACAGATATACAATTTCAGCCAAGATGACTTAATGACAGAAGATATCATGGTTCTAGATTCTTATACTGATATATATGTTTGGGTTGGGCAAGAGGTTGACGCAAAATTAAAATCACAAGCTCTAAACGTTGGACAGGTAACATATTAAAATGTTGAAATCTAAGAGTCATTGGTTGCCAAACATTTCTTTTTTTTTCCCTCTGACATATAGTTTTAATTTTTGTAGAAATATCTTGAGATGGATATACAGCTTGAAAGACGTTCTTTGGAAATGCCAGTGTATGTTGTATTGGAGGGTGGTGAGCCATCTTTTTTTACACGATTTTTCAGCTGGGACTCTGCTAAGGCATCTGTAAGATTTCTGGTTTTTGCTGCATTGCTATTTTTGCGTTACTTTCCATTCAGTATTTCGTATGTTCTGTTTTTGCTTCAATTTCTCATGTATTTTGATTTGGAGCAGATGCATGGAAATTCTTTCCAGAGGAAACTTTCTATTCTGAAAAATGGGGTCTCTCCAGTAGAAGTACGTTCTGCTGCCATGATATTTATTTACTTCACACAAAAATATTTTTTTGTCTTTTTGTTTGTTGAATAGCTGTTGCAACAACTCTCCAGAAAGTTTTTGAACAAATTCTCGTGGTCACTAAACTAAATTCTTTTAATGTTTACTGCGAATGCTGAAAATATTAGGCCTTGGGACTGATAATATAGCTTAGAATAAACTCATTAATGCACGCATTCTCATCAGATATCAGTATAATTGGCGTCAAATTAGAAAGGTGGTCACATCTGTTCGTTTACGTTCGATCATATGTTAACATCTGTCAACTTTTCCTGTTGAATTTACGATTGTTTTCATTATTCCGTAATTAAACATCTTCCTCATAGCACGAATATTTCATGCTTTGCAGAAACCTAAACGTCGTTCTCCAGTTAACTATAGTGGAAGGTCTGTTGTGCCAGACAAGACGCAACAGCGATCAAGAAGTACTTCATTTAGTCCTGATCGAATACGTGTAAGAGGAAGGTCTCCAGCATTCAATGCTCTTGCCTCTGCCTTTGAGAATCCAAATGGAAGAGGTGTGTCCACACCACCACCGAGTGTTAGAAAACTTTATCCAAGATCCGTGTCGGCAGACTCAGTTAATAACAAGGCAGCGCCACCTCCCAGATCAGCATCAATAGTTGCATTGACATCTAAGTTTGAACCATTCAAGGAGAAAAAATTAGCAGGTACTGTTAACATGTGCGTGGAATGCTTTTTAAATGTGTCATTAGCATTTTTCCATGACCAGGGTGAAAAGCTCATTATTTCGTTTATTTTTGATGTTTTCATGCAGACAAAGTCCCTGCGAAGGAAGCTCCTAAAATACCAAAGTCAGAAGCGACCTCTGTATCCGCAGCCTCAAAGTTGAATTCTGTACCTTTGAACAAACCCAATCCTTCATCCATGAGCACTAGAATTGAAGCGCTCACTATTAAGGAGGATGTCAAAGAGGAAGAGGCTGATGATGATGATGGACAGACTATTTTCCCATACGAAAGATTGAAGGTCTCATCCAAGGATCCAGTTGCAGACATTGATGTTACAAAAAGAGAGGTAATTTACTATCTGTTAGCAGTTTGAATCCCGTGTCATCTTTGCATTATCTGTAACTTCAGAAGTTCAGGCTTAATTCTTATATGTAACACTGACGTTGGCAATGTTCAATGCAGACTTACCTGTCCTCGGAGGAATTTCGCGAGAAGTTTGGAATGACTAAACAAGCTTTCTTTAAGTTGCCCAAATGGAAACAAAATAAGCTCAAGGTGTCACTTGATCTATTCTAAAACCTATCTTCCCTTCAAGGAGGTTAATGCGTTACGATTTAGAAGTGGATTTGGATCCATGTTTGTACAATTCTATGTACATGCATATTCCTAGGATGGTGAATGTGTTTTTGCCCTTTTGAGATAGCTATGTCCTGGAAGATATTAAAAGAAGTATCTTTCAGCTCCTGGGGATTGCAAGTGGTCAAGAATTTTGTCTATTAGAAAAATAGGGGAGCGTGGAGTTTCCTGAGTGCATTTTCCCTCCATTTTATAATTATTATTATTTTTTCATGTGGTTATGTATTCTTTGGACAGGAGGGCAGAAGTTTGTTGATTTACGAGGCCTTATTATTCATTTAAGTTATAGAGGGTCATGTGTGTGGAGGTAGTTATTGTTGCAGAAAAGTTTTTTCGTTGTAAATTTGCTGTATCATGATGAGTCTCTGAGAGAATTTAAATTGGTGTCTCGTTAAAGGCACTTGTTGTATGTGCACAACAGAAAATTGTCATTAATAAATTGGTTTTTTCCTTTTGCTTTCTAAGATCATTATACATCAACATCGTTTAAATGGATCAAGGCAAATGTTTAATAGGGGTGCATTCTGGTTGTGCTCTGAAACTGAAATTCAGTTGTGTTTATGTGGAACATTTTGCAGGATATTTAATATTAATGTTATTGCTTGCAGTCATGTTGACGCAGCGAAATGATTTTAACGTGTTTATGAGCTGTTAAAACCGTGAAGTGATAATTGAGTCGAAAATTGTTGGTGAGTACTGTGTGGGAAATCATCGTGGTCATCCAATAAACTTCATTAAATTTAACTGCGAACTGTTAATAAATGTGAAATTCATAATGATGATCAACCCTGAAACAGTTTGATCTAATATGCAGGGGTATTTGTGTCTAAACAATTTGATAAAAGGTCCACTGCATATAGCACCAAAGGTATAAATATGTCTTTCTAGTTAATTTATGCATGTAGCTTTTGACAGTCCTTGGAAGATTTTGTTTCGAAATATTGCATTATAAAAGGAGCATTGTTGCCCCTAACATCATTAATATTTTTATGCATTTTAAAAAAATTTGTAAATTTTCTATCTGCTATTTTATTTGCAAAATAATGAATGAGACTGAAAATGAATATCATCATCATCTTCTTCCTCCTAGATTTCTGTCAACAAAATGGGGTAGTTTTCTTTCAACAAAATGGAGTAGGCTCCATGAGTTCATTTACCTCTATGAAGAGTAGTTTCTTTAAATCATCTATGATTGTTTTTTCCCATGACTTTTTTGGTTTTCTTTTCAATGGATTTCTTAAAACAATGATGTAACAACCTTTGTTTATAGGTTCCTCATCTGATCTTGTTTGCACATGTCCAAACCATATAAATTGACATTCTTGTGGCTTATTTAAAATGAAAGCCACTCCAAGTCTTCCACTAATGTTTATATTATGTAGTTTTATCTCTTCTAGTGAGACTGAAATGAATATAAGATAATTAATGGCATAAAATTTATTAATCCTTGTTTCATTTTATAAGAAATTACAGTATTTTCACCAACATTATTTGGCATGTTTATTAATGAATTAGAAGATTAGACATTTTTATTGAATGAAATAGAATAGTGAATTACAAAGATACTTATAAATTATCCTATCAAAATGGATGAGTTATGGATACAACTATTAATCTTTGCGAATAATGTCACAAAGTGCAAATTCATAAATATGGTTAAAAACAATGTTGATTAATTAGAAAAATTATGTGAATGTATAGAAATGAAAGTGAATATTTATAAAATAAAAGTGCTAATATATGAAACTAAGAAGAGAGATTATACTTTACATGTAAATAATAAAAAAAATTGAAGCCAAAGAAATACAAATGTTTGAAAGTAAAATGCACTCAAAATTAGAATGAAAACCTTAAATAATAAAAAAAATTTGAGATTATGGATCCCAAGCAATGAATCTTCTTTTATATGCAGAAGATGTTGCCTTGATTTCCACCACTATAGAAGGTATGAAAAATATGTTGCATATTTTAGAAAATTATTGTCCTTCAAGTGAATGTAGATAACACTAAATTGATGATCTAGGGTACAAGGAATAATTGTTATAACTTCCATTTTAGAGGTACCAATGTGCAAATAGTAGGATTTTTTAATTATTTGGGTCTCATTTATATGAACAATTATATATGGGAGAAGTGCATCAAAGAAAAATAAGTAGGATGTTTCAAAGCTCTGTATGCTTTCAAAAATAAGTATAAGAATTTAGGCCTCTGGGCTTGGAAGATCAAAAAATAAAATATTTAGACTATCATCTATCCTACTATATTGTATGAATGTGTTGTTTGGGGACTTGGACTTGGTGCTAATCTTTGGAAAGATATTGAAAGAGTGCAAAAAACTTTTTTGCTTGATGAGTTAAAGGTGAAGATGCAAACACATTACTCAAATGTTATTATGTGAATGTGATTTATTACCTTCAGAACCAAAAGCCTTGTACCAATTCATTACATACACTCATAGATTGCATATCTCAAGGCAAACCAGATTCTTTAAAGTAGTTTTTGAGGACCGTGGTTGGTATTGTCAGGGAATGCAATAGTTGAGACAATGGAATATCTCTTGAGAGGACATGCAACAAAATCTTAGGCATATTCACCAACTAGTTAAGTAGAAGGTTTTAACATAGATGTGGACTAATGTGGAAGGTAAGATGTAATTTTATTTACACCACATTAGATCTAATAAACTAGATGTAAAAGCTCATTATCTTTTAGTTGTTATTCCCATCAAAGTATCGGAATGGTATTAGCAAACTTTGCTTAAGTTCTCATCATCTTAGAATTGAAAGTGAAAGATGGATTCACCTCTCTCGAGAAGAGTGCATTTGTAGATTGTGCATATCAGGAGCCCTTAAAAGATGAGTTACATGTATTTCTTTCTTGTGCTATGACTACTCATATGAGACAACATTATAATGTTACAACAAAAAGCTTGTATGATTTGTTTTTGAAGCCCCCATTGGTGCTTGGTCAATTTGTAAAGTTTATCTTTATTTTTTATGAAAATGTAATATATGTCCAATAGAGCCTATGGGTTTTTGGACATAATAAAGCTTCATTTCATATATCACAAAAGGTTGTTAGTGGTTGGAAGACTCTATATACAATGAAGAACAAATATGGTGATCACAATATTTGGACTTTGATAATTCAAAATTACCTTTTCCAAATAATTGTATAACCTATAGTGCTTTAGGGTTGAAGACTTGAAAATCGTGAAGCAAAATTGAGAAACTTCAAAAAAATTTCTTATTGGATGAATTCAAGGTTAAAACTTAAGTCCCATATGTGATGCTTTTGTTGGAAGTTAATTTAAGCTTAACCAATGTATTGGTTCTTAAGTAAGATATTAAGAGATATGATATGAAAATCTCAACAAGAGGGTTTGCATTATAAAGGAAAATTGTGTGGTTGTATTGCTAACTAGAATTAAACCCATCACATGGAGCTTTCAAATCAAAATTCTTACCACTAATACTAATGCTAATATTGATATTTTATAATTTTTATGAAGACCTAAAGGATTTGTTAGACAAATGAGCTTGTGCAAAATACATTAGGAGAAATAAATAACAAGTACAATACTTGTGTCCAATATTCATGTAACTTGAACATGTCTTCTATATAATTTCCTAGAACTAACCTTGGTAGCTTGAATAGCTAATACAAAGACTAACTAGAAATGTGTCATTTTCTTTGAAGAACTTTGTATCGAAACATTCTAATATATATATGTTGCTCATTGTCTACCACTTGTAATAAACATAGTTGACATATCCTATCTTCATTCTACTCATTGTTCCATCTTCTAGTTTCAACTCAAAGATGGTGCAATTCTGTTCTTACTTTGCTAATTAGTCCTCTCATGGAGGTTGGAATTATTGCATATAAATATTATGTTTTATCATATTTGCTAACTCAAATATTTTTCTAGTAAAATTGAAGCTTTTTGTATTTGTGCCTTATTTTGCAATCTCTCTAAAACTTTCTATATAATAAGTTTTCAAGCTTGTTCTAAATTTAGTATTCCATCAAAATATTACAATACTCCATTTTTTTAGCCACAATCATCCTTCATGGAACTCACCCTATTGTTGAGATTTTGGAATGATCTCTCATGAGATCTTATTGCTCTTTTTACTTCTCAAGTAGAATGTTAAGAACTAAGTTTTGCCACTAGATCAACTCATTGTTATGAAAGAAAATTATGGTTACAAAAATGAGGCATTTAAAATATTAATGTACGAATAAATTCAAAACAAGCTTAGAAACTTGTTAAAGAAAAATTTTTAGAGCTATAGCAAAATGATGCATAGATAAATACAAAAACCATATCAATTTTACTGGCAAGAGATTAGAGATGATAGATATGATGAAGTAGAGCATATATATATAAAAAATTCCAATATTTAGTAGAGCAATAATTAGTAGAGTAAGAATGGGATCAACACATCTCCAAGTTGAAGTAAGAAGATGAAATAATAAAAAACATGAAGATAAAATATATAAAATTATGTTTCTTGCAAGTAGTAGAAGATGAACATGTATTATTAGAATGTTGTGGAATAGGTTTATTCAAAAGAAAATAGAAAATCTCTAATTGATCTTTATATGAGCTATTCAAGCTATTAATGTTGGTTCTAGAGAATTATACATAAGATGTGTTCAAGTTACATGATTATTGGATAGATTTGGTGTACTCACAATTTCTTGATACTAATGTCTTTTGCTATAGTAGACAGTAAAATTTTAGTAAATTTCAATATCAAATTATATCCTCAATAATATCATCCAAGTATTTTTTATTATATTTTAGATCTCAGAAATTTGTTGGACTTGTTAAATCTCATTTTGTTGGAATAGGGCTATGATGATGGTCAATTAAATCTTAACCATTTTTTTCCAAAATGCATTTGTATCTCAATAGCAACTCATTAGGACCAAACTTATGTTGGAACCCTAAAATAATTGTAATATAGATCCACCTAAGATATATAGTCTAATTAGAACTTTTATAACTCAACATTATCCACTAGAATTAAACCTATGATTTTGAGTTTTCAAATCAAGAGCTTTACCATTAGGCTAACACCTCATTTTAGAATTCAAATCAAACTTATGACTTGTAGGATTCAAGTCACATGTCTTAATCTAATGAATGAGGTGTTACCTTAGTGGTAAGACTCTTGATTTGAAAGCTCTAAGTCATCAATTTAATTCTAGTGGGTAGTGTTGAGTTGTGGGAAGGGGGGTGTCACATCCCAAAAAAATGAATAATAATATTAAAAAAAAAACATAAGGTACTTCAAATCATCGAAAGAGTCTAAAGAAAAGCCTAATGGTTTTGGGAATGTATTTTTAGGTTTTCATCCTTACAACCAATCCTAAAAAATCTCGCTCTAGGGTAGGAAAAGGATTAGACATTTTTTTTATTTAGAAGCACTCTCATGGGTTTTTACTTCTTACTAAAAGATTTCTTGGAAAGAGAAGGAGAAAAATCTCTCTAACGAAAAAAAATACATTGATAAAACTCTTTTGTTTGCCAGCTATGATATCGTACTCTGCATACATCATCATAGATGCAATGTAGTGGGGCATGGTCATGCCTATAAATACCACTCATTGTCACATCAAAAAGATAATTTTCAACCAACACTTAGTAGAATTCTTGTAGTTTTTTTTCATGACTTAGAGTTAGAATTTGAGTAAATGCCTGTAGTGTGGTGAACAATAGTTTTATGGAATCTTTATTTGAGTGGATTGGTCTTGTATGTAATTCATAAACAAAAATGAAGATCGAGATTGTTTTTCATCATTGTAGCATCTCACCTAGTTTAGTTTGACTTTTCACCATGTTTACTTTCATTAAGTCATTTACATTTTCTAAGTTTTTTACTTTTTCTAATGTCTCTTATTAAGGCCGAATAAGTATGACTAGTTTCAAGCATAAAGCTTAATTGTTTGGTAACCCAGTAATGACTTCACTTGATTCCCTTAATAGTGAAATCACTTGGTAATCCTAGTAATAGTTACATTAGCCTAGGATATGTACAGTGAATCAGGAATAGTTGCTTATCACCAATAGGATAGAATAGCTTTATATTTTCTTTTCATTTAGACATAGAATCTATAATCATTTTTACCATGTTGACACTTAATATAATTTGAGTTGAACAACATCAATATATCATATGCCTCACTAAGAGTTAAACCATACAATTTGCACCTCACTAACTCTAACTGAGAATATAATGATCATGAATTGAACATCAACTACTAATATACTTACATTGTCCATCCAGGGATTACGATTTGGTCACACGTGAACACTTGTGACTTGTATGGTTGAGGGTTGGAATACCCAACCATTCATCATTGGCATTGTTGTTGGGGACGTGTCAATTTTTGCTAGTTAGTTGATTTTACAAAGTTCATTCTATCAAGCATTACAAAGTACATTTTTCACACTTAGATTAATTTTCTCAAAAGTACACACTTAAGCATCAAATACTTAATATGGCTTCTACAACTACGGAAAAATCTCCACCTTCTATTCAATTTAATAAAATTCATGACAAGGATTATAATGAAGAAGATTGGGGTGCATCGATGCAAACTAGGATTTCCTATGCTCACACTGATCCTTATTATCTTGAATTTACATTTATTTTTTACTAGGATGAACAACTCAGATAGAAAGATTTACAAGGCAACATTGTCTTACCACCTGAATGTTTAGCACCATCCATGCTCCAAGCAAACCTCATGAGGTCAAACCTTGGTAATGTACAAGAAGGACACCACGTCACCAAACACATGGCCATACCATACTAGCCAATGGAAGCTCAACCAAGAAGGGATGCCATCATGGAGGCAAGATATGAATAAGGGAAGAAGATATCTCAAATAGTTATCTTGGAAGAAAGAGAAGATGCTATATTCCAAACTAAGAGATTTATCAAACTCATGGGTCTCATTCTCAAACACTAGTCATCTGCATTGAAGATCCTGTTTAGATAAAATTGCATTTAGCTCTTGCAAAAGCCCTTGGAAGAAATAAGGAAGACTCTAGACTTAGGAGGAATTCAAGGCCTAAGACCTCCACTAAATCTAAAGGAGATGAATCAAGGAGTCACAGAAGGAGAACTAGCTAACATTTTTCTGCAACTCCTTCATCCTCTTCTTCACATTTGTCTATAGATTCTAGCAAGAGAGAACAAATATTGAGGGATCATGATGGGGAAAGAAGAAGAGACCATGAGAGACATGCATATCAAAGAAGGCATCCTGATGAAGAAGGAGATAACCATGATAAAATAAGAGAAAGGGTTAGACATGAAGAGAGAGAGCATCATGAGCATTAGAGGGATCACCACTGCAATAGAGCTTACAAACTTAAAGACTATGAAGAATCCCTATTGGTCATTCAAATCATGATCAATATTTGGAAAGTTCTGTACATTCCTACTAGGCATGTAAGGGACAGTCGCATTAAGCGGCTAAACATGAACAACATCCTAAAATTTGAAGGCGGATGCAATGCAAACCCACAACAGCATCTTGAAACCTTCCATAATACCTATGCCCTAAAAAACATAAAAAATGATTGGTAGAAATTGAAGTTGTTTCCTAGAACACTTATAAAGGAAATAAAGAGCTAGTATAGATCCCTAGAACTAGAATCAATTCAAAGATGGAGTACCATGCTAGAGCTCTTCATTGCCAAGTATTAAACTTATTCTAGAGTGTCTAATTTGAGAAAATAGATTCAAGGATGGAAACAAGGGACACATGAATCCCTTGATGTGGTAATGGGCAGATACTATTCCTTAATGCATAGGTGCCTAGACCATGGATTTTCTCAAAGGGAGCAACTCCAACACATCATCGATGGGTTAAGGAACAAAACAAGAGAGACCCTTGGGGTATATGCCCAAGGTAGATTATCTGAAATTATAGCTCATTAGATCTAAAGACTTATAGATCAAGTAGTGAAAGAAGAAGGAGAGTTAAGGAAATGAGAATTAGCTGAAGAGTATAACAAAGATCTAGCAATAAGGAAAATGATGTAAGAATATGTGAATCATAAGAAAAAGAAACCTTAGAAGACACGATTCAACAAAAGATTACCAATTTAGAAATCAGTTAATGACATTGCAATCAACATAGGAAAAATATGGAATTTTGTAGATGAGAAGTTTGCTATAGCACTAAAGATAGTAGAGGAAAAGACTAAGGAAGCCTTAAATAGATGTAAAGACAAGAAGAAAAGATAAGATAATGGACATGAAAACTACAAGAACAAAGGAAATGTTGCTGTAGTAGAGGGAATAATGGATTCCCATTCAGAAGATGACGAAGAATGTAAAGTGTGCTAATATGAACATCCTCAGGGATGTTGCCTTGTTATGACCCACTTACAAGAGTCCAGAGCATACATACTCATCTAAATTTTGTTAAGAAAAAAAATGCCTAAATGGTTACCTTATTCATAAGGTAATTTTTAACAGCACTACCAACAATCATACTATTTAAGTAGGGGCTTACCCTTAATTGTAAGAGCAATACTATTAGCAGTGGAAACAACCACAAGCATGGAGAATGCCATCACCAAAGCAACAATATCCATACAGGTAGCCTAATCCCTATGGATACTATGTCCAACGTCCAATCTCTCCTAGTAACACTTCTATCCATACTTCCTCTCACTACTATTCACCAGAATGCCATATACCCACTACCTCACACATGGATCCAAATTCTTACATAACCCAATCAGTAGCTGGTTCCTCATTCCAAATTCCCAATCCATTATTGCCAGTATTGCAACAAGTCATGCAAGGAGAACTACCAACACAACTTTAGCAGAAAATGCTACTAGGGTAGTGAGCATATAAAGAGAGGATCAGACTAGCAATACTAAAAGTAAAATTACAAAATTTCGTTTCTTTAGGACAAGTCCAAAAAAGGTTGGTAGAACAAGGACTTCATCTAATCCTATTCTTCATATGACAGATCCACCCACAACAACTATGCTTCCACAACAACCAAATAAAAAACTTACAACTATCATGCTATATAATATAATATCAGTTTAGATAAAAGTAGGAATTCTTCCTAGGAAAAGAATAATTTTTGGAAGTCCTCTAATTTATCTACAAATTATTGGAACTTCACTGTACAAAGCTCTACTAGACTTAGGTTCTAGAGTTAACTTGATATCTTAAGAAACATATAAGGCATGGAACCTACTACCATTAAAGAAGTGCAACATAAGACTAGAGCTTGCAAGTCAATCACTCACCATTCCCTTGGGATAGATAGAAGATGTGGTGACTGCTATCAATGGGTGGTCATATCCAGTAGATTTTCTTATGATTAATGTGAAGAATGATAATAGGGACTTTCCTATCATTATGGGGAGAGAATGGCTTAGTATAATTGATGCTAAGTTAGGAATGAGAGACTTATTCTTAGATTTTTAAGGAAGATGTGCAAGGAGCCATACAAATGCAAAGAATTCCATGCATTACTTATGATGAAGAAGGGTACAGTTATGGACTAAAAGTTCAAAATGTCAACATAATCTTTACACTAGCCTACAACAAATTTGGAAAACAAGTGTGTATACAAAAAGAAATAATGATCACTAAATGAAAAGACATCCAGTGGTTAAGAAATGAGAACATGAAACTATCCAAAACATGCATGGAAACATCTAATCCATGTATCAACTCCTACCCCAAGAAAATATCCCAAATAGAGAACTTACAGAAGGATATCCTAAACCATAATTATACATCCACAACAAGTAGTGAACATGTAGACTCAAAATGTAAAATTAAGAATGAATAAGAAAACATATATATACCATCTAAAATAAGAATATCATTTAGTTCAACATGATATATGTCTCTTAATGATTAAAATTTTATCATCATCAATGTCACATGGGATAATATATGAAAATCTAAATCACTCATGATGATAAATAAGAGATCTAGAGCGTATAATCCTAGGGATGTATGGTTCATTTTCCAAAAACTCATCCATGAGTTCAATCATGAGGGAGGTACCTTATCTTGAACAGGAATCGATAAGTGCATTTTAACCTTTTTTTTTTTGTATTTTCTTCATTCTTTAATATCTTTTCTGTTCTTTTATATATTTCTTATTTCTTACCAATTTTTTAAATTCTTTAATATCTTTCCCATTATTTTATATTGTTCACATTTCTTAATAATTTTTCATTTTTAATATCTTTCAAATTCTTTATACATTTTTCTATTTTTACTATTTTCTATATTTTCCATTCTTCTATAATTTTTACCATCTTTCATAAACATATTTTTATTGATTTTTCTAATAAAGTGTGAAGGAATAAAATAAGATGTAGTTTAAATAATGAGAATTTCATTCTATGCTATCAAAGCATCAAAAAATTGATTATATATATAGTGAAACCACATCATCCATCCACACATTTCGAATAATAAGAGGTTCTTACCATGGACATAATGATATTCTTTTCACAATAAAACTAAAATAAACTTGTGATGATTATGCCTAGATAGAAAAGTGAAGAAACAAGAGGGAATGAAAAGAGTGTGACATCAAGGGGATTTTTGGATTCTCAAAGGCTACTACTATGAGTTTTATCCTATTGTTAAGTTGCATTATTCCTTTAAGTTCTATCAAAAATAGAAGTATGTCTAAAATAGGTGTTGCCTTACCATGTCACTAGAAAGATATGTTACTCATGCATGAAGGTAGTCCTCTAGTAAGGTTCACATAGTAATGACATAATAAATACACATAATAAAATTTTTGGGGCTTCCACTCAAAAGACATGTTACCCATGCTTGAAGGTAGGTGACTTCTCAAAAATTTCAAGGTTTCTTGGACTTACATTGGTTATGGGGCTAGAAAGACATGTCACCCATGCCTGAAGGCACTCCTCTATTCAATGGTCAAGTCTCCTTTAAATAAACTATGCTATTTAATAAATTTCTTCCTTGTACTTCATTGCCAAGTTTTAACATCTTCTTGTAGTTGTGATAGTCTTATGGTTAGTTTTGGAATGATACAATGCAATGTCACTAGTAAGTGGGATGATACAATAAAATGCATAAGACATGGAATTCATTATGCCTATGGTAAGACACTTCATGTCCCATTTTCTATAATTCCTGCTACTACTATTTCACCTCACTATTATATAAAATCATAATTTGATGGTTTTGTATAATATAGTGTCATTTTCTTATTAAGGAAATACTAACATTTGTATTTTGGAAGACAAGTATGTTTTACATTCAACTTCTTTAGTGCCTACGGACACTTGTGGGTGTGGTTATGTAAGAACACTAAAGGTAGGAGCTTGCTTTGGGGAGGACCCACTTGTATAACTCTTGTGCTACTATCATTTTACCTCACTATTATATATAATCATAATTTGATGGTTTTGTAAAATATAGTGTCATTTCCTTATTGAGGCAATGCTAACATTTGTATTTTGGAAGACAAGTATGTTTTACATTCAACTTCTTTAGTACCTACGAACACTTGTGGGTGTGGTTATGCAAGGACACTAAAGGTAGGAGCCTACTTTGGGGAGGATCCACTTGTATAACTCTTGTGCTTCATACATAATGCTGAATTTCACGTCATCTTGTGCCTTCAAGGTAGTCATATGATTATCATTATTTTTCCAAGATACTCATCTTTGATCATATATTTGACAATTGATGGGACGCGATATCGCATGGGCCGCGATATCATGTCTTTCCCTGCGATATCGCGTATGCGATATCGCAGTCCACTGCCAGTTCTATAAATAAGAGGCGGCTCTCCCTTGTTTCTCCATCTAGATCTAGACCTTAGCCAAACTCTTGCCATTTTTCCATTCTAGAGTTAGAATATTTTCCATGTGCCCGTAGTAGGAGTCCCAAAGTGAACGGATCTTTATTCGAGCAATTCTGTACTTGAGCACATAATTGTGTACGGAAATAAAGATGAAATTTTGTATAAACTTTACAGTGCATGGAATAAGCTAAATAGGACTTTAATTATTGTCAATTTTTTAAATTCTTTCTTAAGGACTTAATCTCTCTCAACTTTCAACTCCTAGTTAAGAGCATTCAGTACGACCGCTTCGAGCATGTGCGTTACGCTTGGTAACCCCAGTAATGAATAACGTTTGGTAATCCCAATAGTGTTGCATTGGGTTCAGGGTGTGAAATGGAAAGTGGGAATGGATACTGATGCTAGGGTAATTAAGGCTTAGTTAGTTAAAGTTAGTTACTTAGTCTCTTCACCCTTTCTTCTCTTAGCGTAGGCGATAAAAACATGAAAGATATAAAAATCACATGCCTCAAGCTTACTTAACCATACAACCATGACAAATACAAGTGAGCTTGGAAGGACAATGATTGATTAACCTTAGGTGTTCCATAAGGCATGTAGGCACATAGTTTGTGGAGTTCGACTGGATCGCGCGTGTAACACTCGTATTTGTATAGTTGAGTGTAGGGGTACCTCGCCACTCATCATTGGTGCCGTTGCTGGGGACTAAGTTGTTTGTGCACTAAGTAGAACATAGGAAATCATCCACATCGTTGGGAAGCTTAAACAAACCCTTAGGGTTAATCAGAAAAAAAATCAAACAATGGTCAATAGCACACTGACAAGATAACAATGTCTTCTTCTTCTCATAAAAGCACTTCACCACCTAAGGATCACACAAGAGACAGTCGGTGGCACAACATACATAACCAAGAACCGCCAGTTCCTCAACAGTATTGAGTGGTATATACTCATCACAATGAGTATATACCCAATTTTACTTTTATCCTCCATTAGGATGAACAACTGTGTTGGTGAGACTTGCAAGGTAACATAGTGTTATCTCTAGATCATGTAGTCCCTAACATGCTCCTTCGTGCTCTTGCACAGATAGACATGATGCAGCTATACGCTGAATACGTTGCATGTGATTATGACACAAAGGATTACCATCCCATAGCAGCACAACGTTTAAGGGACTTGTGGTAGGAGAGCTACCATACATCGTTGAAGGGAAAAGGGCCCCATAATGCTTTGCCCGTCATAAGAGAAATTAAGGGTAATGAACCTATCTCAATAGGTTCTCCAAAAAATGATGTTCCCCCTCCTAATGATAGTGAGGAGGTGGTGTATCAGAACCTTCATTCCACGATACACAACCCTGGTTCTGATGCCCATGAACACCAAGTGTTCAATGAGGGAACACAAACAAATGATAAGGACGAGCAATCTGATCTTCATCATGATTGGGGCCGCAGCCACCAAAGAGAAGGTAAGAAACATCATCATGGCAATGGTTCCCCTTCTTCTTCACCTTCATCACATCATTCACCCTCTCCTTCCACATCTGGACGCAGTCACAAAGAGCCCAACCGTGAGGATAAGGGTAAGTAAGATGAGAGACCTTGATGAGAGAGTCGAGAATGAGGACGAGGGCATTCTAGGGAATCTAGGCATGGAAGAAGGGAAAGTAGGGAACCGCGTAGGCATCATAGACACCATGAGAGAAATGACAATGATGAACCCCTACTTGCAACCTGGAGTATGTTAGACATTATGAAGGCTGTTAGAATACCTACAAGGCACCAAAAAGATAGCTGGATCAAGAGACTAGACATGAATAATATCCCATGATTTGAGGGGTGATACAAAGCTGATATGCAAAACCACTTATAGGCATTTCATGATGCCTGTGCCTTGCAGAATATTGAAAACGAGTGGCAAAAATTAAATTTTTTTCCAAGGACACTCATAAAGGAAGTGGAAAGCTGGTACCGGTCCTTAGAACTGGAAACCATTAGGAGGTGGAGTACGATGCTAGAACTGTTTAATGATAAATATCAAACATACTCCTGAGTGTCCAACTTAAGAAAATAGATCCAAGGATGGAAGCAAGGATCTCATGAATCCTTGGACACTACCATGGGCCGATATTATGCATTGCTGCATCGTTGCCCAGGCCATGGTTATGCACAATGGGATGAACTCCGCCACCTCGTAGATGGGATAAGACATGAAACCAGAAGAATCCTTAGAACATATGCCCAAGGGAGATTATTTGAACTTAGGTCCCATGAAGTTCATAGATTGTTGGAGCAAGTAGCTAAAGAAGAAGGTGAGCTACGGAAAAGATAAAGCACAGAAGAGTATAACCACAATCCTTCTCTTCGAAAGAGGGGAGTAAGATTCTGTGAGAAAGAGGATGAGTCACCACTCGAAGAGTTTGTGAATAGAAAAACCTTGCCACTTCAAAAGTTAACAATTGAAGTGTCGGCTAAGGTAGATCAGATGTGGGACTCTTTAGATAGTAGATTCAAAATTATTTTAAAGATCGTAGAGGAGTCTAAGGAGTGAAGTAGTTACCATAATAAGAAAAAGAGGAGAGATTTAGGCCATGCACGCAACAAGGGTAAGGGAAAAATGACTATTGCCGATGAGGTTGTGGATTTGGATATGGACAATGATGGTGGATGTGAGATCTGCCAATATGACTATCCTAGGGGCTGTTGCCCAATAATCTCACATCTGCAAGAGTTTGGGGTGTATGCACTCAACCTAAGACTTAACAAATAGCAAGCACCCCAGAGGTTACCTTATCCCCAAAGTAACCCAAGCTAGTTTCACCAACCCTTAACATATTATCCAAGTGGAACTCCACCACAACCTATCGGGCAACACCAGCAGTGGCAATATCCACAGTCATGGGGGATGCCACCGCCTAGGCAACAATACCTTTACTGGCAACTAAACCCATATGGCTATTACATGCAGCAGCCAGTTTCTCCAAGTGACTCTATGGGTCATGTAACCTCATAATGTTACTACCAAGTTTGGGAGTATTTCAGGACTCCCTCTCCTGGAAGAGATACTCCACATGCATACCATCCTCCGAATCCATCTGCATCTCTTACGTTGATAGTTCCACTACCACCCGCTCCAACGATGCAAGGGAAACTTCCCACTCAACCATAGCAACGTAATGCTACGAGAGTTGTAAACCTTTAACCCACTGCTGGTTTTAACAACCGTTCAAAGAGAAGAACCTTCTTTAGAATCAACAGTCCAAACAAGCTCTCACAACCACAAGCGGTTGAGTCTATGACCACTCCTCCATTAAGAAAGGCTTTAGAGCTCCCTTCAAATCAACAACAGATCCCAACACACATGGTTATGTTAACACATACTATCATGGACTGGATAAAGGTGGGCCACCTTCCTAGGAAACTCTCTGATCCTGGAAGTCCATTAATCTACCTCCAAGTCGCTGGGAATGAACCACATAAGGCTCTTCTTGACTCAGGTTCTGGAATCAACTTAATATCACAAAAATGCATAAATTCTGGAACTTGCCTCCACTCAAGAAGAGAAATATTCAATTAGAGCTGGCTGACCAGTCCATCACTGTCCCTTTGGGACTTGTGGAGGACATTGTCACCACTGTGTGTGGTTGGTCATACCTAGTTGATTTCCTAGTGTTAGAAGTCAACAATAATAAAGGGGACTTCCTAATTATAATGGGGATGGCATGGTTAAGTACCATAAATGTATGTCTAGGAATCCACGATCTTTCCTTGAAAATATCTAAGAAAAACATTTATGGAAAGATTGAGAAGAAGAAAGTTCCATGCATCACATACAATGATACAAAGGGTGATGACATGGAGAAATGCTCAGCATCTCCTGCATGAAACTGGTGTGCTCCAAAAGTTAACATACAATAGTGCCTGTATTTAGCAACCACACAACAAGAGAACACCCAATGGTTGACAGCTGATCAAGAGAGCAACCCACCGATATGCATGGAACTAACTAGGGGAACAACTTGCAATCACAACGAAAGCATAGATACATTGGAATATGAGCGTTGCCAACTTCCAACCCTTAATCTAAAAACATCAGTTGGGAGAAGTTGGACACTTCTAAAAAATTCAAATAAGCACTCATTATTTTGGATCTCTCCCTTTCAATTCAGTCATGGGGGAGATGGCCACCTATGCTGATCATTTGAGGCCCTTAGTTCTTTTAATTTTTTGTTTTATAATTTTCTTGTTTTTGTTTTACAACATCGTTTATACTTTTTCTTTCATTTGTGTCTGTCTTGTCCATTTTTTTAAGTTTTTCACCCAATAAGTGCTATTAATGATGGTATGAACTATTTTCTATTGGTTGCTAATGTTTGGTTTTTACCTTTAAGTTACAATGTTGATACTAAGGTATGGTTCTTTTGATATAACAAGCAATGAGTTCACATCACCCACACATCCATAAATTTATATGGTCTCTCTTGGCTTGGAACTGTACAGTCCCTTTCTCAATAATAAGAACTATCAATGAATCGGTGATTGGGTATTTCTCAAACTAAGGAAGGACTCACGAATTGAAAAAGGGTGTGGCTTCAAGGAAATTTGATGTGTTTGTGTTGGCCATTCTCTTGGGTGCTTGGATGTTTTCTTCTTGAGTTTTTCTTACTATTCTGATGTTGCTTCATTTTTGGGAAGCTGAGCAAATAAAAATAATAAGTCTTTGCATGGTGTGGTTCTCACGCAAAAATTCAAAAAAAAAAAAAAAACAAAAATAGTGAGGATTCAAAGCACACCCCTTAGACAAAATAATCATCTGGGCTACAAGCACTAGTTATGGAACTAAAATAAACATGTTCCCTCTAACTAAGGCCCCTCTCACTTCCTCTTCTCTCCTCCTTCGTTTCATCGGAATGGTGGTGGCTCTTTGAGGGATGCATTCTTGTTGCTTCAAGTGGATGGATTGGCCGAATGCATTAATGTGAAGTCACTGGATCTGGTTTGTTTGAGGCCAGACTTGGAATGGGATCTACTAAGTCACATTAATCATTAAATACACAAGGGGTTGTACACCACCTTGTTCTTGAGACTCCATTCCATTCTCTTCTTTCCATCATTCTTCCTCCATTTATCACCTCATTGTTGATTGTATCAGTAATCCATATCTTGGTGGATGCATTGTTTTCATTTTGGTAACGTCTTGTGGTTAAGACTTTAACTCTTGTTCCAATTGACATTCCCAGAGCCTACAGGCTCTTTGAATGTGGGTTTGTCAGGGGATTACAGGCATGAGCCTGCTTTGGGGAGGATCCACTGGCATTCCTATTTAGTGCACTAGTTAAATTCTTTTCCTTAACATTTTTGTAATCAACTCTATTTTGTTCATTTCTATCTTGACATCCATTTCATCAACGTTATAGTTGTCTCTTTTTCTCCATCTTCTTTATTCCTTTTCTTTTTCCATTCTATCACTACTGGAGGTTTGCTCTTAGTCATGGGGGTCCTGACCCAATTTTTTTGATTTTCTCCTAGCCCCTGCACCTTCGGTAGTCATTGATATTATATCTCTAGAATATGCAATTAGCCATACCACAACTCAGCCAATGGACCTTTCACTGACGCAAGGTATCAACTGCATTATGATTCAGTTACCCTTGCTAATATAAGACTATGTTGTGTGTGCAGATGGAAATCATACAACAACAGATTGGACCTGGAGGGAACACTTGAAATGGATCAGTGTTGAAGCAGTTATGCAAGGAATGAGATTGACAACGTGCTTACAGATGGACAATGAAAGGTGCAATCTTGGTGTTGGCAGTAGCAAACTTCTTTCTTTCTCTCTCTCTCTCTCTCAGCTGCCAAAGAAGGTTGGATGTCAAATGTATAAAGTGTTCACTCTTGTTGTTGTGAACACCAGTTTTGTCATGTTCTGTAATGATGATCCATTCACATGTCATCCCATTCACCATTAGTTCCATTCAAGTCAATAATCCTATACCTTCATAATATTTTGTAAGGAACTCAATGATGAGTTTTTATTCAGTCATGGGGGTATGATGGGACGCGATGTCGCATGGGCTGCGATATTGCATACGTGATATCGCAGTCCGTCGCTAGTTCTATAAATAAGAGGTGGCTCTCCCTTGTTTCTCCATCTAGATCTAGACCTTAGTCAAACTCTTGCCATTTTTCCATTCCAGAGTTAGAATAATTTCCATGTGCCTGCAGTAGGAGTCCCAATGTGAATGGATCTTTATTCGAGAAATTCTGTACTTGAGCACACAATTGTGTAAAGCAATAATGATGAACTTTTGGATAAACCTTGCAGTGCATGGACTAAGCTAAATAGGACTTTAATTATTGTCAATTGTTTAAATGCTTTCTTAAGGACTTAACCTCTCTCAACCCTCAACTCCTAGTTAAGTGCATTCAGTACGACTGCTTCGAGCACGTGCGTTACGCTTGGTAACCCCAGTAACGAATAGCGTTTGGTAATCCCAGTAGCGTTGCATTGGTTTAGGGTGTGAAACGACAAGTGGGAATGGATACTGATGCTAGGGTAATTAAGGATTAGTTAGTTAAAGTTAGTTACTTAGTCTCTTCACCCTTTCCTCTCTTAGCATAGGCGATAAAAACATGAAAGATATAAAAATCACATGCCTCAAGCTTACTTAACCATACAACTGTGACAAATAAAAGTGAGCTTTGGAGGACACCAATTGATTAACCTTAGTTGTTCCATAAGGCGTGTAGGCACTTAGTCTGCGGAGTTCGATCGGATCACGCGTGTAACGCTCATATTCGTACGGTTGAGTGTAGGGGTACCTCGCCACTCATCAACAATTTTGACCAACCATCTCCTAAAAACTTAGTTATGTTACCTTGCTTAAATTCCTTCTTTCACACACTTTCAATGCCAAATTATTATATTCTTAGCATCACCTATGATTAAGAACCCTTTGGACCATCTCTATAACCTTTAGACTATCCAATTTATTCAATTTTTCCATCAAAAATCACATAAAATATTGAGATTTTTCACAGTGATATCATAGATACAAGGTATGATCCCTTTGTGATATTGCATCTATGTTGTTGTATCTATGATGTATCCATGATAAAAACCTATATATATGCATGAGGTGTTAGCAAATTTTTTTCTTTCTCTCATTTCACACGCAAGGAGTTCATTTTATTTCTATAACCTCCAAACTTCCAAGAGCCATATCTTCCTCACCATAACTTCAATTGAGCCATTTTCATTTCTTTTTTCTCACAAAGTGACCAACTTAGTCATGAGGGTGAGTACTACGCATAGGTTGTGTGAATTGCATTGAATTTTTCTAATGCATGGAAGAACAACGAAAGGATAAGAAAAATAAGAAATAATTAGATTTTAAACTAACAAAGGCTAGTAAACTTAATAGTTCTTCCCAAATAATCATTCAAACACATGTTGAACAAGAAATTAGCAATTGTTAGGTTATAAAGCCTAAAATTTTTTGTAAACATTAGGAAATTCTACAATTAAGGGTTTTTACAAATTGTTTCTAACTTTGCAGTCTTAATTAGAACTAAATGTGATAATAAGAATTGATTTTGATCAAACCCAAAAACTTGAGAAAGGGTTATGAATTGTTAGAAATTTTTATGAAATTGATATGTGGTCTTAAAAATAATTCTTTATGATTGTAGATGCCTCATAAAAGACTTGCAATAGAAGGACCATTACAACCAAGAGGAAAGAGACCCAAAAGAAGGGGAAAAGCTAGAGAAAAGACTCCACTTGTAGAGTAAGAGGTCCAATCCTATAGTATCCATAAGCCAACACTTGAAACAAGGGAATCTATGTAGGTAGATATGCCACCTATTCCTAAGTAAGGAAAACACCTAACACTCTCCAATGAGTATCTCTAGGCCATCCAAGAGAAGTTTATCATGTCCACTGTCATAATGGAATTGAACTTTGGACCATTTATGGAGTTTGCCCCTATCGATATTCATAAGCAACTCCAAACCTCTCCTCTATGGCTCATAATCTTATGTAAGAGTAAATGGTACCTAGGAGAAGTATACCAATTTTGGAAAAAGAAAGAAAGATGATGCTATGATAAAAATAGAAGGAATCACAGTGTCATATTCAGTTGAAGTAATAGCCAAGGTACTAAACATTCCAAATGTCGGAGCCAATATTGTCCAAATCTCTACTAGGTCCAACATAGAGGCAAGGAAGCTATGGTTGTAAAGGACCTATCGAAGAAGTGAGAAAGAATAGAGTGGATTTTCTATAGTAGAAAAGATCTTTTTTAAAATTAGAACATATCATTTATTCCCAATGAAAAGGCTAAATAGAATTTCCACCTATGTTGCTAGAGGAAGCTCCATCCTAATAGGGAAATCCTAGACTAACATGACTAATATATTATTTTTTGAAATTCAAAGAAGACTTGATGAGAAGAAGATAAGGAAAATTACTTTGAAATTTACTTGTCTCATTAGAAGGTTGTGTCAACAAGCAAGAATTCTAGGCTACACTAACGATGTACTTCGAAAAGCCTAGGATGCTTGATATGCTGAAATCTCCAAAATAGTGCCATCAAAGAAAGATCAAGTGAAGAAAGTAGTAGGTATTTAAGGAGCAGCAAGGTCTACACTACTAGGAAATATTCCAGCCATAAGAATAGAGCAAGAAAAACCCAATGGATCAACACTAGCAGTTGATAAACTAAGGCCAAGTGCTCCTCCAACACAACAAGATTATAGACCCTCAATAACCCATCTGCAACAAATTGTTGAAATAATAAGTTGGGGAAGCTGAGAGGTCTCTAACATATATAGGATCTAAGATAATCCAAGTAATCCTATCATATCAACAGGATCCATGAGTAATCAAATTTCATTGCAAGCAGGAGAGGATGAAGATTGGGTAGAACAGATATCTATGAATGTTGCATCCTTCTAAGTGATGTTAAAAATGGAATTTTGGAGCCATAATAGGTGGTATTGCAACACCAAGATGTAGCAAGACCAGCTAAATTTATCACATATCATATTAAAAAATCCTTCATTATTCTTGTTGTGTCACCAATTGATATTACTAGAGGAAAAGATGTAGAAATCATAGCAGGAATGCTCATGGTCCCAAAAGAGCCTAAAGATATCCTGGACCGATTGCTGTAGACTAGGTAAGTAATGAAAAATCTCTTTGATATTCCAAGCAATATTATTGTAATGCAATTAGAATTAATTTCAACTAAGAGCAAGCTAGTCATGGTTGAGACTAGAGTACAACATGCTAAAAATGAAGTGCAGAGGCTACAAGTAGAATTGGCCACAGTAAGAGTAAAAATGTAGAACCCTACATGGTATATTACACCTAACTAGCTAAAAAAATTTAGAATGGAACAAATGGAGTAATTGATAACCAAGTATGCCCAAGTGGTGATGGAGAAAGAGAAAGCAATATGGAACACTTTAGTGGCAAACTCTCAAATGTATGCCCATGCCAAAGCTTGAACTTTCCTAGAGGAAGAAAACAAAAAGATTGTTGTAGAAAATATAAGGTTGATTGACATTAAAAAGTAGAAAAATGTATTAGAAGAGAGTATTTATCAGCTAAGGGAGTACACTTGAGTTAATCTTGACATAAGAAAATTGGCCAAGGAAAATAGAATCTTATCCATTGAAGAAGTCCACGTAATGTGTTAAAAGTTAGCTATAGAAATCAGTGCATGGCAAAATGAGGTCAAAAGAAAATCAATGAGAAGGAGATCTAGATGGCTAAAGCCAAGATCAATTCCATTACAACACAAAAACCTGACTAACAACCTATCTTGGATACCCTTGCCCATGTGCACCAAGCTCAGATCAAAAACAAAGACCTATAAATAGAGGAATTGATAGAGTACATGGCTTTTGCAAATCTTCAATATGCTAACCTAGCTATGTTAATAGCAGGCACGTTAAGAATAGAACTGGAGTAGCAAGTGGCTGCTATTTATGCATTGTATGAGAAAGAGTTTGTAGATAGAAAAGATGCATAATAAAAGCTACACATATCAAACTCTAAATTGCAAGTCATTAAAGATAGCTACTAGGATAAAAAGGATGTAGTGACAAACCTAGCTAGCAGAATGATCGATTACCAAGAATTGAGAAAAATAGCTAGGGCTTTTAAAGATGAAAGAAGATAGTTTGCGACTTGGTACATGAAAACTAATAAAATGTTTCCATAGTTACCATATCCATGGTAAGTATCGAAGCTAGCAAACATTGCTGAATTTGCCTAGATGGTACATGATCCAATATCAAAAGAAGAGAAGCTTCAAGTATTAGTTAACATAAATCAATTTTAGAAGCCCAATAACAAAGAAAATAAGTTGATAGAGAAGCCATCACCACCTAGAAGATGAAGACTGCATTGAGATTTATTTCATTTTTTTAAGCTTGTTTTTGTCATATGTATGAATCATGCACTACATGATAGTTTTGTAAACACTAGAATGACAATGTGATATTCATAGTAGAGTCAATCAGGTATATAATTCATTATATCAAAGTCTCTATACAATCCCATAATATTTTTCAGAAACTCTATCCTCCTTTTGTTTTAACTCGAGGGCAAGTTTTCAGTCAATCATGGGGTATGATAAAACCCTTTTATCTACTAGCTATGATATCATAGCTCTACACACATCATTGTAGATGCAATGTAGTGGACCATGGCCATGCCTATAAATACCAACCCACCATCACATCAAAGAGACAACTTTCGTTTAATGCTGATGTGTGGCGAGGTAGCCCTACACTCAACCATACGAAATGAGCATAGCATGCACGATCCGGTCGAACTCAGCAGACTAAATGCCTAAATGCCCCATGGAACACTTGGGGTTAATCATTCGTTGTCTTCCCAGACTTACTTATTATTGTCACGGTGTATGGTTAAGTAAGTCTGAGGTATATGATTTTTATAGTCTTTTCTGGTTTTTCTCCTATGCTAAAGGGTGAAGGGTTGAGAGAGCTAACTAACTCTAACTAAGGACCTAAGTCTAAATTAACTAGCATTAGCATCCGTTCCCACTTATCGTACACACCCTAAACTATGCAACTATGGCTACCAAACGCTAATCGTTACTGGGATCACCACACGTAATGCACGTGCTCGAAGTGGTTGTACTGAGGCACTTAACTAGCCTAAACGTGATGAGCAGCCGATTCCTTGACTAGCCGTACACACCCGTAGATGCTCGTAATCAAGTCATACTCATCCCGCATTCTAGGAGTTGAGGGTGAGAGAATCTAATCGCGATGAGTAGCCGATTCCTTGGTTAGCCATACACATTCGTTAATGCTCGTAACCAAGTCGTACTGATGTCGTGATAATGCATGTAATAAATGACAGGTAGGAAATAACAAATAATAAACCTATTCCATGCACTACAAGGTTTATCCACAAAGCTCATCTTTATTGCCGTACACAACTTGCGTTCAGGTACAATGTTGCTCGAATAAAGATCTATTCACTTGGGACTCCTACTGCGGGCACATGGAAAATATTCTATCTTTGGAGTGATCAAACTGCCAGAGTTTTTCTACTTCTAGCCTAGGATGGGAAATGAGGGGAGTGCCGCCTCTTATTTATAGATTTGGTGGTGGACCGTGATATCACATACGTGATATCGCGTATGCGATATTGTGGCTGATGCGATATCGCGTCTGATCATACCCCCATGACTGAATGAAAACTCGTTCTTGAGTTCCTTACAATAATATCGGGAAGGTATGGAATTATTGAGGGAGATGGAACTAATGGGATGACATGTGAACGGATCATTATTACAAGACTTGACAAAACTGGTGTTCATGACAACAAGGGTGAACACCTTATTACAATGACATTAGGCCTTTGTTGGCAACTGAGAGAGAGAGATAGAAAGAAGTGTTGATGCTGCCAATGCCAAGATTGCGCCTTTTGTTGTCCTTCGGTAAGCATGCTATCGATCTTTCTCCTTGCATCACTGCTTCTAGTACTACTCCATTCCAAGTGTTTGCTCCAGCTCCAGATCCAATCCGTTGTTTGTATGATCGCCATCTGCACACACAACATAATCTTAATTAGCAAGGGTAAATGAATCTCACTGTAGTTGATACCTTGCTGTAGTGTAAGTCCATTGGCTAGGTTGTGGTATGGCTGATATGGATCTGGGAATATGTGACTGAAGAATACCAAAGCTGTAGGGGTAAGGAAGAAAATCAAAAATTTTGGGGCTAGGAGAAAATCGAAAAAATCAAGCCCCGTACCCCCATGATTAATCGTGAAGCTCCAATAACGTTAGAATGGAGAAAGGAAAGGAGTAAGAAGGATAGAAAAAAATAGACAACTGTGGCATCGATGAAATGGATCTCAAGATGGTAATGAACAAAAGAAAATTAATTGCAAAAATGTTAGGGAAAAGAAGTTAGCTGATGCACCAAATAGGAATGATAGTGGATCCTCCCCAAAGCAGGCTCATGCCCTTAATGCCCTGTCAATCCCACATTCAAAGAGTCCGTAGGCTCTGGGAATGTCATTTGGAATAAGAGTTAAAGTCTTAACTGCAAGAATTTACCAAAAAGAAAACAATGCATCAACCAAAATATATACACTAATGATACAACTGGAATGAGGTGAATAATGGAGAGAAGGATGAAAAGAATAGAATGGAATGGAATCCCAAGGACAAGGTGGTGTACAACCCCTTGTGTGTTTTATGATTAATGTGACTTGGCAAGTCTCATTCCAACTCCAGCCTCAAACCAACCACTTCTAGTAAGTTCGCATCAATATAGTTGGCTGAACCATCCTCTTGAATAACAAGAATGCATCTCCAAAGAGCCACCACCATTCCAACGAAACAAAGGAGAGAATGGGGAGCGAGAAGGGCCTTAGTTAGAGGGAACACTTTTGGTTCCATAACCAGTGCTTGTAGCCCAAATGTTATTTCATCTAAGGGGTGTGCTTTGAATTCTCACTTTGTTATTTTTTCATTTATATTTTGTGTTTTTATGCGTGAGAACCACACCATGCAAAGACTTCTTATTTTTATTGTCTCAGCTTCCGATAATTGGGTAAGATTGGAACGGTAAGAAAACTCAAGAAGAAAACGTCCAAGCACCGAAGAGAATGACCAACAAAAAAGCATCAAGTTCCCTTGAAGTCACACCCTTTGCAATCCGTGAGTCCTTCCTTAGTTGAGAAATGCCTAGTCACAGATTTGTTAAAGTTCTTATTAGAAGGGACTATACATTTCCAAGCCGAGAGAAACCATAGAAATTGGTGGATGGATGGATGAAATGATCTCATTGCCTACCATATCAAAAGAAACATACCTTAGTATCAACATTGTAACTTAAAAGTAAAAACCAAACATTAGCAATCAATATGAAGATAGTTGATACCATCATACCGAACACTTATTATGAGACAAACTTACAGGGTGGATTACACACACACACACAAAAAGTGGAAAATTATAACGATGTTGTAAAACAAAAATTAGAAAAGTTAAAGAAATTTGTAAAACAAAAAACTAGAAAAGTTAAAGAAATTTGTAAAACAAAAATGTGTAAGACAAAAACGTTGTGAAACAAAAATGTGTGAAAAAAAATTGAAAAAGAACTGAGGGCCCCATATGATTAGCATAGGTGGCCATCTCCCCCATGACTGAGTTGTAAGGGAGAGATTCGAAATAATGAGCATCTATTTGAATTTCTAAGAAGTGTCCAACTTCTCCCAATTGATGATCTTAGATTAAGGGGTGGAAGTTGGTGACGCTCATATTTCAATGTGTCTATGCCTTCGTTGTTGGCATGGTTTTCCTCAGTTCGTACCATGCATATTTGGTTGCTCTTTCTAGTAGCTGTCAACCATGGGGTGTCTACTAGTTTCTGTGTGGTTGCTACATATAGGCATCTTTGGTTCAAAGTTTCATGGGCACAACTACTACATGGAGGAGATGAGCATCCCTCCATGTCATCACCCGATGAATCACTGCATGTGATGCATGGAACTTTCCTCTTCTTGATCTTTCCACATATGTTTATCTTAGAGATTTCCAATGAAAGATCGCGGATCCTAAGGCATGCATCTACTGTACTAAGCCATGCCCTTCCCATTATGATTGGGAAGTTCCCTTCATTGTTGTTAACTTCAATCACCAGGAAATCAGTTTGGTAAGACAAACCACACACGGTGGTAATAACGTCCTCCACCAAGCCCAAGGGAATGGTGATGGAATGGTCTGCTAGCTCTAGTTGAATGTTGCTCTTCTTAAGTTGGGGTAGGTTCCAGGCGTGATACATCTCTCATGAAATTAAGGTGACTCTGGAACCTGAGTCAAGAAGCGCCCTATGTGATTCATTTTCAATGATCTGTAAATAGATTAAGGGGCTCCCAGGGTTAGTTAGTTTCCTGGGAAGGTGGCCTACCTTGATCTATTTAGTTACGGTATCCGTTAACATAATCGTATGCGTTAAGCTCTGTTGGACTGAAGGGTGCTCCGAAGTGTTAGATGGTGAAGGAGTGTACATGACCTCAACCACTTGTTGTTGCGAGAGTTTGTCTAGGCTTTTGGTTCTGAAGTAAGGCCTTCTCTTTTTATAGTTGTCAGAATTAGCAGCAGGCTGGATATTTACAGCTCTCGCAACGTGATGTTGCTGCGGTTGAGGAGGAAGATCCCCTTGCATTGTTGGATCAGGAGGTGTTATGGGAACCACTTGTGGTGGAAGAGGTGCGGATGGATTAGGAGGGTGGAATGAGTGTGAGATGTCTCCCAGAGGAGAAGGAGTCCTTCTGAAGTACTCTCAAACTTGGTAGTGACGGTTGGGGGTTGTGTGACCCATAGAGTCACTTGGAGAAATCAGATGCTGTACATAATAACCATAAGGATCGGGCTGTTGGGAAGGGTACTGTTGTGTTGGCAGTGGCATCCCCCATGACTGTGGGTATTGCCATTGCTGATGCTATCCGATGGGCTGTGGGGGAGTTCCACTTGGATAATACGTTAGTGGTTGGTGGAACTGCCTTGGGTTACCTTGTGGATAAGGTAACCTTTGGGGTGTTTGCCATTGGTTAAGTCTTGGATTAAGTGCATACACCCCAGACTCCTGCAGATGTGAGATAATGGGGCAACATCCCTTAGGATGTTCATAGTAGCAGAAACCACATCCATTATCATCGTCTGAATCAGAATCCTTAGCTACATCGGAGTTAGTGATTTTTCCCTTACCCTTGTTATGTGTAGGGCCTAAATCTCTCCACTTTTTCTTACCATTGTCACTACTTTGTTCTACCTGAGACTCTTCCACAATTTTTAAGACTATTTCAATTCTTGAGTCTAAGGAATCCCAAATTTGGTCTACTTTGGTGGATACCTTGGTTGTTAATTTTTGGATTGGCAAAGTTTTCCGATTCACCAACTCTTCGATTGGTGACTCATCCTCTTTATCACAAAATTTCATTCCCTTCTTTCAAAGGGAGGGCTCACGGTTCTACTCTTCCGCACTTTTCCTTTTGCGTAGCTCACCTTCTTCGTTTGCTACTTGCTCCAACAAGCTTTGTACTTCATGGGCTCTAAGTTGTGAGAGTCTCCCTTGGGCATAAGTCCCAAGAGTTCTCCTCATTTCATTCCTTAGCCCATCCACGATGTGGCGAAGTTGATCCCACTGAGCATACCCATGTCCCGGGCAACGATGTAACAATGTGTAGTAGCGGGCCATGGTAGCATCCAAGGGTTTGTGATGACCTTGCTTCCAGCCTTGGATCTGCTTATGCAAATTGGACACTCTGGAGTATGTTTGATACTTTTCGTTGAACAGGTCTAGCATTGTACTCCACCTCCTGATGGTTTCTAGTTCTAAGGACTGGTACCAGCTCTCTACTTCTCTAGTGAGTGTCCTTGGGAACAAATTAAGTTTTTTCCACTCACTGTCTATATTCTGCAAGGCACAGGCATCGTGGAATGCCTGTAAATGATTTAGCGGATCAGCATTGTATCCCCCTTCAAATCGTGGGATATTGTTCATGTCTAATCATTTGATCCGACTATCTTTCAAATGCCTTGTGGGAATCCTAACTACCTCTGTTATGTCAAGCATACTTCAGGTTGTGAGTAGGGGCTCATCATGATCATCTCTTTCATGACGCCTATGATGTTTGTGTTGTTCCCTACTCTCCCTACGTCCTTGCCCTTGTCCTCTCTCTCGACTTTCCCGTCAAGGCCTTTCATCTTTCTTACTTTTATCCTCACCTTTATGTTCATGGTGGCTATGCCCAGATGTGGAAGGAGAGGGTGAGTGATGTGAAGAAGGGGAAGAAGAAGGGGAACCATCGCCGTGGTGATGTTTCTTGCCTTCTCTTCAGCTACTACTGCCCCGATCGTGGTGACGATCAAAGTGCTTGTCCTTAACATGAGTGGTTGTTCCCTCTGTGAACAGTTGGTGCTCACAGGCATCAAAACTAGGGATATGTATCGTTGATCGTAGGTTCTGATACCGTTCCTCCTCACCATCATTAGGAGGGGGAACATCATTTACTAAAGAATCCATGATAAGGGGTTCCTCATCTCCTATTTCGCTAAGGACGTGCGGGGCTTTGCCCTTCAGAAAAGTATGTTGACTCTCCTGCCTTAAGTCCTGAATACGTTGGGCATCTGTGGGGTGATAATCCCTCAAGTCAAAATCTCCACAACGTATTTAGCATAATGATCTTGCATGCCAATCTGTGCCAAGGCAGGGAAAAGCATGCGAGAGATTGATCGATCTAGGGGTAACACAATGTTACCTTGCAAATCTCTCCACCGCAGTTGTTCGTCCTGATGGAGAATAAAAGTAAAGTTGGGGATATACTCATCAGGATGAGTATATGTCATTTTATATTGTTTAGGACTTGGTTGATTTTGGTTATGTGTTTTAAGTTTCCGACTGTCTCGTGTATGATCCTTAGGTGGTGAGTTGCTCTTATGAGAAGAAGGAATTTTTATTGATGTGCTACTTTTACCGTGATAAAATTTTTATCTTTTGATTAACTCGAAGGTTCGTTAAGGCTCACAACGATGTGAGTGATATCCCTTATGTTCTATTCGGCACACAGACACTTAGTCCCTGGCAACGATACCAATGATGAGTGGTGAGGTACCCCTACACTCAACCATACGAAACGAGCATAGCACGTGCGATCCGGTCAAACTCCGTAGACTAAATGCCTAAATGCCCCGTGGAACACTTGGGGTTAATCATTTGTTGTCTTCCTAGACTTACTTGTTGTTGTCACGGTGTATGGTTAAGTAAGTCTGAGGTATATGATTTTTATAGTCTTTTCTGGTTTTTCTTCTATGCTAAAGGGTGAAGGGTTGAGAGAACTAACTAACTCTAACTAAGGACCTAAGTCTAAATTAACTAGCGTCAGCATCCATTCCCACTTACCGAACACACCCTGAACTATGCAACTATGGCTACCAAACGCTAATCGTTACTAGGATCACCACACGTAATGCACGTGCTCGAATTGGTTGTACTGAGGCACTTAACTAGCCTAAACGTGATGAGCAGCTAATTTCTTGACTAGCCGTACATACCCGTAGATGCTCGTAATCAAGTCGTACTCATCCCGTGTTCTAGGAGTTGAGGGTGAGAGAATCTAATCGCGATGAGTAGCCGATTCCTTGGTTATCCGTACACATTCGTCAATGCTCGTAACCAAGTCGTATTCATGCCATGCTAATGCATGTAATAAATGATAGGTAGGAAATAAAAAATGATAAACCTATTCCATGCACTGCAAGGTTTATCCACAAAGCTCGTCTTTATTGCCATACATAACTTGCGTTCAAGTACAAAGCTGCTTGAATAAAGATCCATTCACTTGGGACTCCTACTGCGGGCACATGGAAAATATTCTATCTCTGAAGTGATCAAACTGCCAAAGTTTCCCTACTTCTAGCCTAGGATGGGAAATGAGGGGAGTGTGCCTATTATTTATAGATTTGGCGGCGGACCATGATATCGCGTATGCGATATCGCAGGGGATGACGCGATATCGCGACGGCCGCGATATTGCAGCCCATGCGATATCGCGTCTCATCAAATGCTTAGCAAAATTCTTGCAATTTGTTTTTGTGACTTAGAGTTAGAATTGGAGTGAATGTAATAATACGATCAACAACAATTGTATAGAATATTTATTCAAGTGGATTGTTCCTAGATGCAATTCATGAATGGAAATAAAGATCAAGATTTTTTTTCATCATTGTAGCATCTCACTTAGCTTAATTTTTCTTTTCATCATGTTCACTTTGATTGAGTTGTTTACATTTTCTAAGTTCTTTACTTTTTCAAGATCTCTTAGTAAGGTAGAATAAGTTTGACTACTTTCAAGCATAAAGTGTTAAATATTTAAATAGATATTTATAATGTAGTCGATGCAAAGTGTTGTTCATCTCTAGTCATTTTATTGTTGTTAATGTCTAGTTTACATCTGGCTAACACTACCTATGGATGTCCATCCCATACTATAAATATGATTACAAGGAAGCCTTGAAGGTAGTGTATTTGAATTTCATCCTTGTGCTATCTCCTTTCCCATTCTTTGTTGTTCATTTTTCTTGTGTAATTCTCTTTGGGCTGAGATAAAGATCTAGGAACTTGTTTCTTGTTGAGGGGTTTTCTCATTTTTTTTCTAGGATATATTCTTGTGTTTTACTATCAATTTATTTTTACTATTTCCATAAACAATTTCAAAATCACAATTGGTATTAGAGCAAGGTTCTGTCATGGTGTTTTTTCTTTCTTTTGTGATGATTTTTTAATTTCAAGGTATGGAAAACTTGATAAAAATAAAAATTGAAAAATTCTTTGGCAATGACTACAAAGTTTAGAGAATGTACATGGAGGATCTTCTTGTTACTGATGATCTTTGGCAAGTAATTACTAATTCAAAACCTAATACTATGACACAACTAGACTGAGAGGCCTTGGATAGAAAGGCATGAACTAGAATTCCTTTGTGTCTCTCTTGTTCGATGTTGTTTAACATTTCTAGAGTTATAGCTGCCAAAGACCTATGGGGCAAATTAAAAGATTCGTACTAAGCAAAATCTGTTGCTAACATATTGTTTCATAGGAGGAATTTACACATACTCAAGATGCTTGAAGGTATGTTAATTATTGATCATTTTAGTATCTTCAATGATATCATGATGCAACTTGAAGTAGTTAAAGATAAAATGAAAGAGAAGATTATTGTATGTATCTTTTAGAATCTCTTCTTGAGTCCTGGAATACTTTTCTAGTGTCAGTGAGTAATTCTGTGTTAGCTCTTAATTTTAATACTATATTAGCCCAACTACTTAATGAAGAAAGGATAATTAAAATTTTTTCCCCTATCCAAAATGATCTTTTCCTTATCAAAAACTCCAACTTAAAGTTGAATAAAAGCCCATAATATAAACCTCCTAGATCCTACAAAAATTCCACAAAACTAAGATGATGGAATTGTGGAAAGATTGGTCATCTTAAAAAAATTTGTAAAGAACCAAAGAAAAGGAAAGCATATCCAAATCATAATAATAAAAATTAAATTCCTTCTCATTGAGAGGAAGATTTATATGTAGTATCTTTAGTTGATGACATTGAGAGGGTTTTTTGGTACATTGATTTTGGTGCTTCCTATCACTATACCCCACTCCTTGAATGGTTTTGTGAATACTTTATTTGTAATCTTAGTGTGGGCAAACTAGGTGATGATGGCCTTTGTGATGTTATTGGGTATGGTAAAGTTAAAATTTAATTTAAGGATGGAACCATTAAAACTATATCTCATGTTCATCATGTATCTAAACTTAGAATGTGTCTCCTGTTTGTAAGTGAGTTAGATTCTATAGGTCTAGCTACCATATTTGATGAAGGAAAATGTAAAATCTTGCAAGGGTCTTTACCTCTAGGAACTAGTGTAAAGGTGGGAAAAATATACAAGCTAGAAACAAGGACATTGTAGCACAACTTCAACATGGTAGTTGTTATTGAATTGTAGTCAAACATTGATTTTTGGGATAGAAGTTTGAGGCATTTAAGTGAAAAAGGATTAAATGAACTACATAAAAAAGGTAAAATTAACCTCATAGAAGAATCTATAAATTTTTATCATCATTGCCTACATGATAAACAAACACATTCATAAGTTCTACGAAGTAATGCTAAAGTTAATCAAGTGTTAGAGTTAATACCTAGTGATGTATGTGAACTAGATAAAGACTTGAAAAATTCTCACTTGGAGGTGCTACATATTATATTTCATTCATTGATGATTTTTCAAGGAAATCTTGGATATATTTAATAAAACATAAGTCTAAAGTATTTGAAAAATTTAAAGATTTCAACGCTCTTTTTGAAAACTATTCAAGAAAGAAAATCAAGGTTCTCAAAATAGATAATGGTGGTGAATTTTACTCCTATGCTTTTAACAATTTTTGTAAAGAACATGACATATATAAGCAAATGACTATTCTAGGAACTCTTGAACAAAATGGAGTAGATGAACTTCTTAATAGAACATTACTAGAAAGAAATAGAGGCATGCTAAGTGAAGCTAGTATAGGAAAATATTTTTGGGTTGAAGTTGTAATGATTGCTTGCTATCTCATTAATAAGTCTTCATCCTTTGTAATTGATTGAAAGATTTCATAAGAAATATGGAGTAATAAGTTTGTTAATTCGAATTATCGTTGAGTTTTTGGATGTGAAGCTTATGTTCATATTCCAAAAATTGATAGATCATAATTAGATTATAAGTCTATAAAATGTATTTTCCTTGGTAATGGTCATGTTGTAAAAGCTTATACATTGTACAACCTAGAAAATAAAAGGGTTATCTATAGTCATGATGTTGTATTTAGAGAATGTTGAAAACATATTAAGCAAAATCTCTCTAATCATGTAACATCTGATCATGTATCTTTTTAGACTAATAAAGAAAATTCAAAGGATCATCCTCCCTTGATAGGAGATGTTGCTCCTGAATAACAGGATGGCGTGAATAATATACAAGAAATAACTATAGAGGAATATTTAAGTGAAGATGAGAAAATAGAGTATCAACATGATGCTTTGTTAACTTTACAACCCTTAAGATAGTCTGGTTATATAAGAAAATTATCCACTTGGTTTGAAGATCAAATTCTAATCACTGAAGCTAAACCACTTCTTATGATGAAGTGTCTATGTATCTTTATCATAAAGAGTGAAGGAAAGCAATGAATGATGAAATTTTCTCTATTCATAAAACTAAGACATGGAAATTAGTTAAGCTTCCATCTAGTAGAAAACCAATTAGATGTAAGTGGGTGTTTAGAATTAAATCTGGTGACCAATTTAAAGCACGTCTTATTACTAAGGGTTATTCTCAAAAGAAGGGAATTGACTATGATGAAATCTTCTCCCATGTGGTAAAATTAACATCCATTAGATCATTTCTATCAATAGTAGTAGCTTATGATCTGGAACTTGAACAAATGGATGTAAAATTTGCTTTCCTTAATGGTGATATTGAGAAAGAAATATATATGCTTTAACCTTAAGGGTATGAAGTGAAAGGAAAAGAGCATATGATGTGTTGATTACTAAGATCATTGTATGGGCTCAAACAAGTACCAAGGATGTGGAGTAAAAAATTTAATGAACACTTGTTAAGTCTTGACTGCATTAGAAGTTAGGAAGACTTGTGCTTATATGTCAAAAACAAAAATGAACAAAGAATTATTCTTGAAAAAATTAAGATAGAAGAGAATCATGCTAATATGATGATAAAATAATTATCTTCTAAAAAAATTTTATGGTATCAAATAATTATTAGTGTCATAGAAGGTGATATCATCTAAGGTTTGGGTTAGGCTTCACAACAACTTTACTTTCAAGAGAGAGAATTGTGAGTAAAGTAAAGACAATTGTCATTCACATAAGCTTAGATATTATTATCTCATTAGTTGCAAGCAATATATTTTTCTAATTGTATTATTATAATAGTTATGATGTGATATATTACAATGTTGAATATTTAACTCTAGATATTTACAATGTAGTCGATGCAAAGTGTTGTCCATCTTCAATCATTTTATTATTGTTAATGTCTAGTTTACATTTGGTTAACACTACTTATGGATGTCCATTCCATACTATAAATATGATTACAAGAAAGTCTTAAAGGTAGTATGTTTGACTTTTATCCCTGTCTTATCTTCTTTTCCATTTTGTATTATTCATTATGCTTGTGTAATTCACTATGAGTTGAGATAAAGATTCAAGAGCCTATTTCTTGTTAAGGTTTTTCTTGTTTTCCCCATGATATATTCTTGTGTTTTTTTTCAATTTATTTTTACTATTTCCATAAACAATCTCGAAATCATACTCCCAACATTCTTTTTGTCATTTAGCTTGTAGTTGTCATGACTTTCTCATTTTTGATGGATTGATCAAATTCCTTCTACAGTACAAATTAGATTTCTAGAGGATTATTTTGAATCCTCACATGCTAAATTTAGATGAGTGGCTTGGAAGATATGAAGGTCATGATATTTAGGCATGATGGAAAAATTTCTCTTAGATTTTATAACATATCTAAATTAGACTAATATGTGCAAAAAATACACATTCTTGACTTAGTTTTGACTAATTTGCAAAATAGCTTTTTGTTTTTTTTTTTTCAAAAAATTAGCAAGAAATGCCCTTAGCAATTCAATCATCCAAAAATAAATACCTATATAAAGAATGTGACCACATATCTTGGAAGATATTGCCTTTGCAACTTAATTCCCCACAAACCCACAATTTCTAAATAGCTAATGTTTTAGATATTACCTTGTTGTCTACATGATATGAATTTTAATGATGTTAATTCCATTGGAAAGTATACATTTTAAGCTTTTTCTTAAATATTTTGTGGTTGAAGTTTGTGAAGCGTGGAAGAAGCTAGAGCACAAAAAATGTGAACAATTTTGGAAGGTTTGCATTTTGTTTTTTTACCTTTGCATTCTATTTGCATTTCATTCCATTTTAACGATGACATAAACAATTCTATAATAATGATTTCATTATTTAAAGTAGAAGGAATGCTTTTAAAATCTAACTGACATTTCTTAAAGTTTGATTCTCACATTTGATATTTGATTTACTAGAATTAAATTAATAGGACTTTTAGGATTCTTATTAGATTTGAAATTTGGTTTTATAATCAAATTAGAATACTAATAGAGGTTTTGGGTTTGAATGCTAATGGTGGCTTAGACATTCTTCCTAATCAAACTTGAGCTAGACACTCTAAAGATAATGACATCAACAAAATGAAACATCATTTCTTAAAATGGAAAAAGGCTTTAGATTTGCTCATTTGTGATAGTTTACCAAGTTTCTAGGATCTGCAAGCTTCACTTTTATATGACCTCAAGATAATATTTGTATTGATTTTTTGCTATTTTCTATTGGTAATATAAAGTACATCAAAGAGTTTATTGTAGGAGGTGAGATAGTAGAGTTTTGTCATTATGTTTTGAATCTATTTTGCAAGTTCAACTATACCTTGATGCTTCCAAGAAGGATATGCAAGTTTGGTAGCTTTGCAAGTTCAACTATACCTTGATGCTTAGAAGAAGGAGATGCAAATTAAGTAGCTTTGTTTTGATGAAGTGCTTGATTCTTGTAAAAATTAACGATTTTTGAATTCAGAAGCATAAAAACTCTAGTTGATTATTATTTTATATCTTTAAAATCTAGGATCCATCATTAGTATTATTTGGTGATTTTTGCTTTGGAATGATGCTACAATGGATGATTAAACTTAGTTTAAGATCAATCACAAATTTTGATTTACTAGCATTGTGAGTAAAAAGGCTTAAGTTCAATGGTTAGAAATTATATATTCAAAAGGATTTATTTTTATAGCTTACATATGAATTTTTAATCAAATAATCTCAATGATGAGTGGCAAGGTACGCCTACACTCAACCATATGAAATGAGCATAGCACGCGCGATCCGGTCGAACTCTGTAGACTAAATTCCTAAACACCCCATGGAACACTTGGGGTTATCATTTGTTGTCTTCCCAGACTTACTTGTTGTTGTCACGGTGCATGGTTAAGTAAGTATGAGGTATATGATTTTTATGGTCTTTTATGGTTTTTCTCCTATGCTAAAGGGTGAAGGGTTGAGAAAGCTAACTAACTCTAACTAAGGATCTAAGTCTAAATTAACTAGCGTCAGCATTCGTTCCCACTTACCGTACACACCCTGAACTATGCAACTATGGCTACCAGATGCTAATCGTTATTGGGATCACCACACGTAACGCACGTGCTCGAAGTGGTCATACTGAGGCACCTAACTAGCCTAAGCGTGATGAGCAACTGATTCCTTGACTAGCCGTACACATCCGTAGATGCTCNGGTACAAAGCTACTCGAATAAAGATCCGTTCAGTTGGGGACTCCTACTGCAGGCACATGGAAAATATTCTATCTCTGGAGTGGTCAAACTGCAAGAGTTTCCCTACTTCTAGCCTAGGATGGGAAATGAGGGGAGTGCCACCTCTTATTTATAGATTTGGCGGCGGACCACGATATCGCGTATGCGATATCGCAGGGGACGATGTGATATCGCATGGGATGCGATATTGCAGCTCATCATACCCCCGTGACTGAATGAAAACTCATCCTTGAGTTTCTTACAATAATATCGGGAAGGTATGGAATTATTAAGGGGAATGGAACTAATGGGATGACATGTGAATGGATCATTATTACAAGACTTTACAAAACTGGTGTTCATGACAACAAGGGTGAACACCTTATTACAATGACATCAGGCCTTTGTTGGCAACTGAGAGAGAGAGAGATAGAAAGAAGTGTTGCTACTGCCAACGCCAAGATTGCATTTTTCATTTTCCTTCGGTAAGTGCACTATCGATCTTGCTCCTTGCATAGCTGCTTCAGCGCTGCTCCATTCTGAGTGTTTGCTCTAGCTCCAGATCCAATCCGTTGTTGATTTAATCACCATCTGTACACACAACATAGTCTTATATTAGCAAGGGTAATTGAAACATCATGTAATTGATACCTTGCTTCGGTGTAAACTCATTGGCTAGGTTGTGGTATGGCTGATATGGATATGAGAATATGTGATTGATGACTACTGAAGGTGTAGGGGTTAGGAAGAAAATTAAAAAATTTGGGGCTAGGAGAAAGTCGAAAAAATCAGGCCCCATACCCCCATGACTAATCGCGAACCTCCGGTAGTGTTAGAATGGAGAAAGAAAAGGAGTAAGAAAGATAGATAAAAAGAGACAACTATGGCATCGATGAAATGGATGTCAAAATGGTAATGAACAAAATAAAATTAAGTACAAAATGTTAAGGAAAAGAATTTAACTAATGCTCTAAATAGGAATGCCAGTGGATCCTCCCCAAAGCAGGCTCATGCCCTTAATGCCCTAGCAATCCCACATTCAAAGAGTCCGTAGGCTTCGGGAATGTCATTTGGAACAAGAGTTAAAGTCTTAGCCGCAAGAATTTACCAAAAAGAAAACAATACATCAACCAAAATATATACACTAATGATACAACTAGCAATGAGGTGAATAATGGTGAGAAAGATGGAGAGAAGAGAATGGAATGGAATCCCAAGGACAAGGTGGTGTACAGCCCCTTGTGTGGTTTATGATTAATGTAACTTGGCAAGTCTCATTCCAACTCCAGCCTCAAACCAACCACTTCCAGTGACTTCACATCAATGCATTCGGCTAAACCATCCTCTTAAATAACAAGAATGCATCTCCAAAGAGCCACCACCATTCCGATGAAACAAAGGAGAGAATGGGAAGCGAGAAGGGCCTTAGTTAGAGGGAACACTTTTGGTTCCATAACCAGTGCTTGTAGCCCAAATGTTATTTCGTGTAAGGGGTGTGCTTTGAATTCTCACTTTGTTGTTGTTTTTATTTATATTTTGTGTTTTTATGCGTGAGAACCACACCATGCAAAGACTTCTTATTTTTATTGTCTCAGCTTCTGAAAGTTGGGTAACATAGGAACAATAAGAAAGCCCAGGAAGAAAATATCCAAGCACCCAAGAGAATGACCAACACAAAATCATCAAGTTCCCTTGAAGTCACACCCTTTGCAATCCTTGAGTCCTTTCTTAGTTTGAGAAATACCCAGTCACTGATTCATTAAAGTTCTTATTAAGAAGGGGACTGTACATTTCCAAGCCAAGAGAAACCATAGAAATTGGTGGATGGATGGATGAAGTGATCTCATTGCCTGCCATATCAAAAGAAACATACCTTAGTATCAACATTATGACGTAAAGGTAAAAAAAAAACATTAGCAATTAATATGAAAATAGTTCATACCATCATACCAAACACTTATTATGGGACAAACTTACGGGGTGGATCACACACACACACACAAAATGGAAAAGTATAACGATGGTGTAAAAAAAAAACTAGAAAAGATAAAGAAATTTGCAAAACAAAAATTAGAAAAGTTAAAGAAATTTGTAAAACAAAAATGTGTAAGACAAAAATGTGTAAAAAAAAAATCAAAAGAACTGAGGGCCCCATATGGTCAGCATAAGTGGCCATCTCCCCCATGACTGAGTTGTAAGGGAGAGATCTGAAATAATGAGCGCCTGTTCGAATTTCTAAGAAGTGCCCAACTTCTCCCAATTGATGATCTTGGATTAAGGGGTGGAAGTTGGCGACGCTCATATTCCAATGTATATATGCTTTCGTTACGGGCATGGGTTTCCTCAGTTCGTTCCATGCATATTTGGTTGCTTCTTCAAGTAGCTGTCAACCACGGGGTGTCTACTACTTCTTGTGTGGTTGCTACATACAGGCATCTTTGGTTCAAAGTTTCACGGGTACACCTACTACATGGAGGAGATGAGCATCCCTCCATGTCATCACCTAATGAATCATTGTATGTGATGCATGGAACTTTCCTCTTCTTGATCTTTCCACATATGTTTATCTTAGAGATTTCCAAGGAAGGACCGCGGATCCTAAGGCATGCGTCTACTGTACTAAGCCATGCCCTTCCCATTATAATTGGAAAGTCCCCTTCGTTGTTGTTAACTTCGATAACCAGAAAATCAGCTGGGCAAGACCAACCACACACGGTGGTAATAACGTCCTCCACCAAGCCCAAGGGAATGGTGATGGACTGGTCTGCTAGCTCTAGTTGAATGTTGCTCTTCTTAAGTTGGGGTAGGTTCCAGGCGTGATAGATCTCTCATGAAATTAAGTTGACTCTAGAACCTGAGTCAAGAAGAGCCCTATGTGGTTTATTTTTGATGATTTGCAAATAGATTAAGGGACTCCCAGGATTAGTTAGCTTCCTGGGAAGGTGGCCCACCTTGATCTAGTCAGTTACGGTATGCGTTAACATAACCATATGCGTTATGCTTTGTTGGACTGAAGGGTTCTCCGAAGTGTTAGATGGTGGAGGAGTGTACATGGCCTCAACTGCTTGTTGTTGCGAGAGTTTGTCTGGGATTTTGGTTCTGAAGTAAGGTCTTCTCTTTTTATAGTTGTCAGAACCAGCAGTAGGTTGGATATTTACAGCTCTCGTAGTGTGACATTGCTGCGGTTGAGGAGGAAGTTCCCCTTGCATTGTTGGAGCAAGAGGTGTTACGGGAACTACTTGTGGTGGAAGAGGTGCAGATGGATTAGGAGGATGGAACGAGTGTGAGATGTCTCCTGGAGGAGAAGGAGTCCTTCTGAAGTACTCTTGAACTTGGTAGCGATGGTTGGGGGTTGCGTGACCCATAGAGTCACTTGGAGAAATCGGCTGTTACACATAATAACCATAAGGATCGGGTTGCCGGTAATGGTATTGCTGTGTTGGCGGTGGCATCCCCCATGACTGTGGGTATTGCCACTACTGATGCTATTTGATGGGCTATGGTGGAGTTCCACTTGGATAATACGTTAGTGGTTTGTGGAACTGCCTTGGGTTACCTTGTGGATAAGGTAACCTTCGGGGTGTTTGTCATTGATTGAGTCTTGGATTTAGCGCATACAGCCCACACTCCTACAGATGTGAGATAATGGGGCAAAATCCCTTAGGATGTTCATAGTAGCAGACCCCACATCCACTATCATCGTCTGAATCAGAATCCTTAGCCACATTGGAGTTAGTGATTTTTCCCTTACCCTTGTTATGTGTAGGGCCTAAATCTCTCCACTTTTTCTTACCTTTGTCACTACTTTGTTCAACCTTAGACTCTTCTACAATTTTCAAGACTGTTTCAATTCTTGAATCTAAGGAATCTCACATTTGGTCTACTTTGGCCAATACCTCGGTTGTCAATTTTTGGATTGGCAAAGTTTTTCGATTCACCAACTCATTGATTGGTGACTCATCCTCTTCATCACAAAATTTTACTCCCCTCTTTCGAAGGGAGGGATCGTGGTTGTACTCTTCTACACTTTCCCTTTTGCGTAGCTCACCTTCTTCATTTGCTACTTGCTCCAACAAGCTTTGTACTTCATGGACTCTAAGTTGTGAGAGTCTCCCTTGGGCGTAAGTCCCAAGAGTTATCCTAGTTTCATTCCTTAGCCCATCCACGATGTGGCGAAGTGTATCCTGCTGAGCATACCCATGGCTCGGGAAACGATGTAACAATGTGTAGTAGTGGGCCATGGCAGCATCCAAGGATTCATGATGACCTTGCTTCCAGCCTTGGATCTGCTTACGCAAATTGGACACTTTAGAGTACGTTTGATACTTTTCGTTGAACAGTTCTAGCATCGTACTCCACCTCCTGATGGTTTCCGGTTCTAAGGACCGGTACCAGCTCTCTGCTTCTTTGGTGAGTGTCCTTGGGAACAACTTAAGTTTCTGCCACTCACTGTCTAAATTCTGCAAGGCATAGGCATCATGGAATGCCTATAAATGATTTTGTGGATCAGCATTGTATCCCCCTTCAAATTGTGGGATATTGTTCATGTCTAATCGTTTGATCCGACTATCTTTCAAATGCCTTGTGGGAATCCTAACTGCCTCTATTATGTCAAGCATACTTTGGGTTGTGAGTAGGGGCTCATCATGATCATCTCTTTCATGATGCCTGTGATGTCTGTGTTGTTCCCTACACTCCCTACATCCTTGCCCTTGTCCTCTTTCTCGACTTTCTCGTTGAGGTCTTTCATCCTTTTTACTTTTATCCTCCCTTTTATGTTCATGGTGGCTATGCCTAGATGTGAAAGGAGAGGGTGAGTGATGTGAAGAAGGGGAAGAAGAAGGGGAACCATCGCCATGATGATGTTTCTTACCTTCTCTTCGACTGCTATGGCCCCGATCGTTGTGACGATCAAAGTGCCTGTCCTTAGCATAAGTGGTTGTTCCCTCTATGAACAGTTGGTGTTCACGGGCATCAGAACCAGGGATATGTATCATTGATCGTAGGTTTTGATACTCATCCTCCTCACCATCGTTAGGAGGGGGAACATCCTTTGCTAAAGAACCCGTGATAAGGGGTTCTTCATCTCCTATTTTGCTAAGGACGTGCGGGGCTTTGCCCTTTAGAAAGGTATGTTGACTCTTCTGCCTTAAGTCTCTCATACGTTGGGCATCTATGGGATAATAATCCCTCATGTCAAAATCTTCCGCAACGTATTCAGCATATAGCTCGGTCATGCCTATCTGTGCCAAGGCATGGAAAAGCATGTGAGAGATTGATCGATCTGGGGGTAACACAATGTTACCTTGCAAGTCTCTCCACCGCAGTTGTTCATCTTGATGGTGAATAAAAGTAAAATTAGGAATATACTCATCGGGATGAGTATATGTCATTTTATATTGTTTAGAACTTGGCTGATTTTGGTTATGTGTTTTAAGTTGTCGACTGTCTTGTGTATGATCCTTAGGTGGTGAGTTGCTCTTATGAGAAGAAGGCATTTTTATTGGTGTGCTATTTCACCATTAGATAAATTTTTATCTTGATTAACCCGAAGGTTCGTTAAGGCTCACAACGATGTGAGTGATATCCCTTATGTTCAATTCAGCGTACAGACACTTAGTCCACGGCAACGGTGCCAATGATGAGTGGCGAGGTACCCCTACATTCAACCATACGAATCGAGCGTAGCACGCGTGATCCGGTCGAACTCCGTAGACTAAATGCCTAAACGCCCCATGGAACACTTGGGGCTAATCATTTGTTGTCTTCCCAGACTTACTTGTTGTTGTCAGGGTGCATGGTTAAGTAAGTCTGAGGTATATGATTTTTATGGTTTTTCTCCTATGCTAAAGGGTGAAGGGTTGAGAAAGCTAACTAACTCTAACTAAGGACCTAAGTCTAAATTAACTAGCGTCAGCATCCATTCCCACTTACCGTACACACCCTGAACTATGCAACTGTGGCTACCAAACGCTAATCGTTACTGGGATCACCACATGTAATGCACGTGCTCGAAGTGGTCATACTGAGGCACCTAACTAGCCTAAGCATGATGAGCAGCCGATTCCTTGACTAGTCGTATACATTCGTAGATGCTCGTAATCAAGTTGTACTCATCCCGCGTTCTAGGAGTTGAGGGTGAGAGAGACTAATCGCGATGAGTAGCCAATTCCTTGGTTAGCCGTACACATTCATCAATGCTCGTAACCAAGTCGTACTCATGCCGCGCTAACAACAGGTAATAAATAACATGTAATAAATAATAGGTAATAAATCCTATTCCATGCACTACAAGGTTTATCCACAAAGCTCATCTTTATTGCTGTACATAACTTACGTTCAGGTACAAAGCTGCTCGAATAAAGATCCGTTCACTTGGGGACTCCTACTACGGGCACATGGAAAATATTCTATCTCTGGAGTGGTCAAACTGCAAGAGTTTCCCTACTTCTAGCCTAGGATGGGAAATGAGGGGAGTGCCGCCTCTTATTTATAGTTTTGGCGGAGGACCGCAATATCGCGTATGTGATATCGCAGGGGACGACGTGATATCGCGTCTCATCACTCAATATTTAAATCCTTTCTTATTTGAAAATATAACTATTAAGAGTTTAAGAATTTAAATAGAAGGAAAAATAGGAGCTTTAAGAATTCCCAAAAATAGAATAAAAGTAGATAATTAAGTGTTCATTCAAAATGGTTAAAGAGTAATTCATTCTTCGTTTTTTTTAAAAAAGTTTACAATTCAACAAAAGACTAGTTGAGATTATTTGGGGTATTTAGATCTTAGTGGGACCAAGTAACCATATAAATTGAAGTTTCTAATGGTGTTGGTATTTAAAGTTGTTGCTAACAATATGTTAGATAGAATAGCTATTGTACAAAATTAGATTCAAGAAGGCATGATGAGGAGTAGTTGTCAAGGTGGGATGCCTTTGAGAGTTTGAGATGATGCATTTTAACTTAATATTCTTAAGGAAAAGGACATGTAGGAGGTGGACACAACTAGTAGAAGTCTTATCATATAAGTAGAGAAATGAGGATCCCAAATTTTATATTGGCTCAAAAAAGTTCTAGTAGAGAATGTAGTTGTGAGTAAAGTAAGACAAATGCCCAAGGTTGCTTTCTTAATTTTTCCATAGTTCATTATCATTGAAGAAGGTGAGGCTTTTCTAGTGACTTCCACTTAACATAGGGTTTCTTCTCTATTCTTAGAGTCATACTTTTGATAGAAAAAATTGAATTAGGCTATTCAACATATGAATGACCTTGACATATTTGTTTGTTGGCTTCCATGATGCCCCACACATCTTTGTTAATGTTATATACTTTTTCGTAGAATTTTGTTATGCATTACTGGTGCCCTTCAGGTAGTCATATTTTTAACAAAATTAGCATTGCATCCATTAACTACCTTGAGTAGCATGCTAATTAGCATCACATCTAGTAGCTATCAACTTGCTTTGAGCAACATGCCCTAGTAAAGTTGAACGTGGCAATTCATCAATAGTAGGCCCTATATTCCTGTATTGTCCTCTTCCTCCCCTTAGATAAGTTAATTGATCTATCTTCCTTCCCTTTGTTTCATTTTTAGGTTTTCTAGTTTCTTATTTTATTTAGTATCAATTATGTTTTTTCTAATGGCTAATTCTCTATAATTCTCTTCAAGCTACAAGTTTGTAGTTATGTTGTGAAAGGTCTAAGAGTTGGATTTGATGCAGTTTTTACCATTAGGTTTCCCTCGATATAATTGGGTGCTTTTTTTGTTAATTATTTCGTTATTATGTTTATTTTATAACAACTCATAAATAGTTGTAGACATGACAAGCCAAGAGATGCCTTGTTGTATGAATGCACCTTTTGGCTTTAATAATTGAATTTTGGTGAGGGTGCCTTGTATAGCCTTATGGATCTTTTTGGTGAATTACTCATAGGTAATTCATGGACATCAAAATGATTTTCCTTTGCAATGACATGTTTCTATTTGCATATGAAGGAGGGGATGGTAGTCTATGGTAGCCCATTTTTATGTGCATATGAAGAAGGGAATGGTAGTGACATGATTTTTTCTATAATAGCTACTCCAACCTATATTGCATTTACATATAGAAAAGGTACACATCATTCAACTCTCTCAACAAAGCTAATCAACTAGGTAATATTGTCTGAATGGCTAGATTCACTTTAGGCAATGAAACATTTTCATTAGATTTACTTTAGGTAGTGGCAAATCTTCTTTGAATAGCCTTATTAGCTCTACTTTGTCCTAATAAAGATATGTGTGGGGGATGAAAAGGAAATAGAGGAAATGTATAATAGACAGCTATGACATCCAAAGACATTAGGCTGAGTTAAGATTTTAGATGAGAGGGAAGCATGGATTGCGAAAATAATAGATCCTTCATTATATCAAATATCAATATGAAATTTTTTATACATTAAGATAATTTTTAAAATAATTTTAAATGTAAAAAAATCACTTCAAAACATTCAAAAATGTAAAAATATGATAAATTTATAACTAGTTTATTATTCTATTTAGATATGTTAATTTTATTCATTAAAAATAAAAAATTCATATTTTTCAAATAGGATTGTGGTAAACCAACCATGGGTTGTGAAAATTTCTTATTTTTAGGTCAATAATAAAAGCCCATAATTGATTTATTATTTATAATTTATAATTTTGAGGTGATCTTTAAATTATTGGAAAGCCCTTGGAAAAATCTATGAGCTTGGAAAATTTTAGGTCAATTGGAGTTCATTTGATTAGTAAAATCCATCTTAGAAAAATATATCTCAGAATTGTGTGATTTATTTAGAATAGTTTAACATGAGTCTTGGAAAAATACAATGAACTATGGTAGAAAAAAAATGACTTGACTATGAGTTGTGGTCAATATAAATAGAAGGAAAAATTCAATTTTAACTATTACTAGTGAGCAACAAGTCATGATGAGCTCATTGTGATTTTTTGGACAAACCACAAGTTGACCACATGTCATGGTCAAGAGAAACAAAGAAAATTGAACATGAGCTTATGAAGATTTACTAAGAAAACCACAATCTAACCATGGGTTGTGGTAAAAAATAAAAGCTTTAATTTCTTAAAATTGGTGAGTCAGATCTTGATGAAACTTAAACGTAGATGTTCATTTGAGCCTACTTAATAGTCTAGAGGATAAATTTAACATGATGACAATAGAATAAGCTTAAATTTGAATTAGTTTTTGGATATGCCTTTTCAACTTCTTGATAATGGAAATTTGAAATTATTTTAGATTTATTTGAATGGGAATTAATGTAGCTTGAACTAAAACTTGTTAACTTGAATTGAATTTGAAATATTGTTGATTTTTAATGACTTGATGAATTGATGAAGTGAGAAAAAGGGTGTTGATTATTGATGAAAAGTGTTGATGAAGTAATGATAGATGTTGTTCGATGAAGAAATAATGTTGGAGTTATTTTTAATATAAATAGGATTGGAAATTGAAGAGACACGTGAGATTGGGATTATTATTTTATTACTTTTGCCCATCAATATTTTAATAAAATGGAACATAATTTAGCTTACCTATATTATCTTAGGTGTAATAAAAAGTATAAAAAATACATAACTTCTATCCTTCGTCATCATCATCCTAGTCTTATCCCAATAAAATGGGATCAGCTACATGAGTTCTGTTTTTTCATTCATGTCTATGAAGAGCTAGATTTTGTTTATTTGCAATTTGTTCAAATCATCTTTGATCATTTTTTCCCATGTCTTCTTTGTTCTTCTTATTGATGGCTTTCTTGGAATAGTGATGTAGCAACCTTTATGTCAAAATATACTCCTAAGTTAAGGTACAATCATTAGTCTTTTAACTTAATCTATCAATAGTTACGAATTATCATGATGGTTTAGTAAAGAGTCACAACTCCTTATGAAGGATAAAAGGACAAAAGTTCTTACCTCATAACATAAGGAACAATAATGAAAAAACAATGAAGAAGATATGAGTATGAAGAATAAAGAGAAGTTTGAAAGAGATCAATTAAGATAAAGAAGTGAAATTGGAGCAATAGCCATAATAATGTTCATAAGTCAAAAGAGTTTATGAATCATGATGACTCATAAGATTATGAAGGTGAAATGCATTATACCAAAGTAGTAGGTAGGAGCATGTAGCAATGCTAGAAGATGGTACAAAGCATATAATTCATAATGACCATTCAAGTAACCAAAAGGTTTAAGAAGTGACTCAAAGAGAATAAGTCAATATTTTAGAGACAAGTATGATCCTTGTAGTATAGGATCCAATTTTCAAAGTAGGAAAAGAATATCTACGGTGAGCCATTCGTAATCTAATCTAGTTTCCTAAAGAGGAAGAGAAGACCATCCAGAAGGTAATGATGGAGTAAAGATATTGACTACAAAAATGGATAGGCTACAAATGAGGTAGTAGTCCATAATAGGCTAAGTTGTGGACTGCTAAAAGAGTCCATGAGGGCCTAGCCCATATAAGACTAACCAACCAAAAAAATTCTTAGAAGACCTATCATAAGTAATAGGAAAAGATAGGTATCTTAAGGATGTAGCTAAGAAGAATATGTTATGAGGAAGTTTTTTGTAAAGCCTAGTAAACTAAGCCAAAGTGGCTTAGACACAGATGAAGAAGGAATGATAGTAAATGTAGTCCAAGTATAGAAGCTTGCAATCCATTGAGTTAGGAATCACAGTGGTAAGTATATTATAACCTTATGATGAATAAGTGAATATGAACCAAAAGAAGATGCATTGCAAGAAAGAGCAACATCACTAAAATATAGGAAGTTCTTAGTAAGACAAAACCTAGAGATACAGTAAGCTCAAAGATGATGAAATTAGAAAAATGTAACTTTGTTCATCATAAGAGGACTTGTAAGTAGTTGAGTTAGTGAGACTTATAATACTTAGAAATACCAAGAATTACAAAGAGTAGCTATCATTACGAAGAGAGCCATGATCTTATATTTCCATGATATTAACATTACAATGAGCTATGGAAAAGTACATCTTCCTATAAAAAATCCAAAGATCTTGAGGCACCAATGTTGTACTAAAAAGACAACGAAATGTCAACACACACACACACACACACACAAAACAATCTAACACTTTGTTTATAGGTTCACTATCTTATCTTCTAAGCCACCATTCTTGTAGCTTATCTGAAATAGGAGCCACTCCAAGTCTTCCTCTAATATTTGTATTATGTAGTTTATCTCTTCTAGTAACATTCAACATCAATTGAAGCATTTGCATTTTTTGATACACTAATTTGTTGTTCATGTCTCTTTTGTAGTATCCAACATTTAGCACCATATAGAAAAGAAGGCATAATTGCTATCTTGTAAAATTTTCCCTTTAGTTTCATTGGTATTCTTTTTTATCACATAGAACACTACTAGTTCATCTCCATTTTAACATCATGCCTTAATTAGATTTCTTATATCTTTATTAATTTCACCATCTAATAGGATGATGGATCCTAGGTAGTGGAATTTTTTGAAGGACTTTTTGGCCTTGAATTATCTCTTCTATTTTACCACTATTTATGCTATTATTAAAATTGCATAGATTTTGTGTTTATGTTACATAAAATTATAACTTTGTCTTCTCTTGATTTTTGTCTTTAGACCTTGTCTTCATGCTTTTACTTCAATTTTCTATACTTATGTATATATGACCTTCAATTATCTTGAATTTTAGTTTGTTGAACTCATTTCTTATTTTGCTTTAAAGTTAACAACATGGATAAGTAATTTGAGAAAAAGGTAATGAGTCCAAGTGCATGCTAGAACTAACAAAAATTATAATGATAGATTATTTAACATTCCTATATGAAATTCAACGTATCTTTATGCATAAACATCAACAATTCTTCATCTACTTAAGAATCAAGATGAAGTGCTAACATACATATTGAAATCTACTTTATCAACTTAAACCATGAAGAGGAGAGGATCAAAATACTATGAGAGCTTAGAATTAAAAAGAAAGAAAGAAAGCTCTATATGAGAAGAAGAAAATGCTAAGAAAAAAGAAAAAAATAGCTTTACCAAACTCATTATTTTTCAATATTTTTTCATTGCTCTAAGATGTTCTTTATATTGGAGGCATTGACCTCTCTTTATAGGTATTTTGAGTGGTAGAAACTTCTTTGCTCATTAAGGTGGAATCATTTTCTCTACTCAACTCTATTTTTGTAGCTTATAGTTAATATAATTTTTTCTCTTTGCTTTTAAAATTCTAATACAAAAACCAAGTACAAAATTTAGGCATTCTTACAGTTTCTTAGTATTTGAGGAGCTTTTACCAAGAAATATACTTTTCATAATTGAGAGTAACATTGATATTATGGAAATGTAAGATTGTAGCTCTCTTTGTAATGGTAAATGCTTTTTATAGTCTTGGCACTTGTGAGTATTTTAAGTCTTGCTGATTAAGCTACTAATGAATCCTCTTAGGATGAACAAAGTCATGTTATGTTTATTCCATCACTTGTTACTTATTCTTGGTTCTAGTAATTTGTAACATCATTTTTGAGATTTTTTGATCTCTAAGTTCTCCTTTGCTAAGAATATAAGAACTTTTAGTGCCTTGGTGATGTTGCTTTTTTTAGCAGTGCATCTACTTTTGGTTTGTATCCACTACTCCATATTAAGATTATAAGAGAATTACGATTGTTGTTCATAACTTCATATATTATAAACTTCTTTACTTGGACTAGATTCATTATCCTTGCTTTTTTATACTTGGCTAAGTTACTTTGTCATAGTTTTCTAGGCTTTATGACATACTTCTTCATAATACTTCCTCTTTTTCTCTATCCTAACCTTTTGGATGACCTTCTCTTATTATTTGAGAAACTGGACTAGGCTATGTATGATACCAGTTGGATATTCTCTTCATATTTTAAAAAAAAGTTCTTAATATCATAGAGATCTATTTCTTGTCTTTTGCAGCACTTGCTCATCAATCTTATGAATAGGAATAATGACTACTTCATCTACTTAGGGTTTCATTTGGAAAAGTTGGGAGGATTCTTCTATTATGAGTTATGCTTGTTATTTCATTAGCTTCTTCCATTCATCATGAATTGGTTCACAATGTTCTTTCTTTTGTGAGTTGGCTCACAAGGTTTAATATATGTTACGAACTTTGCTATTCTTTTTTTGTTTCTTCTTCCTTATTGTTTTTCTCATGTTCTCCATACTTTTTCATGTTTCTTTCTCATTATTTTGATGTTCTTCTTCTTTTAATAATCCATTGATTCCTTTTGGACTTAATTCTTTGTACTTTATTTTCTTTTCTTGTTGTTCCTCTTCACTCTCTTCATATTGTTGTTTTCATGTGTTATCAAGTAAGGATTAGCATTCTTTTTTCATTTATAAGGAGTTGTAACTCTTTATGAATCATTAAAACATTTCATAATTATTGTTATATTAAGTTAAGAAACTAATGATTGTACCTTCACTTAGGAGTATACTCTAACAACCATTGTAAATTTTAACATTGGCTCATTCGAACAAACATACAAAGGTAGATACCAACATACAAGGATTGAACTAGAGGGTAAAGGCTTTGGTAGGGTAGAATAATAAAAGGATTGTAAAGAAATCTAGGGTAGATTTGACAAAAGAGTTGGATGAAAATAGGTGATAAAACCATTTTTTTGTTGAGTATAATATCATATCTATGATATCATAGCTCATCCTACATCATTGATACGATGTATTGGAAGCTATGTGGCCTTATAAATATTGACACTTGATCATACAAGCAACAATAATTTCATTACACCCTTTGCTAGACTCTTGCAGTTTGTTTTTGTTGTTAGCAATAGAGTGAATGCTTACAATATGGTGTTAAGTAGTTGTACGATATCTTTATTTGAGTGTATTATTCTTGGGCATGATTTATGTTTGGCAATAAAGATTGAGATTTCTTTTCACCATTGTAGCATCCACTTAGTTCTTTCATTTCACTTAGCAAACTTCTTACTTAGTTTAATTTTCATGTTTACTTTAGCTTATCTCTTTACATTTTCAAAGTACTTTAGTTTTCATGCTCATTAGTAAGGTAGAATGAGTATGATTGGTTTCAAGAGTTATAGTCTAATTGTTTTGTAACCTAGTAGTGGTTTCACTTGATTCGCTTAGTAGTGAACTGATTTGGTAATCCTAGTAATGGTTACATAGCCTAAGATGTGACTAGCATGCGATGACCAGATGCTCATCACCATAGGCTAGCATAGATTTACATTCTTGTCATTATTTAGACTTAGATTTTAATCTCACTTTCATTAGTTTTGCAACTAGGAGTATTATTAGCCCAACAATATCAATATATCATATGCCTCATTGAGAGTTAAACCATACACTTGAACTTCACTAACTCCAAGTGGGAAGACAATGATCATGAAGCTACTATTAACTTCTAGCATACTTACATTGTCAATCTACGGATTACAATCAACTCATGTGCATGCACTCATAACTTGTACGGTGGAGTGTTGGGATATCCTACTACTCATCATTGGTGCTATTGCCAAGGATGTTTCAATGTTTGATTAGTAGTTAACCTTATAGAGTTTGTTGTATCAAGAATTACAAAGTTTATGTTTCACATTTTTAATTAATAATTTAATACACATAGAGTCACATAGAGAAGCATCAAACATATAACATGGCTTTAACACTTAAGTAAAAGTCATCACCTATCAAGAAAGCTCAGAAAATTCATGACAATAGATATGATGAAGAAGACTAGACTGCACTTATGCAGACTAGAATTTCATATGCTCATACCAATCCATATTATCTTGACTTCACATTTATTTTCATTAGGACAAACAACTAAGGTGAAGAGATTTACATGAAAATGTAGTTTTGGCTCCTGAATGTTCAAAACCATTAATGTTATAAGAAATATTAATGAGGTTGAATTTGGATCATGCATAAGAAGGGTATCATGTTACTAAATACATGACCAGGCTATATCAACCTATAGAATCACAAGTTAGAAGGGATGTTGCCATGGAGACAAGACATGAAAAGAATGAAGGAAAGAAAGTCAACCATAATGTTGTCCTAGAGGAAATTAATGATGATGAATTTCTAATGGAAAAACTCCATCACAATCATGGATCCCATTCACAAACATCTCTCATTTGTATTAAGGAAATTGTCAAGGTACAATTGCATTTAGCCTTTACAGAGACATCTAAGAGAGATGCAGAAGAATCTAAACATAGGTAGAGCTTAAGGCCTAGAGTTGCCAGAGAATCACAAGGGGATGAATCAAGGAGTTACCAAAGGAGAACTAGCTAACATTGTTCTCCAATTGCTTCCTCTTCTTCATCGCAATCATCAATAAAATCTGATAAGTGAGATTGAAGACCCAAAGACTATGATAGGGAAAGCATATGAATCATGAAAGACATGAATATCGAAGAAGGTATGTTGGTGAAGAAGAAGATGATTATGAACAAAGAGGAGATAGGATCATACATGAAGAAAGAGAGTACTATGAGCACTGAAAGGGTCATCACCACATATGGGCTTATGAACTTGATAATCATGCAAATATTTTATGGACCACTTGTAGTATGATGAACATAAGAGAAGTAGTGTATATTCCTAGTAGACATGTAAGCGATAGTCACATCAAGTGACTAGACATGAATAATACTTTCCAATTTGATGGTGGATACAATGTAGATTCACAACATCATCTTCAAGCATTCCATGATGCCTATGCCCTTGAAAATATTAAAAGTGATTGGTAGATACGCAATATCGTGGTCGTCGCGATATCGCATCGTCCCCCGCAATATCCCTTACGCGATATCGCGGTGTGTCGTCATATCTATAAATAAGAGGCAGCTCTCCCTTGTTTCCTCATCCTAGGCTAGATAGTAGGGAAACTCTGGCAGATTGATCACTCTAGAGATAGAATATTTTCCATGTGCTCGTAGTAGGAGTCCTAAAGTGAACGGATCTTTATTCGAGCAAACATTGTACCTGAACATAAGTTTGTGTACAGCAATAAAGACGAGCTTCTTGGATAAACCTTGCAGTGCATGGAATAGGCTAATTAGGATTTTATTCATTTTTATTTATTATTCATTATTATTTATTATTCATTATTTACATGCTTTATTAGTTACTAAATCTTTCTCAACCCTTCTCTCCTAGTTAAGTGCCTCAGTATGATCGCTTCGAGCACGTGCGTTACGCGTGGTGATCCCCGCAACGACTAGCGTTTGGTAACCACGGTTGCATTGGTTTAGGGTGTGTACGGTAAGTGGGAACAGATGCTGAAGCTAGGTTAATTTAGACTTAGTTCATTAGTTAGAGTTAGTAATTAGTCTCTTCAAACCTTCACCTCACTAGCATAGGAGATAAAACTAGAAAAGACATAAAAATCATATACCTCAGACTTACTTAACCATACACCATGACAAATACAAGTAAGTCTGGGAAGACAACAAATAATTAACCTTAAGTGTTCCATGAGGCGTGTAGACACTTAGTTTGTGAAGTTCAACCGGATTGTGCGTGTTACTCTCGTATTCGTATGGTTGAGTGTAGGGGTACCTCGCCAGTGATCATTGGTGCCATTTCCAGGGACTAAGTGTTTGTGCGCTAAGTAGAACATAGGAAATCACTCACATCGTTGGGAGCTTAAACGAACCATTAGGGTTAATTAAACAAAAAAAATTATATAATGGTTAATCAGCACACCGAATTAAGCTAAGATGTCTTCTTCTCATAAGAGCAACTCACCACCTAGGGACAATACAAAGAATAGTCAGCAATCAAAAACACATAACCAAAATTTGCTAGTTCCTCAATAATATAGGGTGGAATATACTCATCCCGATGAGTATATTCCCAATTTTACTTTTATCTTCCATCAAGGTGAACAATTGTGATGGAGAGATTTGTAAGGTAACATTGTGTTACCTCCAGATTGATCAGTCCCCAACATGCTCCTCCGTGCTTTGGCACAGATCAGCATGACTCAGCTCTATGCTGAATACGTTATAGGAGAATTTGATACAAGGGATTATCATCCTACCAATGCACAACGTATGAGGGAATCAAGGCAGGAGAGCCAACGTACACTATTGAAGGGTAAAGAGGTCCCGCACGTTCTAAGTAAAATCGAAGATGGTGAACCACTCATAGCTGGTTCTTTATCGAAAGATGTTTCTCCTCCTAATGATAGTGAGGAGGTGGGTTATCAGAACCTACACTGCATAATACATAACCCTAGTTCTGATCCCCCTGAACACCAACTATTCACTGAGGGAACAACAACATATGACAAGGATGGGCACTTAGATCATCATCACGATCGGGGCTGAAACCATAAAAGAGAAGGTAGGAAACATCATCATGGCGATGGTTATCCTTCTTCTTCCCCTTCTTCACATCATTCATCCTCTCCTTCCACATCTAGGCACAACCACCATGAGCATAACGGTGAGGATAGAGGTAGACAAAATGAGAGACCTTGATGAGAGAGTCGAGAGAGAGGACAAGGGCATGAACAATGGAAAACTAGGGATCATGATGAGCCCCTACTTGCCACTTGAAGCATGCTAAATATAATGGAGACAGTGAGAATACCAACAAGGCATTTAAAAGATAGCCAGATCAAGCGTTTAGACATGAACAATATCCCACGCTTTGAGGGGGGGTACAACGCTGATCCGTAACATCATTTATAGGCATTCTATGATGCCTGCACCTTGCAAAATATAGAGAACGAGTGGCAGAAACTAAAGTTGTTTCCCAAGATACTCATCAAGGAAGCAGAGAGTTGGTACTAGTCCTTAGAACCAGAAACCATTAGGAAGTGGAGTACGATGTTAGAACTCTTCAACAATAAATATCAAACGTACTCTAGAGTGTCTAATTTGCATAAGTAGATCCAAAGATGGAGGCAAGGTATTCACGAACCCTTAGATGTTGCCATGGGACGCTACTACGCATTGTTACATTGTTGCTCGGGCAATGGTTACGCACAGCAGGATCAACTCCGTCACATCATAGATGGGCTACGTTATGAAACTAGGAGAACCCTTAGGACTTATGCCCAAGGAAGATTATTAGAACTTAGAGCCCATGAAGTTCATCGCTTGTTGGAACAAGTAGCAAAAGAAGAAGGTGAACTATGAAAAAGAGAAAGTGCGGAAGAATACGACCATGATCCCTCTCTTCAAAAGAAGGGAGTGAAATTTTGCAATGAAGAGGATGAGTCACCACTCGAAGAGTTGGTGAATAGAAAAACCTTGCCGATTCAAAAGCTAATAACAGAAGTATCGGCTAAGGTGGACCAATTGTGGGATTCCTTAGACTCTAGACTTGAAACTGTCCTGAAAATCGTAGAAGAGTCTAAGTTGGAACAAAGTAGTGACAAAGATAAGAAAAAGAGGCGAGATTCAGGCCCTACACATAACAAGGGTAAGGGGAAAATTACTATCTCCGATGAGGTTGTGGACTCAGACATAGACGATGATGATGGATGTGAGATCTGCCAATATGACCATCCTAAGGGATGTTGTGCAATCATCTCACATCTACAAGAGTCTGGGGTGTATGCACTCAATCCAAGACTTAACCAATGGTAAACACCCCAAAGGTTACCTTATCCTCAAGGTAATCCAAGACAGTTCCACCAACCATTAATGTACTATCCAAGTGGAACTCCACCACAACCCATCGAGCAACATTAGCGGTGGCAATACCCACAGTCATGGGGGATGCCACCGTCGAGACAATAGTACCCTTACTGACAACTTGATCCTTATGGCTATTATGTGTAGCAGCTGGTTTCTCCAAGTGACTCTATGGGTCACACAACTCCCCAATGTCACTACCAAGTTCGAGAGTACTTTAGGAGGACTCCTTATCCTATGGGAGGCACCCCACATACCTACCATCCTCCTAATCCATCCACACCTCTTCCTTTGGTAGTTCCCATAATACCTCTTGCTCCAACAATGCAAGGGGAACTCCCCACTCAACCACAGCAACGAAATGGTACAAGAGCTGTAAACATTGAAGCCACTGCTAGTTCTGACAATTGTAAAAAGAGAAGACCTTTCTTTAAAACCAAAAGACCAGACAAGCTCTCACAACAACAAGAAATTGAGTCTGTGATCGCTCCTCAACATACAAGGCTTTAGAGCACCCTTCAGTCCAACAATATAGCTTAACGCATACGGTTATTCTAACACACACCGTAACCAACTAGATCAAGGTAGGCCACCTTCCCAAGAAACTATCTAACCTTGGAAGTCCCTTAATTTATCTACAAATCATCGGGAATGAACCACATAAGGCTCTTCTTGACTCAGGTTCCGGAGTCAACTTAATTTCATGAGAAATGTATCAAGCCTGAAACTTGCCCCAACTCAAGAAGAGCAACATTCAACTTGAGCTGGCTGACCAGTCCATCACCATTCCCTTGGGATTGGTGGAGGACATAGTTACCACTGTGTGTGGTTGGTCATACCCAGCTGACTTCCTAGTGATAGAAGTCAATAGTAATAATGGGGGCTTTCCAATTATAATGGGAAGGCCATGGCTAAGTATGATAGATGCGTACCTAGGGATCCATGATCTTTCCTTGGAGATATCTAAGATAAACATTTATGGAAAGATCAAGAAGAAGAAAGTTCCATGCATCACATACAGTGACTTAGAGGCTGATGACATGGAAGAATGTTCAGTATCTCTTCCATGTAATCGATGTGCCTAAGAAACAAAAATACAGAGGTGCCTATATGTAACAACCACACAAGTAGTAGATACCTCGTGGTTGACAACTAGTCGAAAGAGCAACCCAACATGCATGGAAAAAACTGAGGGTACAACTCATGCTAACAACGAAGGCATAGATACATTGGAGTATGAGCGTCACCAACTTCAATCCCTTAATCTAAGAACATCAATTGGGAGAAGTTGGGCACTTCTACGAAATTCAAACAGGTGCTCATTATTTTGGATCTCTCCCTTTCCATTCAGTCATGGGGGAGATGGCCACCTATGCTAATCATTGGAGGCCCTTAGTTCTTTTTAGTTTTTGTTTTACACATTTTTGTTTTACAAGTTTTTGGTTCCCACATTTTCGTTTTACATATTTTTTTTACACATTTTTGTTTTACAAATTTCTTTAACTTTTCTTGTTTTTGTTTTTCAACATCATTATACTTTTTCATTTTTTATGTGTGTGTGCATGTGTTATCTACCCTGTAAGTTTGTCACCTAATAAGTGTTCTTCATGATGATATGAACTATTTTCATATTGATTGCTAATGTTTAGTTTTTACCTTTAAGTCATGATGTTGATACTAAGGTATGTTTCTTTTGATATGGAAGGCAATGAGTTCACTTCATCCATTCATCGACTAGTTTCTATGGTCTCTCTCGGCTTGGAAATGTACAGTCCCTTGTAAATATGAACTCTAACGAATCGGTGACTGGGCATTTCTCAAACTAAGGAAGGACTCAAGGATTGAAAAGGGTCTAACGTCAAGGGAACTTGATGCTTTTGTGTTGGCCATTCTCTTGGGTGTTTGGATGTGTTCTTCTTGAGTTTTCTTGCCACTTCGACGTTACCCAATTATCGGGAAGCTGAGCAATAAAAATAACAAAGTCTTTGCATGGTGTGGTTCTCACGCATAAAAACACAAAACATAAAAAAAAAAAAAGAAGAAAGAGAAGAAAGAAAAAAAGAAAAGAAAAGAAAGTGAGAATTCATAACACACCCCTTAGATGGAATAATCATTTGGGCTACAAGCACTAGTTATGGAACTCAAAATAAAATATTCCCTCTAACTAAGGCCCTTCTCGCTTCCCATTCTCTCCTCCTTGTTGTTTCGTCGAAATGGTGGTGGCTCTTTAAAGATGCATTCTTGTTACTTCAAGAGGATGGATTAGCTGAATGCATTAATGTGAAGTCACTGGATGTGGTTGGTTTGAGGCTGGACTTGGAATAAGATTTGCCAAGTCACATTAATCATGAAACACACAAGGGGCTGTACACCACTTTGTTCTTGGGATTCCATCCCATTCTCTTCTCTCCATCCTTCTCTCCATTATTCACCTCATTGCCGGTTGTATCATTAGTGTATATTTTGGTTGACACATTATTTTCTTTTTGGTAAATTCTTGCGGTTAAGACTTTAACTCTTGTTCCAAATGACATTCCCAGAGCCTACGGACTCTCTGAATGTGGGTTTGTTAGGGTATTAAGGGAATGAGCCTACTTTGGGGAGGACCCAGTAACATTTCTATTTGGTGCACTAGTTAACTTCTTTTCCCTAAAATTTTTGCAATCTGTTTTATTTTGTTCATTTCCATCTTTACATCCATCTCATCGATGTCATAGTTGTCCCTTTTTATCTATCTTTCTTATTCGATTTCTTTCTCCATTCTAACGCTACCGGAGGTTTGCAATTAGTCATGGGGGTATGGGGCTCGATTTTTTTGATTTTCTCCTAGCTCTGATTTTTTTTTGATTTTTTCCTAACCCCTACACCTTTGGTAGTCATCATTAATATATCTCCAGATCCGTATCAGCCATACCACAACCTAGCCAATGGACTTACACTAAAGAAAGGTATCAATTACATGATGATTCAATTGCCCTTGCTAATATAAGATTTTGTTGTGTGTGTAGATGGTGATCATGAAACAACAGATTGGATTTGGAGGGAACAGTTGGAATGGAGTGATGCTCAAGCAGTTATGCAAGGAGCAAGATCGATGGTGTGCTTACAGATGGACAACGAAAAACGCAATCTTGGCGTTGGCAGCAGCAAAACTTCTTTCTCTCTATCTTTCTCAAGTTTCCAAATGAGGCTTGATGTCAATGTAATAAGGTGTTCACCCTTGTTGTCATGAATACCAGTTTTGTTGTGTCTTGTGATGATGATCCGTTCATATGTCATCCCATTAGTTCCATTGAGTCAATAATACCATACCTTCCCGATATTATTGTAAAGAACTCAAGGATGATTTTTCATTTAGTCATGGGGGTATGATGGGACGTGATATCGCATGGGCTGCGATATCGCATCATCCCCTGCGATATCATGTACGCGATATCGCAGTGCACCATCATATCTATAAATAAGAGGTAGATCTCCCTTGTTTCCTCATCTTAGGCTAGATAGTTGGGAAACTCTGGTAGATTGATCACTCTAGAGATAGAATATTTTTCATGTGCCTGCAGTAGGAGTCCTAAAGTGAATGGATCTTTATTTGAGCAAAAATTGTACCTGAACACAAGTTTGTGTACGGAAATAAAGACGAGCTTCTTGGATAAACCTTGCAGTGCATGGAATAGGCTAATTAGGATTTTATTCATTTTTATTTATTATTCATTATTTACATGCTTTATTAGTTATTAAATATTTCTCAAACCTTCTCTCCTAGTTAAGTGCCTCAGTATGACCGCTTTGAGCACGTGCGTTACGCATGGTGATCCTAGCAACGACTAGTGTTTGGTAACCACGGTTGCATTGGTTCAGGGTGTGTATGGTAAGTGGGAATGGATGCTGACACTAGGTTAATTTAGACTTAGTTCGTTAGTTAGAGTTAGTAATTAGTCTCTTCAACCCTTCACCTCACTAGCATAGGAGATAAAACCAGAAAAGACATAAAATCATATACCTCAAACATACTTAATCATACACCGTGACAAATACAAGTAAATCTGGGAAGACAATGAATAATTAACCTTAAGTGTTCCATGAGGCATGTAGGCACTTAGTCTGCGGAGTTCGACCGGATCGTGTGTGTTACACTCGTATTCATATGGTTGAGTGTAGGGGTACCTCGCCACTCATTAGTAGAAATTAAAGTTATTTTCTAGAATACTCATTAGGGAGGTAGAGAGCTGGTGCAGATTGTTAGAACCAGAATCTATTCTAAGATGGAGGACCATGCTAGAGCTTTTTAATGACAAGTATCAAACTTACTCAAGAGTGTCTAACCTTAGAAATAAATCTAAGGATGGAAGCAAGGGCCACATGAAACCCTTAACATGACAGTGGAAAGATGCTATTCTCTACTACATAGATGCCCAAGCCATTAAGTTTTGCAAAGTGAACAACTAAGACATGTTGTTAATGGGTTAAGGAATGAGACTAGAGAAACCCTTGGGGTATATGCTCAAGAAAGATTATAAAAAATGATAGCCCACTAACTTCAAAGGTTGATAGATGAGGTAGCCAAAGAAGAAGGAGAATTAAAGAAAAGAGAATCAACTGAGAAATACAACCATGATCCTGTAATGATGAAAAGAGATGTTAGAATGTGAGATAGGTAAGAAGATGAAACTTTAGAGGATTTCATTCAAACGAAGTCTCTACCTATCTAGAAATTGATCATTGACATTGCAACAGAGGTAGAGAGTATGTGGTACTTAATAGATGAAAACTTTACTACTACACTTAAGATAGTGAAAGAGAAGATTGAACAAGCATTAAACAAGAACAAAGAAAAGAAGAAAAGAAGAGATCATAGATGAGAGAGTTACAAACACAAAGGAAAAGTTGCTATAGTTGAGGAGACTATAGACTCTAGTTTAGAAGATGAAGAAGGATGCAAAGTGTGCCAATATGAACATCCTAAGGGATGTTGTCTTGTCATGGCCCACTTGCAAGAGTCTGGGGCATATATACTTAATCCAATATTTTTCAAGAAACAAATGCCAAGATAATTAACTTATCCACATGGTAATCTTAGAAAACTCTTCCACCCATCATGCTATCCAAGTGGAGCCTATCCTCAACCATGAGAGCAATACTAGAAGTAGTGGAAACAATCACAAGCATGGGGAATGCCATCGTCGAAGTAGCAATTTCCATATAGGCAACTTGATCCTTATGGATATTACATTCAATGTCTAATCACTCTTGGAAATGCTTTAGTCCATGATTTTTCTCACTATTATCCACTAGAGTATTATAGGTCCACTACTCCAAGAATGGATCCTAATCCTTACACACATCAACCAACAACTAGTTTGTCAATCCAACCTCCTAATTCTCTACCACCAATATTGCTGCTAGTCATGCAAGGAGAACTACCAACATAACCATAGCAAAAGATTGCTACTAGGGCAGTAAACACATATGAGGATGTGATAATAAAAGAATCTTAATTAAGAAATATCCATTTTTTAGAACAAGTCTAGAAAGGGTTCAAAGGATTGGAACTTTACATGTCAACCCCATCCACACACACTCCTTAAGGGAATAGTAGGCTTTCACATTTTACCGATCCAAATTTTCTCACTATCATGCTCATTGAAACCGTCACATACTAGATTATGGTAGTAGTTCTTCCCAAAAAGAGAATAGATACAAGAAGTCCCTTAGTATACCTCCAAATAGCAGGTCATAAACCATGCAAATCTCTACTAGATTCTGGGTCAAGAGTAAACTTGATTTTACAAGATATGTACAAAGCCTAAAATCTTCTTTCACTAAAGAAGAGAAACATATGATTGGAGCTTGTAGACTAGTGAATTACTATTCCACTTGGACAAGTGGATGATGTTATTACCATCATAAGTGGTTGCTCATAGCCTGATGACTTCTTAGTAATACACATGTGGGAAAAAATAAGGGAGAATTTCCTATAATTATGGGAAGAGAATGACTTAGCATTGTAGATGGTAAGATAGCAATTATAGATCTGTCCTTGGAAATTTCCAAGGAAGATGAGGCTAGAATCATACAAAGATGTCAAGTTCCATGTAATGCATACAATAATAATAGGTGCAATTACATGCAAAAAATTTGGACTATCAAACAAGAAATTAACATAGCATGCAATCAATGTGTAGAAGATATGTGTGTGTAGTAATGCTTGTATGTAGTAGCCAACAATCAAGAAGGCATCTAGTGGCTAATTATTGAAAAAGAAATAGAGTCCAAAATATACATGGAACCATCCAACCAAATTATAAGTGCCTATGTTGAAGAAATTGATAAGTTAGAATAGATAAGGATGAAACACACCTATGTACAGTCACACCAAGAAAAAGACATTAAGTGGGGATAGTTAGAAATCCCAAATAAGTTTGAAACAAAACCTTTATAGTTGAAAGGCCTATCGAAAGTACTAGAATATGCTTTTATAAATAATAAGAAATCAATAATTATTGATGGTAGTCTTGATAAAGAGAAAAAGAGAAGATTATTGGAAGTGGTGAATAAATGGGCAACAACATTTGCATGGTCCTATGATGAAATAACAAGAATTGATGCACATATATGTCAATACCAAATTTATATTGATCCAACTATTAAACCATGCCACTAGCCTTAAAGAAAACTGAATCCTAAAATTAAAGAAGTGGTAAAATAGGAATTGAAAAAACTATTGAAAGTAGGATTCATCTATCCAATTACAGATAGTAAGTGGGTTAGTCCCTTAGTCATTGTTCCAAAGAAAGGTGGTAAGTGGAGGGTTTGCATTGACTTTTAGTTGTTGAATTTAGCAACATTCAAGGATCACTTTCCTCTACAATTTTTTGACCAAGTCCTTGACACTATTGAAAGACATCAATATTACAGTTTCCTCGATGGATACAATGGGTATAATCAAATTTTTATTACATCAGATGATCAAGAAAAGACTACATTCACCAATCCACATGGGACATTTGCCTACAAGTAGATGCATTTCGGCTTGTGTAATGTTCCTACTACTTTCCAAAGACTAGTACTGAGTATCTACCAAAAAAAAATTGGTAATGGAGTAGAGGTAATCATGGATGATTTTTCTACTTATGGGCTAGAATTCAAACAAGCATTGGACTAACTAGAGTAGGTTTTGAAAAAAATTTTTGAAACTAATTTGGAGCTCAATTGGTAAAAGAGCTATTTAATGGTCCAAGATAGGATTGTATTAGGACATAACATATTATAAAAAGGAATAGAGGTAGATCCAAAAAAAATAAGAGTAATTCAAAATATCACATAGAGGCCATAAATTTTTTAAGGATATTAGATCATTCCTTGGCCACATAGGATAGTATAGAAGATTCATTAAAATTTTTTCAAAGATAGCAAAGTCACTAGTGGAACCAACAAAGAAAGATGTATCATTCCAATGGATAGAATAATATGAGAGGACATTTGAGAAACTAAAGAAAAAGCTAATTGAGACACCAATCCTTTGAGCTCTAGATTGGTCTAAGCCCTTCCACATTATAAAAAATGCTTTAAACTATGCATTGGGTGTAGTACTTAGCTTGATGATTAGAAAATATCATATTACATACACTATGCTAGTCGAAGCATCATTGCACAACTCAACTACACCACTATAGAAAAGGACCTTATGATTGTGGTATATGCCCTTGAAACGTTTAGAAATTATGTGTTTAGGTATTCTATTTATGTCCACATGGATCATAGTGTCATAATATTTTTGATGAATAAACCAATGGTTAGTCCAATTGTGAAACAATGGCTTGTGATATTACAGGAATTTGACATCACAATGATCGACATGAAAGGAATAGAAAATGTTGCAGTAGATATGTCATATTTTGAATTACTCTTATTTTCTCAAGATTAATATGGGAACCACAAGAGCAAGGTGAACTATTATCTAACCAATTTCCCAATGAAAGTTTATTCACAAGAGCAACAATGGTGGTCAACTCAATACAGAAGTCATGGATCACTGACTACATGGCTTATCTCACCATTCAAGAACTTCTTATTGAGTGGAATAGGAAACAAAAAGACCAATTTCTCCATAGAGTAAAATGGTATATGGAAATTAATGGAAGTCTTTACAAGATCTGTGTTGATGGATTAGTTAAATGGTGTGTTCTAGAAGAGAACCAACAAAGAATTCTATAAGATGTACATGAAGGATCATGTGATGGTCACTATGCATGGTGTAGAACAACACCAAAGATAATGTTGGTAGGTTACTTTTGGCCTACCATATTCTGGGACATGCACAAATTCACCCAATGTTGTGAAAGATGCCAATGTGATAGGGGAATAACAACAAAAAATAAAGGACCACAATAATGGATTCAACCATTAGAGCCTTTTGACATATGGGGAATTGATTTTATGGGGTCCATCACATCAATGTCCAATGGAAAAGTTTATATTATAGTGATAGTGGATTATTACATAAAATTGGTAGAAGTAGCTACAGTCAAAGATTACACAACCAAGACAGCTGCTAAATTATTTCAACAACATGTGGTGAATAGATTTGGAGTACCATATATGCTCATATCTAACAATGGAACACATTTCACGAGAGCTACACTCAAAATGCTAATGCAACAACTTGAGGTGAATTGCAAACTAACTACATCATACCATCCCCAAGAAAATGGTCAAGTAGAAGTGATTAGCCAAGAAATTACTATGATACTAATTAGAATAGTTAGTTGATTTAGCAAGGAATGGAATGCTAAGTTGAATGATGTTCTATGGGCATATAAAACCACATGGAAACTCCCAATAGGATACTTGCCCTATGAGCTAGTCTATGGAAAGCTTCCCATACTACGAGTCTAAGCAGAGTTACAAACTTTAGCTACTACTAGTGAACTTGACCTAGACCTCAACTTATCTAAAAAAGAACATCTCATGAACCTTAAACTTTTAGAGGAAAATAGTCTTGGAGCTCTAATGAGCAATGAAATACATAAGAAAGACTCCAAACATCAGCATGATGTATGCATATGACAAGTATCAATCTAGTTGGGAGATAAAGTCCTATATTATAGTCCTAGTCATGTGCCACAAAAGACTAAGTTCCAAACATTATGGGAAGGACCTTATATCATCCACATAACATATCCATCAGGCACCATGCAAATCTACCACCCAACTAGCCCACACAAGCTTATTTTGGTTAATATTCAATAGGTCAAAGCATACTATGAACATCCCAACTCCTCCATGGATTCTACCTAGTTCACCAAACCATCCTTAACCTGTTCCATATTTTGGTTCACTATTCTCAATAATAGTTGTGGGTGTCCCATTTAACACTTAGGCACTGCATTGAATCTTTTTCTTTTCTTACTACTTTTTCATATTTTTGACATCTTTTCATTCTTTTATACTTTTTCCATTTCTTAATCTTTTGATATTCTTTGATATCTTTCAAGTTATTTCTTTATTTTTCTATTTTTATCACTTTTCTTGGATTTTTAATCATTTTTCTTGTACATATTTTTGTCAATTTTTTGAATAAAGTAAAAAGGAATAAAGCAAGATGTAGTTCCAATAAGGCGAAGATTGTTCTATGTTATCAAATCATGGAAGGATTGATTCTATATACAGTGAGAACACATCGCTCATCCACTCATTTTCAAAACAAATGAGAGGTCTTTACCATGGTCATAATTATATTATTTTTACAATAAAACTAAAATAAACTTGTGATCATTATGCTTGGATAAAAAAGTGAAGAACCAAGTGGGAATGAAAAGGATGTGACATCAAGGGGATTTGTGGATTCTCTAAGAATTCTACTATAAGTTTTACCCTATTTTTAAGATTGTATTATTTTCTTGAGTTATAACGAAAAATGGAAGTATGAGTACAATAAGTGCTTCTTACCATTTCCCTGGAAAGACATGTTATCCATGCTTGAAGGTAGTCCTCTAGTAAAGTCAATAGAGGAAAAATATAATAAATACACAAAGTAAAATTTTTAGGGGTTCCACTAGAAAGACATGTTACCAATGCCTAAAGATAGCTGGCTTCTCAAAAATCTCAAAAAAAAGTGTGTTATTAATAAACTCCTTTCTTGGGCTATATTGCCAAGTAATAATGATTCTTGTAGCAATGGTTGTCTTATGGTTGCTAGTTTTGGGATTATACAATGCAATGTCATTGGTAAGTGGTATGCACTTGGTTTGGATCTCTGACGAAAAGGCTAATGATCACTTTACCCATACATCATAAACAAGGATTCATTATGCCTATGGTAAGACACATCATGTCCCAATTTTTGCAATCCTTTCTAATCTTGTTCCATCTCATAGGTATATTTACTCATAATTATATGGTTTTGTATAATATAGTATTATTTTCCCATTCTGGCAATACTAACATGTGTGTTTTGCAAAACAGTTATGTTCTAAATTCAACTCATTGAGTGCATATGAACACTTATAGATGTGGTTATACAAGGGCCCTAAGGGTTAAAACCTACTCTGGGGAGGATACACTTGTATAACTCTTGTGTCTCATATCTGATGATTAATTCCACATCATCTTATGCCTCTAAGTTACTTTAACTGCTAATTTTTTTTCTAAGTCTTTATATCTAACCATACTTTCGAAAATTCTCACTCCATCTCATATATATCTAATTGATCATTGTTACCTAAGATTCATTCCTTATAATCTTTGATCACAAAATTTTCATAATCCAAGCATCATATATGATTAAAGACCCTTCAACAAACCTCTACATCTTCCAAATTGTCCAATTAACTCAATTCTTCTATAAAAAATTGGCAAAAATCCAAAATTTTTCAGCAATGATGTTATATCTATGATGTCATATGACCTACAACACCACAACTACAATGTTGTTGATATAAATATATATATATATATATGTGGAAGGAGTTAGAAATAATTTCATTTTGCTATTTCAAAGTAAGAGGAGTTCATGTAGGTTTCTTGAGCTCTAATGCTTGAATTTCCAAGCTACCTAACTTCCTCATCATAGCTCTAATTTTCATGATTCTTGAATCCTGTTGATCCTAGAGTGCTTAACTTAGTTGCAGGAGGTGTATTGCATGTAGATAAGAAAAGTTGAGCCAAAATTTATCAAACACTAGAAGATAATATTAAGGGTAAGTATAAAACTAAATAAGAATATTTTAATTTAATGAAATAAAAACTAATGAGCCTAATCGATTCCCCTAGCCAACCATCACAATGGTACAATAAATAAGGAAATGATAACTGTGAGAGGCCATAACAATCAAAGATATAATAATTAAGGGTTTTTTTTTTAATTTCTCTAACTTCACAATCATAATAAGAGTCATAACTAATAATTAAGATAAAAAATTCAATCAAAGCCAAGGATCTAGGATAGGAATATGAGTTATTAAAACCTATGTAAATCCTTGAATATGCTCAAATGAATTCTTAATGATTGTAGATGACTTCAAAGAGACCCACAACACAAGGACCCTTATATTCTAGAAGAAAGAGACTAAGAGGCTAAGGAAGAGCGTAAGCTAGATAACAAACTCCATAGGAAAAACAAGGAGAGTAGAAGGCCTAATCTTATGGCATTCATCAATAAACTCCTATCATATAATAATCATCCAAACTAAGGTAGAGGCACCACAAACACCATAATAAGGACAATGCCTCATGCTATCAACCAAATGCCTCCAAGCCATATAGGAGAAGTATATAATGTCCACATTCATTGTGGAATTATGTTTTGGATCATTCATGGAGCTCACACCAAAATCTATTAAAATACAACTCCAGGCCTTTCCCTTATGACCAACTTTGTCAAGAAATGTTGAATGATACTTAGGAGAGGTGTACCAGTTTTAGAAGAACAAAGAAGATGATGCAATAGTTAAGATTGAAGGTGTCTCTATGTTGTATTCTATAGAAGCTATCGTAAAGGTACTAAATATTCCAAATGTTGGAGCCAATGTCACACAAATATTCATAAGGTTTGACATAGATGCAAAGAAGATATGGTTGCAAAGAGCTTATGGTAAAGAGGACAAGGATTACAGAAAACTAATTATTGAGGAAAAAATCTATTTTAAGATTGGGACTTATCATCTATTCCCAACTAAAAGACTCAACATGGTCTCTAGTTATGCATTAAGAGGAAGTATCATCCTAATGGGAAAATTCAATGAAAATATACCATATATTCTCTTCCTAGAGATCCAAAGAAGGTTTGAGGAGAAGAAGGTAGGAAATCTCACACTCCCATTCCCATTCTTAATCAAAAATTTATGCAAGAAAGTGGGGATCATGGGCTACACAAATGATGCTTTAAGGAAAGCCCAAAATGCATCCTATGTAGAGATTTCTAAGCTAGTGCCACCTAAGAAGGATCAGTTGGAGAAGCTAGCATGCATTGAGGGAGTAGTAGGTTCTACATTGGCAAGAAATCTTCCAACTACTAGATAGTAGCAACAAGAAAGACCTAGTGGGTCAACACCTACTGGTGATATACCTAAACAACAAACTCTCTTGCCACAACAAGACTATAGACCTTCAATGAGTCATTTGTAGCAAATAGTGGAAACTATCAACTAAGGAGTAAGGGAGGGTTTTGCTTTGTATCTAGTAAGAGACAACTTCATAAGGCCTACGATATCCACATGACTTGCTAATGGATAGGTAACTTTACAAGTAAGAGAGGATGATAATTTAGCATAATAAATTTTAAGGAATGCTGCATCATTTAAGGTGATGTTAGAAACCAAATAAGGCACCACAGTAGTGATCATGCAACACTAGGACACATCAAGAGTAGCTAAGGTTATCATCAACCATATCAAATAATCCTTTAATGTTCCCGTTGTGCCATTGATAGATATTTTTGGAGCCAGAGATGTAAAAATGTTAGCCTAAATATCCATGATCCTAGCAGAGCATGAAGATGCCCTCAATTAACTACTGTAGATAAGTTATGTTATGTAGAATCTCTTTGATATCCCAAGTAATATCACTATAGTACAATTTGATCTTATCTTCACAAAGGAAAACTTGGTCATGGTAGAAATAAGGGTGGAACACATAGAGAAGGAGGTGCATAGGCTACAGGCTGAATTAGCAACTTTAAGAGTAGAGAAAAGAGACCTGACATAATATGTAACCCTAAACTAGCTAAAAGCCTTTATAATTGATCAAGTTAGGTAGCTAATAATAATAAAGATTTAGGTTGAGATGGAAAAAGAGAAGGTTGTGTGCAACACCTCTATGGTTAAAGCACAAACATACACACACATCATAAAGCCATAATTACATTGGAAGAAGTGAATAAAAATCTTGTTGATGATAACACAAGATTGATTGATATTGAAAAACAAAAGAATATTCTAATAAAAAGTATTCATCAGCTACAAGATCAATTTATCCAAGTCAACCAAGACATGAATAAATTGGCTTGAGAGAACAGAACGTTGTTAATGGAAGAAGTCCATGTCCTAAAAAAAAGTTAGTAATTGAAATAAGTGCATGGAAAAATAAGGCCAAAAAGCATGAAAATATTAAAGAACACTTCAAGGATCAAGAGGGCATGTACAAAAAAATCAACAAAAAAGAGATCCAGAGGGTAAAAGGCCAACATCAACTTAATCATAGCTCAAATACCATATTGGTAGCCCATCCTAAACCTTGCCCATGTCCACTAAGCTAAAGTAAAAAATAAATACCTGCATATGGAAGATTTAACAAAGTACATGAGATTAGCAAACCTCCAGTATGATAATCTAGCCATATTGACAATGGAAAGTCTTAAAAATGAGCTTGAGTAGTAGGTAGAAATAGTATAAGTAATGTATGAAAGAGAGTTTACAGATCGAAATGACACCCAACAGAAACTACATGTGGCAAACTCTAAGTTTGAAATTGTTAAGGCCAACTACTAAGGGAAAAAGGATTTAGCAACAAACCTGGCACATTGGATGACTAATTATCAAGAATTAAGAAGGGTGATTAGGGCATTTGAAGAGGAGAGGAGGTGGTTTGTGGCTTGGTATGTGAAAGATAAGAAGATGTTCCCTCCAGTACCATGCCCATGGGATGTACCAATGCCATCCAACATAATAGAATTTGCACGTATGGTACACGATCCCAAGTTAGAAGAAGAGAAGATCTAGGTGCTCTTGAACCAATATCAATTCTACAAGCTTGAAAATAAGGAGAAGAAGTTGATGGAGGAGCCACTATCATCAAGAACATAAAGGCTACATCGAGCTATCTTGTTTTTTTTGTCATTGTCGAATGTATCAATCATGCCATCCATGATAATTTTGTATGAACACCACTTGAACCACAATGGGACATTTAGAGTCATGTATATAGTTAGTTATGTAAAGTTTAAGTCTACCTCTTAATTTTTGTAAGAAACTCTACCCTCATTTTTTTTGACTCGAGGATGAGTTTCTAGTTAGTTGTGGGGGTGTGATAAAACTAATTTTTCATCAAGTATGATATTGTAGCTAATCCTACGTCATCGTTGATATTATGTATTGGAATCTATGTAGCCATATAAATATCGATACTTGGTCACACCAGCAATAATAATTTCATTACACCCATAGCTAGACTCTTGTAGTTTGTTTCTGTAGTTAGTGATAGAGTGAATGCCTACAATGTGGTGTTGAGTAGTTGTATGTGTCTTTACTCGAATGGATTGTACTTGAGCATGATTTATGTTCAGCAATAAAAATTAAGATTGCTTTTCATCATTATAGATCCACTTAGTTCTTTTATTTTACCTATCTAATTTCTTACTTAGTCTAATTTTCATGTTTACTTTAGCTTAGCTCTTTACATTTCCAAAGTACTTTACTTTTCATGCTTAGTAGTAAGGTAGAATGAGTACGATTGGTTTTAAGTGTTAAAGTGTAATTTTTTGATAACCTAGTAGTGCTTTCACTTGATTCACTTAGTAGTAAACTCACTTGGCAATCCTAGTAATGGTTACATGAGTCTAAGATATGATTGACAAGCTAGGATCGAATGCTCATTATCATAGGCTAGAGTAGATTTATACCCCTATCATTTTTTAGACTTAGATTTTAATCTTAATTTCATTATGTTTCCAACTAGAGTATTATGAGTCCAACAACATCAACATAGCACATTCCTCACTTAGAGTTAAACCATACATGATGAGTTGTTGTTTGCCTGTGTTGACAAGATTGCGTTGCCACATGGTTTGCTATGTTAATGTGTATGTGTCAATGCAGTGTCTTGTGTTACGTATATAAATGCATACACTAGTGAAATTTATGACATCTAATCATTAGTTGCTAGCTGAACCCTTGCATTTTTATCTTTCTAGAGTTATAATATTTTCTAAGTGTCCATAGTAGAAGTTGAGAAGTATACAGATCTTTATTCAAGCATTAATGTACCTAAGCACCTTAATGTGAACGATAATAAAGACAAGCTTTCTTGATAAACCTTGTAGCACTTTGAATTAGCTTAATTTTTACTTCACGCATTCATTATTCATGTAATTTACTTTAATGCTTTTAAGTAATTAATACATACGATTAATTAATGCACATAAGTACAACCACTTTGAGCATAGGTTAACACTTGGTAATCTTAGTAGTGTTGCAACATGTCCAGGATGTGTACGGAAAGTGGAAATAGATGCTTATGTTAGGATTAAGGATTAGTTAACAATTTAATTACTTTATCTTTAGCACTTAGGTGAATTAATGAAAAACATTAAATGATAAAAATCATATGCCTCAATTACACTTAACCATACCTTTGCACTTGACAAGTGAAACTAAGAAGACAATGATCACGTCTGTTAGATTCACTGCTTGGACCCAGTGTACTTAGAGAGCTAAACCTTACAGAATTTGACTAGATCACTTGGTGAATGCTAGTGATTCATGTGGTTGGGTATAGGGACTGCTCGTTGCTCATCATTGGCACCATTTTCAAGGACTTTAGTTAGCTATGTGTGCTATCTAGGATAATAGTAAAAGCACTAAACAATTGCTAGAATGGTATTAATGATTTATCTTTTTGGAAATATTAGTATTTCAAGTCACACACATTATTAATTGAAAGCATGTCTCCTTCACATAGGACCAATAATGCATCTTATGATAAAAACACTCATAGTGAACAACCTCAAGTAGGGATTTCTTATTTCATTTTCATCCTTACTACATGCAAGGACTACATTCAATTGGTGTAGAAAATCTTAGAGGAGATGGAGAAAATATTAGAACAAGGAGGGCCTCGAGGCCTAGGACCTCCTATAAACCTAGAAAACATAGATCAAGGGACCATGGGTGGAGATATAAGAGCTATGATAGTTCTCCTAGTTTCTCATCTTTCTCTTCCCTTTCCATGTTTAGTTTTGATGAAGATGAATGTAGTTATAGAGATAAAGCTCTACTATGGGGTCAAGATAAAGATAGAAAATGAACCCAAGGGAAAAATCAAAGACAACAAAATGAGAATAGATAAGATCATCACATTCAGATGAATAGAAATATAGATTATCACCATGATGTATTTGATACAGATGAATCCTTGTTGGCTACTAGGGGTGTGACATAGATTTGGGAGGTAATTTAAATACCCCAAAGGCATCAAAGGGACAGCTACATCAAATATCTTGATATGCACAACATTCCAAAATTTAGGGGAGGCTACAATTCTGATCCACAACATTATTTACAGACCTTGCATGATGCTTGCACCTTGCAAAACATCGAAAGTAAGTGACCAAAGCTTAAGCTCTTCGCTAGGACACTAATAGAAATAGCTAAAAGTTGGTATAAATAGTTGAAACCTAATTTCATTAACTAATGGTCCATAATGCTAGAACTCTTCAATTAAAAATACCAAACTTATGCAAGAATGTCCAACCTAAGAAAACAAATCTAGGGATAAAAGGTAGAAAAACATGAATCCTTGGATGTGGCCTTGGATAGATACTATTCTCTATTACATAGATGTCTAGGCCATGATTTTTCTCAAAAAGAACAAGTTTTTCACATCATGAATGGGCTTAGTAATAAAATGAGAGAGACTCTTGGAATTTATGCCCATGGTTAGTTATACAAATTGAAAGCTTATTAGATACAAAGGCTAATCGAGAGGGTGGAAAAAGAAGAAAGAGAGCTATGTAAATGAGCGAATGTAGAGGAATATAACTGGAACCTAGCTCTTCATAATAAGAGGGTCCATATCTATGATGAGAAAAAATAGGTTGCTTTTGATGAGGTTATTTCACAATAAACCTTGCCAATAAAAAAAGCCTATTATTGAGTTGGAAGTAAGGCTAGATATGATGTGGGAGTTGATGAATGAAAAAGTTACAACTTACATAAAAACTGTAGAGGAGAGGATAACACGAAAAGAATCAAGTGATCAAAATAAGAAGAGGAAAAAGAACTAAGAAACTAATAGGATCACTTATTGGAAAAAAGGAAATATGGCTATAGGTAAAGAGGCTAGAGACTCAACCATAGAAGATGATGATGGATGTGACATCTGCCTATATGGCCATCCAAAGGGCTATCACCTAGTCATGTTACATCTACATGCATATTGGGCTTTTTCTTTGAATCCCAAGTTTGTACAAAAGAAAATGTGTAGGAAATTACCTTTTTCACAAGCTACTTATAGAAAATCCTACAACCAACTGTACTATCCTAGTGGTACTTCTTATTAGCCTCAAAACTACTATCAACCGTAGTGGCAAAACCCATAGTCATGGGGAGGGCCATCATCAAACCAGCACTACCCTTATTACGAGTTAGACTTGTACGTACATTATGTTCAATAACTTGGTTTCCTAACTGGTTCTACTTTCTCTACCTCAAATCACTACTACCACTCTCTTAAATATCATCAACATGCAACATCTTCTATGGGATCAGCAACTCATGCCTCTCACCCTCCATGATATCCTCAATATTCTCACAGTTCTCTCCACCATATGTTACTACCAACAACACAAGAAGGTTTGACACTGCAACATCAATGAAAGAATGCCACTTGTGTTGTGAACATACATGAAAATGAACATGTTAGTAGATCTTTACAGAAATCTAGGAAATGTTCCTTCTTTAGGATGGTTCCCACTCATGTGAATAAGACACGTAGATCTAGTAGCTCACTGAAACCAACATAAGGCCAATCTGGTGCAACACCCTTGTAGAAATAATGTCTCCTAATCCCACGCAAGAGCCAACAACTATCTCCACCCCAACAAAAAACATAAAATATAAACTTATCATTGAGGAGAGATAGAACATTCCATGCATTACTAGTAATAAAAAAGGGTACAATTGTGAGTTAAAGGTTCAAAGTGTTCACACAATTCCTACATCAGCCCACAACAAACATAAGGAACAAGAGTGTGTGCAAAACTAAGTCCACAAGATAGCCAATAAACCAAAGGACACCAATGGCTCGTAAATGAGAATGCTGAACTATTCAAATAATGCATGAAAACATATAATCAAATTAGTAGTTCTTGTCTTAGCCATGAACTTTGTTATGGGGGAGATGCCCCATTTTGAATTAACAACTAATAAGTGCTTTTTCTTTTTGGTTTTACACCATTTTAGTATATTTCTCTCTTTCTTAAATATTTTACACTTCTATATTTTACTTTATTTGGTTTGGATTTCTTTTATGCTTTTCTTATGTTTTGTTGTCCTTTATTGCTGCTAAGACTTAGTGTAGTTATAGTTGTTAATTGATGGTTGTTTGTATTATAATGTTATTTGATTGCTAATTTTTGAATTTAATCTTTGAATTTTGGTGTTGATAACTAAGACATGATTTCTTTTACATTATAACAGGAAGTGAGTCCATGTCATCCATCCATTCACAAAAATCTATGGTGTTCCCTTGTTTTGGAAATATGCGATCCCTTCTTAAATGAAACTTTTAAAAAACTTGTGACCTTGGTAGTTTTCAAACCTAGAAAGGATTAAATGGATAGACAAGGGTGTGACTTGAAGGGGATTTGGTGCTCTTTGTACTTGCCTACCCTCTTAGATGCATGAGTGTTTATATGGATTTCTCACCATTCCCTTGTAGACCAATAATAAGAAGCTAAGTCTTTGCATGGTGTTGTTCCCATCCAAAAATCCAAAAATCCATAAAAAAAAAACACACAACACAATAATGGGAATTTAAAGCACACCCCTTAGAAAAAATAATGGGCTGCAAGCACCATTTATGGAACTAGAAAAACATGTTACCCATGACTGATGGTCTCCTCTAACTAAGGTTCATCTCACTTCTTACTTCTTTTTTCTTCTCTTATAGGAATGGTGGTTAATCTATGGGAATATTCTTGTGTCTAGAGAAGGTAAATTGGTCTTAGAGTGTCAATGCAAAGTCATAGAAAGTGGTTGGTTTTAATTTTGACTAAGGATGGATGTTATCAAGTCATATTAACCATCAAAATCTACAAGGGATTTCATGTGACCCTGATACAAGAATCCATTCCACTCTCCAGCTCATCCACCTATGCTTTCCATATTTCACCTCATTGCCTCTTTTCATGTTTTCTAAAATTTCTTAGTTTGATGTGTCAAAGTTCTTAGATAGTTTCTTTGATGATTTGATTCTTAAGTAACCATAATCATTAGTCACTCATGGGGCTCATGGACTCCTTGGTTTGAGGGCATGCAAGGGCATCAAGGGCATGAGCTTGCTATGGGGAGGATCCACTTACATACCCCTTGGTTCAGCTAGTTAAGTTCCTCATCCCTTAGGCATTTTGCATTCAAATATTTTGTGCTCCATGTTAGTTACATCTAGTTGTGCACTCCTTCATGAAATTTCTCCATTATTTTCAAAATTAAATCTACTCTTTTTAAAAATATCTAGTCCTCTTTATGCATTTCATCGTGATGTTGGCTTCGTGAGCTTTCTTTGAACTCCAATTTTATGTTAAAAATCTTTGTTTTCCCCTTATTTTTTTAATGCTAAAAATTTTGTCTATTCACTACATCGATGTGATCCCATCAATGTAGTTGGCTACGTCAACATGATTCCATCGATGCAAGACAAAAATTCTATAAATAGTGCCCAATGCTTAGTGAATTTTTGTCACTTACTCTCAAATGGGGAAGGAGGTTTTGTAATTTTTAGAGCCCAAAACCTTCCAGAGCCCATAACTTTCAAACCACTTGTCTAATTAACCTTGTTCTTCTGTCCTATAGCTACTGGAGGTGAGGTCTACATTGTGGGGGCCACAAACCTTAGGTTTTTGATAAATTTTTTTGAATTTTTTCTAACTCCCACAAGGTTTAACTAATAAAATAATATTAAAATCACTAATTTATGAGTTAAAGCTTTCCAACAAACTCTGGTAGACACTAAAATAAAATAATAATAAATAATATTAAAATAATCAAACCTTCCATGATCACAACTTAGCCAAGTGTAACTAAGGTACTTAAGTGTTCCAAAGTTACACATTAAACACTAATCCTTGATCATGTTGTGATTATAGATAGCACCAAGACCTAAGCATCCATAGGAAGGAGGACCATCCCAGCCAAGGAATAAGTGACCCAAAACTAGAAGGGACCAACAACAAGAACAAACCTAAGGAGCAGGTAGCTAAAACTCATGTAACGAGACCTCTTTGGAAGGAGCCCAAAGTGGAATCTATTTGTAAGATTCCCCAAGCTAAAATAGAGCAATCCCACTAGGATGAGGCACTAGGACCAAGGCTAAGTCTTGAGGTCACTTTGATGGATGCCTGCATTAGGCAAATTTAGTCTAAGGAAATTCAATGTTTAGTTATTTTAGAGTTTAACTTTGGAACCTTGTTAGAATTTTTCCTAGAAGATATTAGAATGTAGCTATAGAGCTCTCACATGTGGCCCATCATTATTTCTAGTGAGAAGTGGTACATAGAAGAGACATATCTCTTCTAGAACAATAGGCAACCAGATGCCACTATGAAGATCAAGGACATTAGTATGTCCTACTTGGTGGAGGCCATCTCTCAAGCCCTTGGTTTGCTTGAAACTGGAACTAATTTGGTAGAGATCTTGATACAAGTGGACCTAGAGGTGAAAGAGGAGTGGGTCTAGTGGTGCTATGGAGTGGACCACAAAGAGTATGGTGCACTCACAATGGTAGAATGTGTCTACTTTAAGATCGCAACCTACCACCTCAATCTAATGATAAGGCCAAGTAAGATGATAGATTATTCCACATGTGTGTGCATCTCTCCAATTGGGAAATTCCTAGTCAACCTTCCATAGCCGATCCACCCTGTGATAGAAAAGCAATTCAAGGAAAATGAGCATGGGAGGAAGGCACTCCCCTTTCCATGCCTAATTTGAAAATTGTGCAAAAGGGGAGGAATAGCTCACTATTCCAATGACACACTTAGACATGCTCCTACCACCTCTTGGATGGAAATGATGAAAGATAACATCCCTACAACAATGAAAGAAGAGGAGCATCCACCATTACCACCCATTCATGAAACAACGCTAGAGGCTTGTGTTGTCATGGAGCACATGCAGAAACTATATGATCAACTCTTACAATAGTAACAAGCTAGTCTAAGTGGTGACACATCTATCTACCAATCATCCTTGAGCCATCTTAATGAGGTAGCTCATACTATAAGTTGGTTAGAGGACACAGTGCCAAACTTCTCTACCTAAAGAATGCAAGTGCCCACACACTTGAATCCTAATACCCAAGAGGTAACAATTTCCATCCAAAGATAGCAATAATTTCTAGATATCTTTGGAACTGCTACTACATTCTTAGCGTGCTTGGAGAAAGGTGATAGGGAAAATGTCTTGGTGATGGAGTACAAAAAGCAGAAAATAGTTGCCAAGTCAATGGCTGATAGAGTGGAAAAAGCCTTAAATGTTCCTATGGCATCTATGTTAGATAGTGCTACACTTAAAGATGTGCAGACATTTGCAAGAGTGTCCAGTGGAAGATTTAGCATACCCTAGTATGAGGAGTTTCTAGAACAACTAGTGGAAACCTAACAATTGAATTTGGAGATCTTTGATCTTTTAGATGACATCACTACTATCCATTTGATGTTGCTAGAGGCAATACTTGATTACTAACACATAGCTCAAGGTAGCCATAGAGCAAAATCAACACTTGGCTGTTGAAGTTGTGGAATTAAGAGCCCACCTCTCTAATCCCATTATACTTATCCAAGCTATAACTAGGGATGAAGCTTTTTAGTAGCTTCAATCCAAACTTCAAGAGGTTGAGTACGTGAAGGAGTTGAAAATCTTTGATCAGTCCTTAGTTGATGTCACTATCTACAACATTCAGAAGAACTTGTTAGAGGTTCATTAGGAGAATGTCATTATGACGAAGGACAATCATTACCTACATAATGTTGAGATCTATAAAGAGAAAAAGGTTGAATATATGAGACAATAGTAGGAGTAGCTTGCCAAGGTAACTATGGATTTGAGGAGGTTGGTAGTAGAAAATTATAATCTCTCGATGAAGGAGGTTCATGCCCTTCACCGAAAATTTGTAACTAAAATTTCCACCTAGAAGAATGAGGTCCTTAAATTCAAAAGGGTCAAGAATCACTATAAGGACTAGGTTCAATTGTAGAAGGAAATCACTAACAAACATATCCAACTAGTGAAGGCGAATGTTAATTAGGCCCTCTAGTAGCTTTAATAAGGAGGTGACGTGTGGCAACCTACCATCTTTAATGGGCTAAATGTGTATAACAAAGAAAAAATCCATTCAAGGAGTTGTAGATCAATGAGATGACTAAAGACATGAAGCTCGCCAACCTCCAATATGCAAAATTGGCAATGATGACTACTAGAAGGCCACAGTTAGATTTGAAAAAGGAAGTGACCAGCTCGTTCCTATTATATGAGGTTAAGTTCAAGCATCATAAGAAGATGAAGTAGAAACTTAAAACAACAAATGCTAAACTTGAAGTTCTCAAAGCATGCTTCACTGATCAAAGAACAACAACTAATAACCTAGCTTGTAGAATGAATGACTACCAAGAATTGCAAAATTATATCAAGGCATTCGATGTGGAATGACAATAATTTGTAGCTTGGTTTGTCAACATGAAGGAGTTGTTTTCTACAATGCCCTGTCTATGGGATATTCTTATAGTAGCCCACATTAGTGATGTTGTGTTGACCATGTACAATCTCTAGAGTAGGGAGGAGAAGATGTAAGCATTACTGGATGCTTTGCGTCTTCCACTAGTAGTCATAGTTGTAGAAAAACAGCCAGAACCACAGCTCCAACCATAATAGCTGTGTGCATCTCATGAACCTCCACTACCTAGGACCGTCTGATTTTCTTCCCCATCTCCATTCCACTAGAGGAGTTGTGCTGTTAGTTTTCATCATGGTATTTAATTTTGTTGTCATGAACACCAATTTTTTTTTTTAAAAAAAATTGTAAATTCATACACTTGGGCACTTAGCATTTGTTTGAGTTAGTTTGTGTGTCAGTTAGTTAGTCAATAATCCCATACCTTCACAAAATTTTGTAAGAAGCTTGTTCCTTCTATTGTTAACTCAAGGTTGAGTTTTCATTCAGTCATGGAGGTATGATGAGTTATCATCTTCCTACATTGATGAGATCTCGTTGCAGCGATCTCTTTGATGTGATCTCATTAATGTGTGGTTTGTCGTGTTAACACGTACACGTCGACACTGTGTTTTATGTCATCTATATAAATGTGCACACATGCTACATTTATGGCATTTGATCATTAGCTACTAGATAAACTCTTGCATTTTTATCTTTCCAAAGTTAGAGTACTTTCTAAGTGCTTATAAGAGGAGTTGAGAAGTGTATGAATCTTTGTTCGAGCACTAATGTACTTGAGTACCTCAATGTGAACGAAAATAAAGATGAGCTTTCTTGGTAAACTTGCAGCACTTGAACTTAGGTTAATGTTTATTTCATGCATTCATTATTCATGCAATTTACTTTAATGCTTTTAAGTAATTAATTCATACAATTAATTAATGCACATAAGTATGACCACTTCAAGCATATGTTAATGCTTCGTAATCCTAGTAGCGCCTAACGCTTGGTAACTTAGTAGCATTGCAACGTGTTCAGGATGTGTACGAAAAATCGAAATGGATGCTTATGTTAACCATTTAATTACTTTATCTTTAGCACTTAGGAAAATTAATGAAAAACAAAAAATGATAAAAATCATGTGCCTTACTTACACTTAACCATACCTTTGCACTACACAAGTGAAATTGAGAAACCAATGATCATGTTTGTTAGATTCACTATCTAGACCTAGTGTACTTAGAGAGCTAAAGTTTGTAGAATTCAACCAGATCACTTAGTGAAAGAAAATGATTTGTATGGTTGGGCATAGGGACTGGTTTCTCTCATTAATATACTTGAACTTCACTAACTTCAAGTTGAAAGAAAACAATCATGAACCTACTATCAATTCCTAGCATACTTACATTGTCCATCCACGGATTACAATTTGGTCATGTGCATGCACTCATGGCTTGTATGGTGAAGTGTTGGGATACCCTACCACTCATCAATAGGTAACAAGAAGCATAATGATAATGGGTAGTAGGTGATGGTTTGTAAGAAAGATAACAAAGGATTGGATGGCAAAACTAATAGATAAGTTATACCATGGAGGAAAGATAAGGAGAATATAAGAGAATGTAATCAGATTTAAAGGAGTAATCTCAACTTGGAGATCAAAATTTTCATCTATGGCCTCACGATACCTTTGTTAGCAAGGGTTTAGAATACTTGTCCTTCTCAAAAAACCAACAAAAGAGTTAACAACAACAACAACAATAAAAAATATTGTAAATTGAAGTTAAAATACCTTTGATTCCTTTATTCCAAGTTGTAGTAGTATCATGTAGAAGTCTCAAATAATAATGGAAGTGGAAACAATATATTACATTAGGTACCTTAGTCATTAAATATGATCATTTTTACATAGAATTATACTAACCTTAACATCCTAGATAAATTGAATTTTATGAAGAATAGGGTGTAACAACAAAATGGAGACATTATCATATTATAAAAGACAGGGTTGCCAAGAATTTCTTAGATTACTTGTTTTGGTTGGGATGTGTAGAGGTCGTTAGGTGGAACAATTGTAAGCTAGCTTACCTTTGAAAATTTTCATTTAATATTATGGAGCACAAGTGCAATAGAAACTTTTGGGAATAAAGTGCAAAGAACTAAAGATCCTCAAAGTGCTTCATGGTGAAAAGAAGAGTTTTAAGAAAGCAATCATAGACACTATAGTAGGAAAGAATTAGATAATTGACACAACTAGAACATGATCCTTAATGAAGTCATTGTGTGGATGTGGGGATGTTTCAATATTTGGAACAAGTGGAAGAACTTAATAAGTTACCCCTTCCCTTGGTGTGCTTCACTTGAAAGTAGTCAAATGGCTTTGGCCATTGGTAGGACTCGAACCTATCTATGACATGCTCTTGAACCTAGAAATAGTTATAATATAGGTATACCGAAAGATATATAATCTAATTAAAACTTTATAACTTTGCATTACCCACTAGAATTAAACCCATGACTTGGAGTGTCATGTCAAGAGTCTTACCACTTGGCTAACACCTCATTATTCATTCTCTATCTATTATAATAAACATTATATGGCTATGAATTATCTCAAGATGATTGAGTATCCCATAAGTAGGTTCAATTTCTACTACATTAAATTTCATTAGATGAATACCTAAGCATTAAAATATTAGAATGTAGATCAAAGGTGAAAGATTATGAAAAGAAAAGGTATTAAGAGGTTTTGGCTATTAATATAAGCATGGTGTTGGTAGATGAAGTAGTTAAGTCATGTAGCCAAGATAATTTCTACTAAGCTCATATTATTTTAGAGAAATTTTAAAATAATAAATTTAAGGTTTTTCCTTTATTCTCTGCTAGACCAATTTGAAAATTTTGTACTCTCTCTTTTTGGCCCATTTCTTTAAGAATAGTTTCTAAGTTTGGTTCATATTATTTGAGATGTATATGTTTATTATGTTAACATCTAAAAAATGTAAATGTGAATATTGATTTTCATTTATTTTCATAATACTTGTAGTTATCTTTGCTACTAGATTCATATAAAATACTCCTTATTTTTAAAATCAAATTTGCATGCCTTACTTCTAATTCTATCACTTATGTTCTTCTTCTTCTTTGTTTTTGTTTTAGTTCTTTTTTCCTAGTTTCATAACTTGTTCCATAACTTGCTATGAAAATTGCTTCTTAAACTATTCCAAAACTATAAATTTCTAAGTTAGCTATATATTTTGGAGTTGATTAAATCCTCCGCAACCTTCTCTTATATGTCTTTGTCTGCCCACTTTTTTAGCAATGGTGGGATAGATAACATTGTTTAAATATATTTTTGATTGATGAAATCTTCTAACTTTCTTCATGATCTTGTGATTACATTATTCTACTTAAAATTTAGAGGTTGTGAGTTCAAACTTTTTATTTTGCTCTCTCTCTCTCTAATCTATTATAACTTCCATTTTTTTTACAATTATTTTTCATTTCTTTACAATTTTTTTTGGTATGCCATTGCATATCATAGCTTCCATTTTCTTTATTTTTTTCAAAGTAGACACATAAATATAGCATTGTAGATTATAGCTTTGATATGGATCAAAGAGCATGACATTGCATATTAGAGCTTCCATTTGTTTTTAGTTTTAGCCAATCTATAAAAGTGGTACTAGCAAAATTTTCTAATTCTTTTTCACTCAAATTATAGCTATAAACCATAGAATTCACTTTCCTAACTTTTTTTTTTTTTTGCTAAGAGCACGATTGTAGATTATAGAATACAAACATTTGTTTTAGGTGGGTTTGATTGTAGCTCAACTTTGAAGATTAAAAAGTGAAACCTCATAAAAATTCATCTATTTAATATAATGTTCTAAAATAGGCCATGTCATAGTTACATCATTACGTAGGTAGAGATAGGTTACATGGTCATGGTCATGGTCAAATAAACTGTGCAATATATTTTGGGGGTAAATATTGTTTAAAAAAATGTTTCAGGTTCCAAGACTTCTTTTATATTAATTTATTTTAAAATTTGATGTAATTATCAAACATTCCTCTGATTATCATTAATGTCATCTTGCCTTAGATCTTTCAATGTAGAAGGATTAAGAAAAAACCAAACCAAATGAATTATCATTTAAGATATGTTTCTCAACTAGTGTAGCTCAAATTTTGTGAAGTATATTATAAAGGTCTTTTGAATGATCCTTAGCTTTAAAGGCATATATTCCCACTTCACATCTATAAAATAATATCATAAATCAACTTTGATAAAAGAGGTAAGACTTGAAAAAGCCCTTCAATAAATTTATGTAACAGTTCATTTTAAAAATTCATAATATTATTGTTAGCTAACACATTGGAATCAAATCGACACTATGCTTAGAGAGTTAAGTAAGTTTGGAAAATACATTTTTTTTCCAAATAATAGCTTAAGAGGAATTAGTAAAATCAATTAGCTTGTTCTTATTAGTATTATGTTGTATGAGCTAAGGCTATATATAATCATTATTTTTATCTTACAAATCTTAAGTTAGATATACTTAATTTCCCAAGTCAAATAACATTTATATTCTTTGTAGATTTCTCTAAAGTCTATGATTCACTTGTTCAAAGCAAGTTATAGAAGTGTTTCAAAAATGTAGGACTTCTGAGCACTAGCATTGCTATTTACCATATGAAAACTTCACAAAAATGTAGCCATCTAGTTTATAGATAAGTAAGGAAAAAGAAATAAAGAAAAATTTTATTTAATAGTTTTATTAATATAGAACAAGAATTTCTTATCTCTTTTTACCTTTGGGCATTTTATTAATGAACTTAAAGAGTGGATGCATAAATCACAACCTTGATTTGTAACTACAATTGAAAATAATTTTACTAGAATCTTAATTTAAGCTAATCATACTATTTGCAACATGCAAGAATATTACTTTATGCTAATCATATTGTTTGAATTTATAAAAGATCTAGCTCTTTATAAATGAAAATGGTGAAAATGAACTCATGTAGTTAACCCCATTTTGTGGGGACAAGGCTAGAATGATGATGATGATACTATTTTAATTTTAAACTCAATGGAAGGATTGAAACTAATACTTAGTACTTGTAAGGACTTTTATCAATATTTAAGGATGAAAGTTGATATATCATGTTTTTCATCACTTTGATATCAGGGTGGTCGTGATATTAGGTACATGATATCGAGTATGTGATATTGTAGCCCAAGATGTGATATCGTACATTCAATATCGTAGGGTTACTCTCAGGTCTATAAATACAATGCCCAGGCACACAATTGGGAGTAATTTTTTGGTAGTTAAGTAGCAAAACTCTTACATTTTGTTCATTTGAAAGTTAGAGTATTCTCCAAGTGCCCTCAACCAGAGGTCTAAGTGTGAACGGATCTTTATTCAAACATTGATGTACCTGAGCACACCATTGTGTTGGCAATAAAGATGAACTCTTTGATCCATTCCTTGTAGCACTTGAGATTTTCTTTCTTATGCATTTACATATTATTATTTCATGAAATTTACATTAATGTTATTTATGTAGTAATTAATTTTGATCAATTAAGCAAATTGTTAAATTACACAAGCACAACCCCTTCAAGCATATGTGTTGATGAGTGGCTAGGTACCCCTACGCCCAACCATATGAATACGAGTGTTCACACATGATCCGGTCAAACTCCATGGATAGGCTAGTTGTGGTATCTAGATAGTTACACGTTGATCGCAGTTTGCTGTCTTCCCACCTGGACTAGTATTTTCTTTGTCACGTATGGTTTAGTCCAGAGTGAGGCGTATGATGTGATCCTAAATTAATGCTACTCCTAGAGACGATGGAAGATAATATTGATTAAGCTAGTACGTAATAGGAAATGTAGTCTAAGCTACCCTAAGTGTGATGAGCATCCGTTCCTTAATCATCCGTACACATCTTGGACCTCGTGCATGACTACTACAGGAATTACCAAGCGTAGATCCTAGGTACGCTACTGGGTTACCAAGTAGTCACACTAAAATGCTCGTGATTAAGTCATACTCATTCCACATTTAACAACAGGAATAGTAAATGATGATAAAGAAATATTAACTAAGAAAATAATAAATAAAAATAACAATTAACAATAATAATTAAACAATTAAAACTAAGTGAATGCTAAAATGATGAAGTAATCTCGATCTTTATTTCCGGTCATGTGCACGTCCAAGTACATCACACTAGAATAAAGATGTCGTACAATTACAAGCATCACATTGAGGGCATGCACTTGGGAAAATAATCTAACTCCTATGAAAAAAAAATGTAAGAGCTTCGCTACAGCTAACTCGAAGCTTTCTAAATGAGGCAGAAGGCCCTCTTATTTATAGGCTGGGATAGGCGGCTGCATAAACGGGGCCACGTCGATGCAGGAAGGCTACATCGACAAGGCCGCATCAACATGGCCATGTATATGGGGCCCCGTATACGCAGCCTAGTTGATGCATCGACTATATAGCGCTTCATCATACCCCCATGATTGAGTAAAAACTTGTCCTCGAGTCAAAGAAAGTGAGGAACAAGCTCAATTGAATACACAATGGATAGGTATGGGATTATTGACTGACTAGAAATTTATTCATGCCACAGTGGATATGAAAAAATTGGGACACAGACACAAAATGAAAAAAATTGTGGAACTCATGGGGTTCCCGGCAGTGATGGCTCCTCCATGGGTGCCTTTCCTTTGTTCTATGTGTCAAGCTTCTGAGATTGATACCATTGAAGAAGCACCTGATGTTTCTCCTCTTCTATTTGAGGATTATGAGCTGTCCATGTTGATGTTCCAATGTTTGATGGAGTTGGCACTTTTCATGGACACGGTAGCTACGGGAACACTTGATTGGCCTTGACATGCCATGCCACAAATAGTCATCGTTCCTCTTCATAGGCTCGGGCCCTAACCTCTCCTTCCTTTTCTTGAATAGATTATGCAGTAACAAGAGTTTTATGATGGATGCTGAATGATTACCTTCTGCTCTGCATGTTCTGCACAAGGTCCTTGGCTTCTGCCTTCCCCAGGTCATTTAGTTGCACCATGAGAAGGTCCTCCTTGTTGTCTTCTTTTAGGGCCATCTATAATCACACAAAGATCAATTGTTAGTAAGGTTATTGAAAAACGTTCAATGATTTCATACCTTACTCATTGCTATTTAATAAATGTTGCATTCTTTACTTAGTGTGATTGTAGAGTTAGAAATTTTTCAAGGAAGTTGCCCTAAAAGTTTAATGTTGGACCTAGTTTTGAGGAACATTTGATATAATAATGACAAAGGAAAGAATAGATTTGGCAATGAAATATCCAGAGGGTATAAGATGATGTGGTGGCGTGCAACAAGTACAAATTACAAAAGTCAAGCAAGTGGGTCCTCCCCAAAGCAGGTTCCAACCTATATGCCCTTGTGTAACCACACCTTAAGATGTTTGTAGGCATTAGAAGTGTTAAATGTAATCTATATCGATGCAAAAAAACACACACATGTTAATACCACCATGATGAGATATGAATTCAATGCTATACAAGACATGAGTCACAAATACATGAACAACGAGATGGAATGAATTGGAGAAGGGATTGTAGAGATTGGGACATGAGGTAACTGACTCAGGGTACAATGAATCCTATGTGCAAAGCATGATTAATGTGTCATTAATCCATCGTTCAAAGATTAGGACCAAGTCCATTCCTCTAAACAGTAACATCGCATTGTTTCATCCCATGATGAGCAACTATGAGAGTACCACAACAACAAGGCATATGATCACTTGGTGTTTTGTTCAAGGGAGGAGTGACTTTTGTTTTGTGGCACTTTGTTTTTTTTCTTTTTTTTTCTTTTCTTTTTCTCTTTTTTTTTTGAATACTGAATCCAGAGAAACCGCCAACCTTCAGGCATGGGTGCATGTCTTTCCAGTGGGACCCCCTAGAATAACATTGGATTTTTGAGTGCCTTTTTGATTACTCTTACTCCCATTTTTCATTAGATCTACAAGGATCTTAGTACAACCACGTTTCATGATAACTCCCACAGATGTCACCAAAGAGAATCCGCAAATCCCCTTGATGTCACATCCTAATCATTCCCTATTGGTCCATCCTTCTTCATTTTAGGTGTAATGAACAAAAAATTAATTTTAAGTTTTAAGATTGTCAAGAATATCACTGTACGAACAGAACCTCTTATTTGTAGAATGCATAAGTGGGTGTAATGGGCTCACTGTCCAAATAATTAATCACCCGAGACTCGATAGCATAGAACACACCTCAACCAACGAGCCACATGAGTGTTTTATTCATGGATGAGATTACTCAAAAAAAGATAAAAAGATAAAAAGACAAAAAAGATAAAACAATAAATTAAAAGGTGAAAAATTGGAAAACAAAAAGTTGAAAAATTAAACAAACAGGAAAACATTTATTAATTCTGTGTTGTTAGAATGGAGGATACCCCCCATAACTAAACGGTTGAGCATGGATAGAATTAATAAATGGAAGGTGGGGATCCTTGCATGTTGAAAATATTGGGACCTGGTCATACTTACCCCATTGGGGTTCACACACCTGATTAGAGTTGACATAGTGGGGCAAGTTATACGATATGGTTAATTTATAAGGAGTTGACCCACTATGGTACTTGTGACCATAAGATGGTATGCAAGGATCAACATGTCTCCCCATATGTCAATATTCATTGGACCCCATGGTTGTTGGAGTACTGAGTGGTGGCCCTGATAAGGTAACATGAGGCGTTGGGTTCAAAGAGGAAGATGCACCACAATGTTGGATTTGTGCTGAGTTGGCGGATGCAGTGGTTTCTGAACTGTGGTGTCCCTTTCAACGGTCATGTCTAAATAAGGGACACCGTTGATGTTGTGAAGGACCTCCACTGTTGTTAACAGTAGCGGCACAAGTAACGTTTGCAGGTTGGTGCCATGGTGCAAAATCTTCTGGCATAGCTGGCAGTGATGTAGGAGGCGGTGAAGTATGAGAATATTGAGGTTGAGGAGAAGTGTAAGGTACATGAGGTGGTGATTTTGTTGGAGAGGACATGGATGGATAGTATTCAGGAGAATGATAACGATGAGGTGAGGTAGAGGATGTTGATCTTGTTGGAGAAATAGGGTGTTGAACATAATAAGCATTTGATGCTGCAACATACGAAGGGTATGGTCCAGTTGGCGGTGGCCTCCCCCACGACTGAGGTTTTTGACACTGTGGTTGGACATAGTATTTTTTTACGAACTCTAGATGTAACATTCCTCCCCAATGCTCATGTAAATGTGACAAGATTGGACATTGACCTTTGGGGTGATCGTACAAGTAAATGTTACATTGATACGTATGATTGGCAGTTGAGTTCTTATCCCTATTCTCTTCTACCCTTTGTTTCGATTGTCGTGTGGTGTCCTATCTTGTTTCTTGATTTGGCATAATTCGTCATCTAATAATGTTGGCATATTCCCCACATCTTTTATGTACCCAGTCCATCATCTTATTAATCTTTGCCTCAATTTCACCTAGTGATTGTAGGATTGGCAAAGATGATTCCACCTCATTAAAGTGAGTTGATTTCTCCTCTTCATGATCATGGACCCTTTTTAAGTTGAGATTTTGGTCCTATTAAGAACCTTCAACATTCTCCCATTTAGTTATTTCTCCTTCTTCTTTTGCTATCCGCTTAATAAGCTCTTGGAGTTGATGGGTTCGTAGCTCATATAGTTGACCTCCGGTGTACATCCCTAGGGTTTCCCTTGTTTCATTACGGAGCCCATCTATGATATGGTACATTAGCCTTTCCTCGAAGAGCCCATGGCCTGGGTAGTTGTTTAACAATACATAATATCTTTCTAAGGCCATGTCCAAGGGTTCATGTTGTGCTTGTTTCCATTCTTGGATTTGTCTCCTCAAGGCTGATCCTCTTGCATAGGTTTGATATCTTTCATTAAAGAGTTCTACCATTGTCGGCCAATGTTGAATTGACTTTGGTTTTAATGACCTATACCATACTTTTTCTTGGCCAACAAGTGTCAAAGAAAAGAGCTTAAGCTTTTTCCACCCATTATCAATATTGTTCCATGTATAGGCATCGTAGAAGGCTTGTAAATGTTATTGTGGATCTAAATCATAGCCTCCTAAAAACTTGGGAAAGTTGTTTAAATCAAGCATGGGTAGACAACTTTCCTTATGATGCATGTGGGCTATTCAAACAACCTCTTGTATTTTCATTAAGCTTGTAGTGGCCAGTAGGGGTTCATCGTCATCGGGTAAGTTATGCTTTTGTGCGTTGGGATGATGTTGTCTTCGTTTATGTTTATAAGAAACCCCCACCTTGGGTTGCGTACTCCAATCTTCATTATCATAATATTCGTTGGTTCTCCAATGAATTTCCCTACTAGTTGTTGCATTGTCATAGTCTTGTGAGAGAGACATGGTTGTGAAATTGTGTGTGAATTTATATGTGACTTTTTTGTAAATTTTTTCTTCCTAAAGGATATATCATTAATTCATTATACAGTGATCTTGTATGATATAACTAATCTAGATAACTAGCACCATCCTTGGCAATGGTGCCAATGATGAGTGGCTAGGTACCCCTATGCCCAAACATACGAATACGAGCGTTCACGCACAATTTGGTAGTTGTGGTATCTAGATAGTTACACGTTGATCGCAGCTCACTGTCTTCCCACCTGGACTAGTATTTTCTTTGTCACGTATNTAGCAATTAATAATAATAATTAAACAATCAAAACTAAGTGAATGCTACAATGATGAAGTAATCTCAATCTTTATTTCTGGTCATGTGCATGTCCAAGTACGTCACACTCGAATAAAGGCACCATACAATTACAAGCATCACACTGCAGGCATGCACTTGGGAAAATAGTCTAACTCCTACGAAAAAAATGAAAGAGCTTGGCTACAACTAACTTGAAGCTTCCTAAATGAGGTGGAAGGCCCTCTTATTTATAGGCCAGGATAGGCAACTACATAAACAGGGCCACGTTGACGCAAGAAGGCTATGTCGACGGGGCCGCGTCAACGCGGCCTAGTCGACGCATCGACTATATAGTGCTTCATCATGTGTGACACTTGGTAGCTTAGAAATGACTAGCATTTCATAACCTAGCAGTGTTTGCACAAAGTTCAGGATGTGTTTTGGAAGTAGAAACAGTTACGTGTGTTAGGCTAGATTAGACTATAGTTTACTTAGCAATTAATTATTGTTACTTTTAATCACTCTTACTTTTATTCTTTTTCTAGGTCAGTAATTCCATAAAAACACAAAATAATAAAAATTTTATACCTCAGTTACACTTAACCATACAATTGCATTCCACAAGTGGGATTGGGATGACAACGAACGAGCAACATGCACATACTGTTTAGCTTTAGTGCACTTAGTAATTATAGTCTATGGAATTCAACTAGATTGTATGTGAATACTTGTGATTTGTATGGTTGGACATAGGGTTACCTCGCTGCTCATCATTGGCACCGTTGCCAGGGATAGTAGTTCTTTGTCTGCTATCTAAGCCTAGTGAAATTTAGTAACCTCGTTGTTCAAACCCTAAGAGTCAAATCCTATAAAAAAATTTATTATCATTAAATTAAATCTCAACTGCATTCTATTTATTAACACAAAATTTCTTCTTCTCATAGGAGCCCATCTTCATCCAGGGCAGTTCAGGTGCCTCAACAATATCGGGTGGTATATGCTCATCCTGATGAGTATGTACTAGACTTTACCTTCATCCTGCATAAAGATGAACTAATGTGGTGGTGTGATATGGAAGGAAACATTATGTTGCCACCTGACTGATCTATTCCAGCAATGCTCTAGCTAATGCTAGCGTGACACGGGCTTCAACATCTCCATGGAGAATATGAGATGCGAGATCCTGACTCAAGGGATTATCATCCCACTGAAGCGTAAAAATTAAGGGGTCAATAGTTAGAGCACCAACATGAGCTTGTGAAGGGCAAGGGGTCAAACATCTTTCCACCTCTGCTTGGCCTAATTGATGAAGGTGATCACTTCTTTAGTGATTCTCCTCTCTTTGAATTTATTCAAGGAGCCCTCAACTAGAATGCACAATGTACAATCCATAATTCAAGTTCTGGTCAAAATGGATCCAATGACAAAAATGGATCTGGGGAATCAAGTTAGGAAAATGGGGATAAAGGAGATTATGATCATGATCATGGTCACAAGAATCAAAGGAAGGATGATAAGCATTAGCATAGAGCAAGTTTCCCTTCTTCTTCCCCTTCATCGTCATCATCTTCTTCTTCATTTGGTTCAAATCGTGGCCATAGAAGGAATAACTGTGATGGAGGTGACCGATGGGACTAGAACAACAGACAAGACCATTGGGATAGTCATGACTGAAGACGTGGGCAATCAAGAGAGGTCCATCATCAAGAAAGAAGGGCCAATAGGGAACATCGTAGGCACCACTATCATGGCCTTGATGAACCTTTACTTGCTACTTGGGGCATGTTGAATATTGCAGAGGCTATGAGGATTCCAACTAGGCATGTGAAGGACAAGAGAATAAAGAGGCTTAGTCTAAAAAATATCCCTTGGTTTGAGGGAGGATATGATTCTAATCCATAAAATCATCTTTAGGCCTTCTAGGATGCATGTGCCTTATAGAAAATTGAAAATTATTAGCAAAAGCTAAAATTATTTCCAAGGACACTTATAAAGGAAGCAAAAAGTTGGTATCGATCCTTGGAACCACAATCAATCAGGTGGTGGAGTATAATGTTAGAATTATTCAATGACAAATATCAAATGTACTCTCAAGTATCCAATCTAAGGAAACAAATTCAAGGGTGGAAACAAGGGAATCATGAGCCCTTGGATGCTATTATTGACCTATACTACTCTCTGTTGCATAGGTGTCCCAGCCATGGATACTCTTAGCTTGATCAGCTTCACCATATCATATACGGGTTGCGGTTTGAAACTAGGAAAACCCTTGGTGTCTATGCCCAAGGGAGATTAACAGAGTTAAGCATCCATCAGATTCAAAAATTAATTAAGTAGGTAGCCAAAGAGGAGGGAGAATTGAGAAAACGTGAAAGTGCAGAAGAATACAACAGGGACCCTTCTATTCCAAAAAAGGAGGTTCGATTTTGTGACAATGAGGATGAATTCACTAGAGATGAGGTGATTAATTAGAAAACCTTGCCATTCTAAAAATTGTAATCAGAAATCAAGGCTAAGGTTGATTAATTATGAGACTCCATGAACAATAAGTTTCAAGCCATCTTAAAAATTGCTAAAGAGTCCAATGAGCAAAGTGGTAAGCATGAGTGTCAAAGGTGTAAGGAAGTTGAGTGTGCCATATTTAAGGGTGAAGGTAAGATTGTTGTGATAGAGATGGCTACGAATAGTGATTTACATGATGATGGTGGGGGTGGCTACGAATAGGGATGTTGTCCAGTTGTCTCACATTTGCAAGAATCTAAGGTATATGCCTTACATCCATGACTTGCATAAAGGTAAACACCCACAAGATTGCCTTATCCACAAGGTAATCCTCAACAGTTCCACCAACCATAGTAGTACTACCTAAGTGGAACTCCTTCACAACCTTACGAAGTGTATCAGTAGTGGCAACAACCACAATCGTGGGCATTACCACCTCCAAGACAGTAGTACCCTTACTGGCAACTAGATCCCTATGGTTACTGTGTTCAACAACCTTCATCTCCAAGGTACTCCTCTGATCATGTTGCTGCTTACCAACCTCACCACTACCCTCCTGAAACATACCAATCACCCAATCCATGGAGGAATGCCTTACCCTCACGTACCTCTTGTCCCTGCAACTACTCCTCCACCTCCTGCATAACTACCACTTACTCTGTTCATGCAAGGTGAATTACCTACACAACCACAAAAAAGGAATGCTACGAGGGTAGTTAATCTACAATCAGTTAACCCATCAAGCAGGTTGGAACCATGAATAAAGAAAAGACCCTTCTTCTGACCTTGCAATCCACTAAAGCCCTCAGACACATTGGTGGTTGGTAACCCTGCACCTCCAACTTCCTCTATTTCCTCTCTATTTGAGTCCCCTTCAAAATAAAATCCCTCTCAAATCCATACTGTAATGCTGACACATGCTATATCTAATTGGATTCAAGCTAGTAACTTGTGTAGAAAATTAGCTGATCTCGGGAGTACCCTAGTTGACTTGAAAATTATTGGGAATGAGCCTTGTAAAACTCTTCTTGACTTTGGTTCTGGTGTTAATTTGATCTTGCATGAGATGTACACAATGTGGAACCTTCATCCCTTAAAGAAGAGTAACATTTAGCTAGAACTAGCAAATCAATCCATCATTGTTCCATTGGGACTAGTTGAGGACATCATCACCACTGTTTCTGGATGGTCATATCTTGCTAATTTCCTAGTAATCAAAGTGGAGAACTAAAAGGGGGACTTTCCAATCATTATGGAAAGGATCTGGCTAAGTACTGTTGATACCAAAATGAGCATTATAGATCTTTCCTTGGAGATATCAAAAGAAAATGAATTTGGAAAGATCGAGAAGAAGAGAGTTCCATGCATTGCTTACAACGATTCAAGGTGCCATTGTGTGTAGAAGTTATGGTCAGTAAAGCAAACATCTATCTCTGCATGCAAGCAGTGTGCACCAGAAGTTGATATCCAAAGACGTCTGTATGTAGCAACCACAAAATAAGAAGGCACCTAGTGGTTGCTAGCTGATGCTAATAGCAATACATTATGCATGGAACTTACTAAGGACCTAATGTACGAATATGTTGCAAGTATAGATGAACTCAAGCAAGTTCATCACCAACTCTCCAAAGGAGCAAATGATGATGTCAATTGGGGTGAGCTAAAACTTCCTAACAATTTTAAACAAGAGCCTCTAAAAATGGGAGGTCAGTTATCATTAATGCCAAGCTTGCTATAGAATAGAAGAAAAGTTGATAAAAGTTGTGGAAAAGTGGTCAGCAGCCTTTACTTGGTCATATTTCAAGCTCACTGGGATAGATCCAAGAATATACTAGCATAAGATATACACTAACCTTTCTGTCAAGCCAAAACAAAAACCATAGTGGCGTTTGAATCCCAAGTTAAAATAGATAGTCAAAGAGGAGATAGAATAACTCCTCAAAGCAAGATTCATCTACCCTATCATAGATAGTGAGTGGGTCAATCCACTCGTGATTGTGCCAAAGAAATGAGGCAAATGGTGGGTGTGCATTGACTTCCGGCTACTCAACATGACAACTTTCAAGGATCATTTTTCATTGCCTTTCGTCGACCAAGTGCTGGACACCATTTTGGGGCACAACTATTACAACTTTTTGGATGGTTATAGTGGCTATAACCAAATCTAGATTGCACTAGAGGACCAGGAAAAAATAACTTTCACAAGTCCTTGGGGGACTTTTGCTTACCATTAGATGCCATTTGGTCTATGTAATTCCCCAGACACATTTCAATGATTAGTTCTTAGCATTTTCCAACAACAGATTGGTAGTGGGGTAGAATTTTTTATGGATGATTTTTCTACCTATGGAGGTATGTTCAAGCAAGCCCTGGATCGTCTTAAGCAAGTGTTGAAGAGATGTGTCAAAACAAACCTCTGGATCAATTGGCAAAAGAGCCATCTTATGGTCTAGGAAGACATAGTATTGGGGCATTGCATCTCAAAAGTAGGAATCAATGTGGACCCTAAAAAAATAAGGGTCGTCCAATGAATAACCCATCAACCTGAAATAGTCAAAGAAGTTTAATCATTCCTTGGTCATACTGGCTGCTACCAGCGGTTCATCGAGAAATTTTCCAAAATCACCAAGCTGTTGGTAGAATTGACAAAGAAGGATGCATCATATGTCTACACCCCTACATGTGAATCAACATTTCAAAAATTGAAGCAAAAGTTGTTGAAAATCGCATTCTTCAAGCACCAGATTGATCTAGACCATTTCATGTGATGGCTAATACATCAAATTATACTTTGGAGGTAGTGCTTATGTATATGTACGATCAAAAACGTCCATATTACATTCACTGCACAAGTCAGAGCATTGCAGGTGCATAACTAAACTACATCACCACAGAAAAGGAGTTGATGACAATGGTGTTCGCCTTAAAGAAGTTTAAGCACTATGTTTTGGGCTACAAAGTGTTTGTGCATATAGATTATAGCATCGTCCAATTTATGATGAACAAACCAATAATGATCCCCCATGTCATAAGGTAGTTCATGATTTTGCAGGAGTTTGATCTCATGATGGTAGATTGTAAGGATGTGGAGAATGTGGTTGCGGATCACTTATCGCGACTAAGATGGGATGAAAAGAAGAAAGAAAGTCCTTTATTTGACCAATTCCTTGACGAATCTCTTCTTGTAGGTGCTATTAATGCACAAATGCTTGATGAACCAAAATGGTATGACATCATCCTCACTTATCTGCTCAAGCAAGAACTGCCGCAAGGGCTGGACACAAGGAAGAAACAACAATTTCTTCATTGGGTCAAGTATTTCATGGAAATTAATGAAAACCTTTACAAGGTTTGTCTTGATGGCCTAGTACATTGATGTGTCCTTGATACAGATCAATTGCATGTTCTTTAGGATACTCATGAAGGTCCTTGTGGGGGCCATTATGCTGGGAGATGCACAACCATAAAAATCCTCATGGCAGAAAAATTATTGGCCAACAATCTTCAAGGATGCACATCAATTTGTCTATGCTTGTGATCATTACCAGAGGGATGGTGGAATGACAGCTTAAATGGAGGGACCATAACAATGGATACAACCTCTCGAACCATTTGAAATTTGGGGCATTAACTTTATGGATCTCATCACATCTTTATCAAATGGAAAGGCATAAATAATAGTTGCAGTTGACTATTGTACCAAGTGGGTAGAAGCAGCAGTTGTCACCAACTGTACATCCATCACTACTGCTTGATTTGTATAACAAAATATCATAAATAGGTTTGGTGTACCTTGTGCATTAATTTCTAATAATGGAACTCATTTTACAGGTGCCACTTTCTAGAAACTAGTGCAACACTTGGGGGTTGAGCATAAACTCACAACTCCATATCACCCCCAAGCCAATGGTTGAACTAAGGTCACTAATTGGAAGATTACAAAAATTTCAATGCGTACCATTAACAAGTACCGAAGGGACTGGAGCACTAAATTAAATGATGCCCTTTGGGCCTATCACTCCACATGGAAGCTTCCCATAGGTTATTCTCCCTATGAGCTTGTGTATGGAAAACTACCACATTGCCCATCCAATCCGAGCTCCATACACTCTCTACGGCCTATGACCTTGACCTAGATCTAAGTTTAGCACAGAAAGAATGATTAATGAGTCTCAACTTGCTAGATGAAAATTGGTTAATGGCCCTGTCATCCAAAAAACTTCATAAGGCATTCAACAAGAAATGCCATGACCTCAAAATAAGAAAAGTCAAATTTCAACTAGGAGGCAAGGTTCTTTATTGGAATCTTGCACATGTACCCCAATGAACCAAATTTCAAACATTGTGGAAAGGACCTTACATCATAGATGAGACTTTTCCATCTGAGGTCATGATCATCTACAAACCTGATAGTCCAAATAAGAAATGATTAGTCAACATTCAACAAATAAAACCTTTCCATGAGCCCAAGCTAACCAACACAACAAACACCTTGTCAAATGGACAACCACACTCAATCTTTCAAATCTCTCCCATTCAACTTGGTTGTGGGGGAGATGGCCACCCATACTAACACCTTAGGAAGCTCCTTAGTTTTTGTCCTCTTTGTTTTACACATTTTTGATTTTACAAGTTTTTTGTTTTACATATTTGTATTTTTAAAAGTTATTGGTTTTCCTTTGGTTTTTGCTTTACACCATTGTTAATATATTCAATATTTATTTTCTACTCTCTTACTTTCTTTTATGGTTATGTTTGCTTGTGTTTGATGTGTTTCTCCACTTTTTTTGCTGATAAGGTGGCAGGTACAATGGTAATGCACTACTCGATGGTGGTATGCTTTATTTGTAATTTGATTGTTGATGTCTAGTTTATGACTTTGACTATCATTACTGATGACTGGGATGTGGTTTCTTTTCATGTAATAGGCAATGAGTCCACATCATCCACTCATCCACATACTCTATGGTTTTCCTTGTTTTGAAAGCATGCAGTCTCTTCTTCATTAATGCAACTTTAATAAATTGGTGACTTGTGTAGTTTCTAGAATTGGGAAGGAATCAAAGGTTTGGATAGGGTGTGCCTTTAAAAGAATGCAGTATTCTTTGTGCTTTTCTATTTTCCTGTGTGCAAGGGTGTTCTCATAAGCTTCTCACTGTTCCATGTCATTTCATAATAGGAAGTCAAATAAGCCCTTGCATGGTGTGGTCCTCATCATTAAAAAAAAGATATGAGGATTCAAAGCACAACCCTTGGACAAAATAAATGCGGAAAAATGCATGGGTCTTTGCATGGTATGGTTCCCATCAAAAAGAAAATATGGGAATTCAAAGCACACCCCTTAGACCAAATAAAAAGGGCTACAAGAACTGGTTATGAGACTTGTCTTGTCTCTGCTAACTAAGGCCCTTTCTCACTTCCTACCTTCACTCTAATTTGGAATGGTGGTTATTTTGTGGAAGCATTCTTGTGTCTCAAAGGATGGAATTGCCTTAGAATGTCGATGCGAAGTCACTGAAAGTGGTTGGTTTTGATCTGGACTAAGGAAGGATCCTACCAAGTCAGTTAATCACAAACTCTACAAGGGATTGTATGTGATCATAATTAGGAACTTCATTCCACTCTCTTTATCATCCATCTATGCTTTTCATGCCTCACCTCATTGCTGGTTTCATGTTTTGATTCAATGTTCCAATTTGATGTGTTGGGTTTCTCAGTCAATTACTTTTGGGTTTTTGTACTTAACTTTTTATAACCATTAATCACCCATGGTGCCCACGGACTCCTTGGTTTGAAGTTATGCAAGGGCATAAAAGGCTTTTGCCTACTTTGGGAAGGACCCACTTTCATATCTTTTGGTTTGGTTAAGTTAAGTTCTTTACCCTTAGACATTGTCACAATCAAATTCTTTTTATTTACCCCATCCATGTCATCTAATTGTATGCACCTTCACAACTATTTGTAATGAACTCCTCTTTATTGTTGTGAATACCCTCTTTCTAGTACTCCTTGTGTTAAGCTTTTTCTAAATTATATGGATCGCTTCTCTTATTTAGCCCATTCGTCAGTCTTTTCACTAACAACATCAAGTAACCAATCTATCACAATCATAACCTAGCTAGATAAAATCACAGATGAGATAAGGTACTCAACCATTATCTATTGCACTATATATACTAATCCTTGGTTTTGTTGTGATTGTAGTGGGAAGCATGGATTGGAAGCAGGACTGTCATCACCAAGGAGGATGCAACCATATTACTCGCAAGAGATTGTTCATGACCGTTGGATCTCTTCTATCTCTCCCTCATTCTTCTATTACCAAGAGGGGTCAGATGTTCTTTAGATCCATTCATGAACACCCAATGTTATACACCATTGTAATATTGTATGCTCGGGCACTTCTGTATTTGTCTAGTTTCTCTATGTCACTCTGCATGTCAATCAAATAAGTCCAGACCCCCTATTATATTCTATAAAAGATTTGTTCCTCTTCTTCTGTACTCAAGGATGAGTTTTCATTCAGTCATGGGGGGTATAATAAATCATGTTTTTCATCACTCTGATATCGAGGTGGCCGCGATATCGGGTACATGATATTGGGTATGCGTATCGTGGTCCAAGATGTGAAATCATATACTCAATATTGCAGGGTTACTCCTAGGTCTATAAATATAGCACCTAGGCACATAATTAGGAGTAAGTTTTTGGTAGTCAAGTAGCAAAACTCTTGCAATTTGTCCATTTGAAAGTTAGAGTATTTTCCAAGTGCTTGTAGCTGGAGGTCTAAGTGTGAACAGATCTTTATTCAAGCATTGATGTACCTGAGCACATCATTGTGTTAGCAATAAAGATGAACTCTTTGATCCATTCCTTGCAGCACTTGAGATTTTCTTTCTTATGCATTTACATATTGTTATTTCATGCAATTTACATTAATGTTATTTATGTAGCAACTAATTTTGATCAATTAAGAAAATCATTAAATTACACAATCACGACCCCTTCGAGCATACGTGTGACACTTGGTAGCTCGGAAATGACTAGCGTTTGACAGCCCAGTAGTGTTTGCACAAAGTTTAGGATTTGTTCAGGAAGTGGGAATGGTTACTTATGTTAGGCTAGATTAGACTATAGTTTACTTAGCAATTAATCACTCTTATTTTTATTCTTGTTCTAGATGAGTAATTCCATAAAAACACAAAATAATAAAAATCTTATGCCTCAATCACACTTAATCATACAATTGCATTCCACAAGTGGGACTGGGAAGACAATGAATGAACAACACGCACACACTATTTAGCTCTAGTGCACTTAGTAATTATAGTCTACGGAATTCAACCAGATTGCATGTGAATGCTTATGATTTGTATGGTTGGACATAGGGGTACCTCGCTGCTCATCAAAAGTTAATTAAGATAGATAGATCTTACTTTGGTATGTAGGGCATGCAATCCTTGTGATTGAAGTTCACTATTGTGCTTCAATTATGTTTCTTTAAAGAGAACCCAACTAGCTAAGCTACTATGGATGCTAAAATCATGATTTATGACATACATAATAAGACATCTAATTTACTAGAGGAAATGAGAAGGTGGATATAACCTTTTATAAATAATTTTTTCTAAAATGTTGTGATAATTACAAATAGTATCAATTCATTCTCAAAGAGTTACTAGTGGTATGAAAACCTTATTTTCCTTAGAAAACATCTATTCTATCTTGTGATGCATAAAAGAAACTCTAGTATGTTATTGTCCAGCTAACTATTTTTTATGGGTGTGTTGTATAAGATCTTAGTTAAGTAAATAAATCTTAAAAACAAATAGAAGAAATTAAGAAGCTTTTCTTATTAGATGAATTTAAAGTGAAGACATAGATACAATCTGATATTATACTTATTGAAGTATATGTGATTCCCTTAAAATTTGAAACTATTTTTTAGTTTATAGCTTACTCTCATAATGGCTTTGAATTCCCATTGGATAAATACTCCCAAAAAGTGATGTTAGAATATAATATGAAGGATGGTTCATAAGGGAGTTTTATGATTCCAAATATGGAATATTCAAGAGCATATTCTTTATTATAATACTAACCTGGTTGGCAAAATGGGAAAATAAATAGTATTTTAAAAACTTTAGGAAAATATAGAATGAAAGGAACATTTCTATTTGAAGAGTTCCAAGGGAGGCCTTAATTTGAAGACAAACTATTTCTTACCATTCATGTTGTACAATTAATAGAGAGCACAAATGAAATCTAATTTTTCTTGAGTTGAAATAAGCAGATGGTTAAAATTCTTTGTGAAGAACTGAATGTGCAATACAAATCTAGAATCATATTTTTATACAATTTATCACATTTAAACATGAGGCATAAATTATATTTTATTACACTTCCAGATTTAATTTAGTTAATTTGTCGCAACACTTATGATGGGCAATGGGTATTCCCTACGTCCAACCATACAAATTACGAGCGTTCATGGACAACCTAATTGAATTCTATGGATGGGGCTAGTTTGGCATCTAGATCATTAAGCATTGATCACAGTTTGCTACCTTCCCACTTGCACGAGTGGTAGCTTTTTCACATATGGTTTATTCCAAAGTGAGACATATGATTGTTGATGTTGTTTTGACTTTATGCTACTCCTAATGATAATAGAAAAATTAATTATTTAATCTAATTAACAATAGAAAGTAAAGTCTAAACTAGTCTACGAGTGATAAGTGTCCATTTCCAACTTTCCATACCCATCTTGAACCCACATATCCACTATTGGGATTACCAAGCGCTATGCTACTAGGCAAACTAAGCAATAATGTTGCTAGGATTACCAAGTGAATACATGTGTACATTCAAAACTAGTTTCACTCATTTAACCAATTAATTAATGTGCATGAAAATGTAAATGTTAACTAAGTACATAAAACATAAATATTAACTAGGTACATGTAAAGTAAAATTGCATGGAAAGTAAATTTAATCTAATTCAAAGTGATGCAATGAATAAGAATCAATCTCAATCTTATTGTTGTTCATGGAATGTGTCTAGGTACATTGCCACTCAAATAAGATGCTATACAACTGACTTAGATCCACATTGCGGTCACTCACTAATTGTTCTCTAGGAATATGAAATAAAATTGCAAGGGTTTGGCTACTCTATTGACAAAAGAAATAAAATACATGGCAGGAGCATGCATATTTATAGGCAGAGGTAGACAATATGTTGATGCATTATCCCATGCATCAATGGGATCGTGTCAATGTAGCTATGGCATCACAGATGCAATGTAGCATCTGCAATGTAGTAGCCAATAGAGATGCATCAACAAGGATGTAACAATGTAGATGTAATGTAGCATCTATGATATCTCAGCCAACTGATGCTTCATCATACCTCCACAACTAACTAAAAACTCATCCTCAAGTTAATAGGATAGGACTAAGCTTTCTTTACAAAAAAATTGGAAAAGTATGGAATTATTGACTAATGCTAACTATTGATTGACTCTGAGTGCCACATTACAAAATTTTATTCAAGTGGATGCATTACAAAATGACAAAATGAAAAAAATACTAGACAAAAATTGAAGATTACAAAATTTGTTGAGGTCTTCAAAAATCCGTTGAAGATGATTCTTCTTGTTGCCACTAGCGGTGGTAGACTTCCAACCTTGATTATTATGTTGATGCTTCTCTAGTTATGTTGAACATTTTTTAAGGATGGGCTAAAATTTCTTCTCATTATCCCATGGATCTAGTAATTAGATGATGTTTGAGCTTTGGTCCTTGTATATGCTACTATTTGTCCATGGGCATATCCTTTGTTGTCCCTCTCTTGGCTTCGTTTCTGTGCTAGGCAAAAGACCTTTTTCTTTAGGCATTTCTTTTAGCATCACTTGGAATCATCAAAGGATAGCATTAGTTTTGGTAAATTTTCCTTAATAATTAACCCTTTTTAGATCCCTTAGTTTGCGTTTAAGCACAAGGTTATGACAACGTACTATGCCCAAGGCTATGAGGTAACTAAAATCATCAAGCTGTTTATCTTATTTTGGTCAATTACTATTAGTTACCATAATTTTTGAAAATAGGATGTTAGAAAAATTTCAAAGTGGACATCTCTAGCCCACATGATTATTAACCATAACTCCAAAAGCACATAAGTTTTTGAACAATGAAAATCAAAGGTCTAATGTAGAAGATGGCTAAGAAAGTTTTGAATTTGAAGGGTATTGAGATAGAAAAGTAGGAAAAATTAATTGAAAGAGATGAGAAGTAGTCCCAAAATTATGCATAAATTTAGAGAGATGTTTTGGACAATGTGAAGATTAGTTCAAAGCCATGATCAAAAATAGTTATGCAAGTGGGTCCTCCCCAAAGTAGGTTCTTACCATAATTCCCTTGCATAACCACTTCTATAAATGTCCATGGACACCTTAGAAGTTAAATGTAGACCATGGCTTTGTTCCAAACAATACACAACTACCTTAGTTGGGATTTTGCACTATACTATACAAAACCATTGGGCCCATAATTACATGTAGAAGTGAGGTGGATAATTGGATGAGAAGGGATTGCAAAGGTTGACATGCAAGGTGCTTTACCATGTCCACAATAGGTTCGTGTGTCAAATGAGATTAAAATGACTAACATACCTATCCATCCAAGTTTCAAACCAAGTCCATACCATTTATAGTGACCTTGCATTGATGTATTCCTTTCTATTGACCATCATGAGCCCACAACCACCACCAAGAATAATCATCACTCCAAAAAAGAGGAGAAGAAAAGAGAAGAAGGAAGGGCCTTAGTTAGAGGGACGTCTTTAGGCATGGGTAACATGTTCTTGTAGTCCATTATTATGTCTAAGGCGTGTGCTTTGAATTTCCATTGTTGTATTTTTTTGTTATTTATTTTTTGTTGTTTTTTTAATTTTTTTGTATTATATATTTTTTAAAATGGGAATCACACCATGTAAAGACATGGCTTCCTATTTTTTTGGTTGATGGATTAGTGATGATACGTTTCTAGAGGAGTCATAAACCACACAAAAGAAGTTAAGAGAACCCAACAAATCCTATTGAGGTCACACCATTTACCATTCCTACTTGGTCTTTTCCTCTTTCTTCGAGGTACAATGATCATTGATGAATTTTAGTTTCATGAAAGAAGAACCAAATTGCTTTCATGTTAAAGACCATTTTATTTAGAGAACTAGAGGGAAGGATGATGTGGTCTCACTGCTTTACACAATTAATTACCCAATCATCTTGATAACATAACATAAAAAACCCAAGACATAGCATTGAATTTTGCATCATGACATTCATAAAACATAAAGAAAATAACTTAAGAAAAAATAAAAATATAAAGAAAAGAAAAATATTAAGAAATGAAATCGGAAGAAATCGGAAAATGATAAAAAATTGTAAAATAAAGAAAAGGTGAGAAACACTTATTAGTTCTTGAATTAGGATGGGGCATCTCTTCCATGACTAAGGGTAAAGGTGAGATAAGAGCTAATAAGTGGATTGGTTGATTTCATGCATCTTTTAAATGGTTTTGCACTTGCATTTCTAAGACATTTGGTGTCCTCTGGTTTAGTGGCTACTGCGTAGACTTGTTGTTACTCGCACACCTATTCCTTAACTTTGTTGTGGGTTGGTATAGGGGTTTTATTAACATTTTGTACTTTTGGCCCACAACTGCATCCATTATTATTAGTGATGCATGGATTTTTTTTGTCTTTTCATAGTGATAGGTTTATCTTTTATGTCTGGTGTTGGGGTGATGATGATTGTTGGCTTTTGCGTATGATCAGGAGACATTATTTTGGAGAGAAAGGATGTTGCACCAGACTAGCCTTGTGTTGGTTTTGATGAGTTAGTAGTTCTATGAGTTTTGTGCCCAAGTGAGGAAGCCATCCTAAAGAAAGGATGTTTTTGAGACTTTTTTTAAGATCTACTAGCATTATTATTTTCATGTATGTTCACAACATAAGTGGCATTCTTTCATTAATGTTGTGATGCCAAATATTCCTATGTTGTTGGTGGTAACATGTGATGGAGGGAAGTATGAGAATATTGAAAATGTGACAGAGGATGAGAGGTGTGAGGTGGTGATCCTTTAGAAGATGTTGCAGGTTGATGATATTTAGGACAATGGTAGTAGTGATTTGAGGTAGATGAAGTAGAACCAACCAGAAAAGAATGTTGTTGAATGTAATATCTGTATAGGTCTAGGTGGTAATAAGGATAGTGTTGGTTTGATGATGGCCTCCCCCACAATTGTGGGTTTTGCCACTATGGTTGATAGTAGTGCTAAGGCTAGTAAAAAGTCCCACTAGGATAGCATGGTTGGTTGTAGGACTATCTATAATTACCTTGTGAGTAAGGTAGTTTCTCAAGCTTTTGCTTTTGTACGAACTTGGAATTCAAAGCAAAAGCCTAATACTCATGTAGATGTAACATAGCTAGGCAATAGCCCTTTGAATGATCATATAGGCAAATCTCACATCTATCATACTCTTTTATGGTTGAGTCTATAGTCTCTTCTTCTACAACGATTTTCCTTTTTTGTTGCTAAGTGTTCCTACCTATTTCATGGTTCCTTTTCCTCGTCTTGTTTTGATCACTCGATTCATTTTGCATTACTCTCTCCTTGATGGTTTTCACATAAGTTGTAACTTTGTTGTTTATCAACTCCAGCATCTTATCTATCCTTGCTTCAAGCTCATCGATAAACTTTTGTATTGGAAGGTTTGTTGTGAAATCACATCATCAAGAGCTGCCTCTTTTTCATCATCATAGCTATGGATCCTTTTCTTTTGAAGAATTGGGTCCCAGTTATATTCCTCTACATTCTCTTGTTTGCATAGCTCTCCTTCTTCTTTTGCCACCCTCTCAATTAGCTTTTATATCTAATGGGTTTTCAGTTCGTATAACTGACCTTGGGCATAAATCCTAAGGGTCTCCCTTGTTTGATTACTAAGCCCATCTATGATGTGGAAAATTTGCTCTTTTTGAGAGAAATCATGGCGTGGACATATATGTAGTAGAGTCCAAGGTCACATCCAAGGATTCATGATTTTCTTACTTCCATCCTTGGATTTGTTTTCACAAGTTAGACACTCTCACATAAGTTTGGTATTTTTCATTGAAGAGCTCTAGCATTGTGGACCATCGGTGAATAGAATTCGGTTCTAATGATCTATACCAACTTTTAGCTTCGTCTATTAGTGACCTATGAAAGAGCTTAAGCTTTTTCCACTTGCGCTCAATGTTTTGCAAGGTGTAGGCATCATGGAAGGCTTGTAAATGATGTTGTGGATTAGAATTATAGCCTCCCTTGACTTTAGGAATGCTGTCCATATCAAGCCATTTGATGTAGTTGTCCCTTTGATGCCTTTGGGGTGTTTGAATTGCCTCCCTAATCTATGTCAAGCCCCTAGTAGCCAACAAGGGTTCTTCTATACTAGACATTTCATGGTGATAATCTATATCTCGATTCATCTGATTGTGATGATCTTGTCTATGCTCATTTTGATGTCTTTGATTTGTCCCTTGGGTTCAATTTCTATCTTGATCGTGACCCCATAGTTGAGCTTTGTTTCTATATCTACATTCATCTTCATCAAAACTAGATGTTGAAGAGGAAGAGGAAAATGGTGAACTGGGAGAATTACCATGGCTTCTATATCTTTCCACATGATCTCTTGATCTATCTTTTCTAGGTTTAGAGAAGGTCCTAAGCCTTGAGGCCCTCCTTGATCTAGGACTTCATCTTCTCTAGGATTATCTACACTAATTGAACGTAATCCTTGAGTGTAGTAAGGGTTGAAATGAGCATACGAAACTCCTGCTTGAGGTTGTTCAACCCAATTCTCTTTAGTATAGATCCTATCATTTCCCCCATGAGAGTTTTTATCATAGAATATGTTATTGGTCCTATGTGAAGAAGACATGTTTTTAACATGTGTGACTTAATATTTTCTAAAAGATAAATCGTTAACACCTTAACAGTGATCATTTATAATACAACTAATCTAGATAACTAGCACCATCCTTGGCAACGATGCCAATGATGAACAACAAGTACCCTCTATGCCCAACCATACTAATTATGAGTGTTCATGCATAACCCAATTGAATTTCATGGATGGGACTAGTTTGGCATCTAGATTGTTAAGCATTGATCGCAATTTGTTGTTTTCCCACTTGAACTAGTGATAGCTTTGTCACATATGATTTAGTCCAAAGTGAGGCATATGATTGTTAATGTTGTTTTGACTTTATGCTACTTCTAATGATAATAGAGAAATTAATTATTTAATCTAATTAACAATGGAAAGTAAAGTCTAAACTAGCTTACAGGTAATGAGTGTTTGTTCCCAGCTGCTTGTACACAACACGTCTTGAATGCATGGATCCACTATTGGGATTACCAAGTGCTACGCTACTAGGCAAAGTAAACAATAATGTTGCTGAGATTACCAAGAGAATATGTGTTTATGTTCGAAATTGGTCACGCTCATTTCACCAATTCATTAACGTGCATGGAAATGTAAATATTAACTAAGAACATGAAATGTAAATATTAACCAAGTACATGTAAAGTAAAATTGCATGGAAAGTAAATTTAATCTAAGTCAAAGTGATGCAATGAATAAGAATCAATCTTGATCTTATTGCCATTTATGGAATGTGTCTAGGTACATTGCCACTCAAATAAGACATCATACAATTGACTTAGATCCACACAGTGGGCACTCAAAACTATTTTCTTCGGCTACTCTATTGACAAAAGAAATAAAATACACAACGGGAGCATGCATATTTATAGGCAGAGGTAGACATTGTGTTGACACATCATCTTGTGCGTTGAAGGGTATGTGTAGTAGCCAACAAAGATGCATCGACAAGGATGCAACAACGTAGATGCTTCATCAACTTGCTAATTATGGTACGATGTTCTCAAAACTTAGCATATACAATGGTACGATGTTCTCAAAACTTAGCATATACAATGAATCATCGTACCATAATTAGCAAGTTGATGAAGCATAATTAAGTTACATTTCAATTTAAGTTTTAGTTGCAATCATCCTTATTTGTATTTCTTATGGCAAAACGAGATAGAGCAAATTGCTTTAGGTAACTTTGGTAAATAGCAATGTCATGTACACGATGATTTACAAGGTAGACTTTCATGTCATATACTTCTATTAGTGGAATCAATTGGCGTGTTCTTAATGGTATTATGTTATATGAACTATACCAAGTCACGGTTCCAACGATCCTTCTTTACCCACCATGTAACAGCTATTACTCACCCTTTCTTCCCATTCTTATTGCTAGAAGTGTAAGAATGATAACCATTACTCATCCAAAGAAAGAAATTATTTCTAAAAAAATATATATCGTCGGATTGTGCTTCCTACTATTTTGCCATGTGTCTCCCATGCCAGGTATTTCTCACAAACCCTACAAATTCTACGAAGTCACGGGTTTTTGGTAGTTTTCACAAATTCTAGGAAGCTAGGTGTTTTTTATCTTTATTTTTATTCTTTTAAAGTCGTTGTTTCCAAAGTATGACTTTCCATTATCTTTTAACAGATATTAGAAAATAGAAAATCAAAACCCGTTGCAGCCAAGCACTCCCATAACACAGCCTCTCTCAGCTTCCCAGAAATAATAATAATAATTTTTTATTCGTGGTTGACCAGTAATCCCAGACGCGACCAGAAACAAGGCATCATGTCTTTAGTCCACGGGAAAATGAACAAAACATGAGCACGAATGAACCAGACCAAACAAACAACGTGAACGTAAACGTCGCGGAGCTGGCCATGCGCTTGGCAAGGTCTGGAATCAGGTCAGATTGCACATACAAATCGGAAAAGTAAGATACGTGAACACCGAAATTCCTTCCCTTCCAATTAGATTTCCTCGTTGTTTTTTGTTTTTCAGGCAAAGTCAATCTTCCAAATGAGGTCATTTGAGTTTCAAATCAACGACGTTTTTGCTCTCTTCGGAATTCTTGAATGTTTTTCAGCATCTTTTACCGATTTTTCTTTCTAATGTCACATGCTTTGAAGGTTGAACATGTTTTAGAGAGTTTTGATCGCCTTAAATAGGCTGTGATGCTATAATTCAGCTTTCGCTGTGGCATTTGCTTTTGCCTCCGATCCGTCTTTTGCTTTGCATTTTGCAGAGTTGCTGCTACCAATTTTCAGTTTTGGTTTTATTTTAGTCACAGTTTATCAACAGGAATCACACTGTAATTCATTGGCTATACTAGTAGAGGCATAATCGGAATTGGTGGCAGCAGCATTATTCTGTCCGCTGAGCTAAAGCATCGGTGAGCTTTTTCTTTATCATTTGGATGATTTTGTCTCTATCCTACTGCCTTTCTCAGAAAGAACTTTTCCATTGTGATATAGAATCCGCACGGGCCATAGCATAGTACGCTTAATTATTTGATCCATGGATACGAAATGGACTCGAATAATGATGCAATCAAGAACAAACTATGCATCTCATCATTTTGGATTATTAAATGTGTTTTTATTGCAATTTTATTGTGCTACCTTTTGAATCTATGTTTGACTGCGCAGTTGTAGAATCAAGATTCTGCTTGTAGCATATGTCTATAAGTCAATTCGCGTCCAGATGCTTTAAGCAAATAATCATATTTCTTTGGTTGTGTGGTGATTTTGCGATTGTTCTATTTTATGAGTTAAGCAGTTCTTATTTAGATCTTTGTAGATAGTTGTCCATGGTAGAAAGAAAATTTAATGTGAAAATGAAATATCTTATTAAGAAACGTTCATGTTGACAGAATGTTGTTTAGTTGGATTTTTCATATCAGCTACATGCTATTTTTCTATCTTTGTGGATATCTCTACATATGTGTATTCTATCATATGTTGGTCAATTATATCAAAATGTGTCGTCTTATTTGAATAATAATTTGGACTTTCAATTCTCTGGATGCAGTTAAACATTTCTAATTTCTTTTACAAGTAGAGAGGATTGACAATATTTAAATAAACAGCTAATAAATGTCTTTCTGTTTTAATTCTTTATACTATAGCAAGTACATATAACCAAAAAATTTCAGGTTCTGAAACCTCACCTCCTTTCACAGTGATAGCAGTGCAACCTGGAAAGAATATAGTTAGCAATATCTTGCTTAAAACACCAGAGCTAATAAATAGATTATTAGAGTTATACTACTGTGTTCAACTGTGAACATTTTTTCAGTTACTGATTTTTATTTGTCACAAATGAAACTAACATGGAAATTTTCAGGTAACTTTGGGTGAATAAAAGAGAAAAGCGGCTGTTTGCATGAGGTGCACATTCAATCATGGCTGTGTCTATGAGAGATGTTGATCCAGCATTCCAGGGAGTTGGTCAGAAGATGTATCCTTTATGAGATTCTTAAATATATTTCTTGTTATATACATGTTTTAACTAATATTAATATTTATATACATGTTTTAACTAATATTATATAGGCCTAGTGGAACTGTTAACTAAGTTTATCGTTTTTCATTTAAGAATGTTTAGTCTAGCACTAGACTTATACATACCATTGGCATCCTTCACGGTATTAGTGGACTTGAAATATGGCGAATTGAAAACCTTCACCCTGTTTTGGTTCCAAAAGATTCTCATGGAAAGTTTCAGAGTAGAGATTGTTACATTATTTTGAAGGTTAGTTATATATGTAGATTTATTAGATTAAATCTACTCTTGAAATTTCTTAAATCTTATTAGATCACAGTATCTTCTTTTGTGGGAGCTAATATCATGTCGAGGTGAAGAATTTTAATATTATTATTTGACATTATTATGTGTATGAAGACATCTGTCAATACTGTAAAATGATTGTTCTTACATTTATGTTCTGTGGTTTTTCTTTTGGTGATAATTTGCTGTATTTGCTTTTAGCTTGTGTAATGAGAAAGAAGCTAAAAAGGTTGCTCTTTTTCCAACAAATATATAACTTATAATAAATTTGTCACTGCAGGTTGTCGCCTTAAAAAGTGGGGATCAGCATTATGATATTCATTATTGGCTTGGCAAAAATACAAGTGAGGTGTGTGTCTGTGTGTGCACGCACTTTTTTCTTTTTTCCTTTTTGAAATCCAATATGGTTAATTTCCAAAGAAATATTTAATTCATTGTTTCATCATTATTCTTATATTTTATATTAAAGAGCAAAAATCATTTGGCAGGATGAAGCAAAAATAGTTGTCATTAAAGCTGTAGAATTGGATGCGGCTCTGGGTGGTCGTGCAGTACAGCATAGAGAAATTCAGGGTTATGAGACTGACCTGTTTTTGTCATACTTCAAGCCTTTTATTCCTGAAGAAGCTGGCAGTACTTCGGGATTTAAACATGTTGAGGAGAAAGGATATCCGATTCGACTTTTTTCATGCAAAGGAAAATATGCTGTGCATGTTAAAGAAGTACCATTGCTTCCACCTACTTCACAGAATTGGGTTTTAACTATTTTTAATCATTTTTCTTAACTTTTATATATATTTATTTACATGTGTAGGTGCCGTATTCAAGATCATCTCTTAATCATGATGAAGTTTTCATACTTGATACAAAGTCAAAAATTTTCCAGTTTAATGGATGTGGTTCTATGATTCAAGAAAGAGCCAAAGCATTAGATGTTGTTCAATTTATAAAGGACAATTACCATGATGGAAAATGCGAAGTAGCATCAATTGGTAAGTAACTAAGTGTACATTGCAGATATACATTAAAATGCCAATTTCATGTGCTTTGGTTATAGTCGTTTAAGTACTTTGTTAGAAACTAATAATATGAAGATTCTTTTAATTCATGTAAATTTAGATGACGGTGAGTTTGTGGGTGAATCTGAGACTGGAGAATTCTGGGGTTTTTTTGGTGGATTTGCACCACTGTCCAAAAAATCAAAATGCAACGATGAAACACAGGTTGAATTAATACCACCTAGGATTTTCTGGTATGTTCTACTAATTCTACTATTAAATTCTCCTCATTTTCTGAACTGAAAAATCAGTCTTTATGAACTTGTTATTTACTTTTTGTCATATGTTTATATTTTTTAGTATGAAGCAAGGAAATTGGGAGCCTATGGAAAGTAGTTCTTTGAAAAAAGATATACTTGATACTCATAAGTGTTACTTACTGGACTGTGGTGTGGAAGTTTATGTTTGGATTGGGAGGAACACAACCCTTGGAGAGAGAAAAAATGCATATGTTGCGCTGGAGGTACATTGCATAAGGAATATATGATAACACTTGTATGTGCTTTGTAATTTTGTTTAAAGAAGTGACTATAATGAAATATGATATTCCATTCTCAGAAACTAATTGCTACCGTAGGAAGATTAAGACAAGGACATGTAACCACTGTTATTGAAGGATTTGAGAGTGTAATGTTCAAATCAAAGTTTGATTCATGGCCTCAGAACAAAGATGTCTCCATGTTAGGAGGAAGAGGAAAAGTTGCAGGTCAGCAAATTTATTGTTATAATATGACTTTTTCAGATTCTTTCTGCTTGTTTTAATAATTTCTTTGTTATTATTTTGTAGCAATGTTACAGCGTCAAGGACTAAATGTTGGAGGATTTCTGAAAAAAACTCACACAAAAGAAGATCAAACATTCATTGATTGCAGTGGCATTTTAAAGGTACTTTACCAGATATTTTCATGTTACTTCTTTAGAAAATGTCAATGATACAGTTTTGGATTCTGTAGGTCTGGCGAGTGAATGGAGATAACAAAGTGGCGTTATCATCAAATGAGCTTTGCAAATTTTATACAGGGGACTGTTACATTATACAGTACACTTACCCTGGCGATGAAAAGGAAAATTGTCTTCTCTGTACTTGGATAGGAAAAAGAAGTATCCAGGTAACAATGAATATACAAATATTTGTTTGGTTTCTAAAATTATTCAATCTTGATCATTCTCGCTCTCTCTCTTTTGTAAAGATGGATATACTGATAAGTTGGAACCACTATTATTACATTTTGATAGAGAAACATGTTATTGTTGGAAAAGTATGATTTCCGAAGAGCCTTCTTGTTGATCAGGAATCACTTTTCTAATTAGCTTCAAAAAATTTTAATCACATTTTGAGTTCAGCTCTTAATGTATTTAACATCTAAATATGGTTAAGTGCTAATTTAAGCATCTTGAGTAATGTAAGGCAACTCTGATGATTTAAATTATGTTTAGGTAGCATAAACAAATGGAATGGAATGATTAAATAGGTTTCTTTTTTCTTCAATTCTTCCATATTAAATCCTTCTACTTTAGGTATCAATTCTGATTTTTTAAATCAACAATTTAAAATTTGATTATTTTATGTAGGATGATATAACTTTTGGATTATCACTGATGAAGAAAATGTTTGAGTCTTCCAAGATACCAACAGTTCAGGTTGTGTCTCTTAATAGTGAACTTTAGGCAATTATGATTCAGATATTGCACTTAAAGGTTTTTCACCAACATTCAAATCTCTTTTTTTATTACAGACAAAGGTATTTGAGGGGAAAGAACCTTTTCAATTTTTCACTATATTTAACAGCTTCGTTCTCTACAAGGTTCAATATTCTAAAACCTTCTTTCTAATTCTTTTTACTTTGCATCAGCAATATTGTAAATTACCAAAGCTTGAACTTATGTGTTATTTTTTAAATATTTTTCTTAATACCATGGTGCAGAAATCACAGTTTTGTATCTTACAATGATCATGTGGTTCCAGGGTGGGCTTAGTGCTGGCTATAAGAATTACATTTCTGAAAATGGAATCGACGATGATACATATAAGGATGATGGTGTGGCACTTTTTAAAGTTCAGGGATCAGCATCAGATAACATGCAAGCAATTCAAGTTGATGCTGTATGTTGTCAACCACTCTGACTCTGTTTGTAACTTACGGTTAAAAAACTATGTTATTTTTCACTACATTGTGCTTTTGTTGTAGTTAGAAGACCTGGAAAAGCAAGTATTCATATTAAAGCATATGATTTTTAGAATGTTGCGTTAGGTTTCTTGCATATGTTTTTATGTGTTTTATTCCGACCCATTTTAAGAATTGACAATTTTATTTGCATATTCTTAACGATTTATATTATGATTAGCATTCTACCAATTACATCAGATGAAAGTTTGATTCAATTGAATGCTATAACTACTATAATGTGGGATTGTTGAGCTAAAACCTTAAATCTTAATGTACTATTACAGTGATTGAGCTGCTAGTTAAACATGGTCTAAACTTTATTTGTTAAAATTATTATTACCTTTTTCTTGTATTAAATCAATGAAAATATTGTAATTGAATTGTTGCTTGATCACTTTCCAATGATTGTTGGCTTACCGTTCATTTTGTTAACGCAGGTAGCATCATCCTTGAATTCAACTTCTTGTTACATATTACAAGCAGGCACAAGTGTCTATACATGGATGGGCAGTCTGATCACAACAGATGATCACGATCTCCTAGAAAGGATGCTAGATCTGATTAAGGCATGAATTCATTCTTTTCTGACGCTTCCGGGCTTAGTGTGTTTTTGACTTTTAAAAATGTGCATTTCATCCATTATTATAAAACTGAAGTGAATGTGCTTGTAATATTAGTATAATTAATGCTTTCTGAAAGATTTGAATTCTGAAGGTTTTTCATCCATGAACAACTTTTTGCAATATTGATTCTTTTCCATTTTGAATCCATTTATGTTGGTTTTTTTGTTTCTTGTCAATTGTAAGTATACGTCTCAGGTAAGTTTCTTGATCCTATATCCATTGTTTTGTTGATCGTGGGCCATATTTAAAATGTTTCACTTCATTGTGGTCAAATTTAGAAATGTCATTTTATTATATATTGTCCTGACTTATTGCTTATTTTATATCATACTGGTTTTAATGGCAGCCTGGTATACAACCTAAGCCACAGAAAGAAGGAGCTGAGTCAGAAACATTCTGGGACACCCTTCAAGGTAAAAAGGACTACCCAAGTCAAAGGATGGCCAAAGATGCAAGCAAAGACCCTCACTTATTTGTGTGTAGCTTCTCCGAAGGTATGATTTTATATATATTAAAAGAAAATCTTGTTATTACCATGTGGTTCAAAAGCTTGATAATTATTGTCATCAATTGAGCAATTCTTTGCAAAATTTCTCTTGTAGGTTCAACCCCAGTTTTGTCAGGAAACTTCCAGGTACATTTATGAAACTGATAAGGCTTTAGTAAATTTTTAAAATATAAATAAATTTGGAGGATTCACAATGAAGAAATCTGGTTGATGTTAGGACCTAACGTTTAAGTGCAAGTTAATGCTATTATTTACAGGTGAAAGAAATATTCAATTTTACTCAAGATGACCTCATGACAGAGGATGTGATGATATTAGATTGTTATACAGAGTTATATGTTTGGGTCGGACAACAGGTTGACCAAAAATTAAAAGCACAGGCTTTAGATATTGGTCAGGTAACAAACTAAAATTTTGGTTTTCTAAAATAAAATTTCTATAATTAACCATTTTCTTTCATTTACCTTGAACTATACCTTTAATTTGTCCAGAGATTTCTTGAGAAAAATATATTGCTTGAAAATCCCTCTTTGGAAACACCTATTTTTGTCGTAATGGAAGGTGGGGAACCAGTATTCTTCACTCAATTTTTGAGCTGGAACCCAGCCAAGTCAGCAGTAAGTTTTTGGCCTTCGACTATATTGAAGTTCTTTTACTAGCTTAGTTACTTCTTATTTTAACATTGTGCATGTTCCCTCTTATTTTTTACCCATATGTTGATCGGTTGAAGATGCAAGGAAGTTCATTTCAAAGGAAGCTTTTCATTCTTACAAATGGAATTCCTGCCCCTGAAAATGTAAGTTCCATTGGTGGATCTATTGTTTTTTTCCTTGAACAAGCTATTATGTCATCTGCCTGTTTTCTGGGGTGAAAAAACATATCGTTGGAGATTATATGACTATCACAAAAACAGATTAGTTTATTTCAAATTCAGTGGTGCTGAAGCACAAATTTTCCTTTGTTGACAGAAACCAAAAAACCGTTCGCAATCAAATGGAAATGGAAGATCTTCTGATCCAGACAAGGCAAAACGCTCAAGGAGCACATCATTTAGTCCTGATAGATTACGTTCAAGGGGACGATCTCCAGAGTTCAATGCCCTTGCTTCTACCTTTGAGAATCCAAATAGGAGTGAATCCACACCACCTGCACTTGGGCAAAAACCTTATCCAAAATCTGTCAGTCCAGCTACACCCAACAAGGTGGCATTACCAAGGTCACAAACAATAGCTACTTTGACAAATAAATTTGAAATCTCCAGAGATAAAAAGTCATCAAGTGAAGGTGCAGGTACAGGTATCGTAAGGCTTTGACACGAGTGATCGTATTATATTATATGCCTATTTCGTTGAATCTATAAAGAGTCGATTGTTTCTTTTATTTGCTCTGGTTTTCAGGAACAGAAAAGGTTTCTGGTAATAGTGCTGGTAAGCCTCCAAAGCCAAACGTAGATGCTGTGTTTCCAACTTCAAAAGTGCTTCCTATCTCAAGATCAAAATCTTCTTCAATGCTGGGTATCAGTAAGGGTTTAAAGGAGTTGGAAGTTGATGTGGATGATGGATTGACTCTATACCCATACGAACGTTTAACAGCTTCATCTCAGGATCCTGTCCCTGACATAGATTTCACCAAAAGAGAGGCACGCTCTGTTTTATTTACAGTGCAAAATGCCATATATCTTTGCATGACATCCGATCAGAAATTCTTGAATCACTGACTATAATAATGTTCTACTAATTATTTTTCACTATGTGCAGACATATCTTTCCTCCAAAGAATTTCAAGTCCATTTTGGGATGGCGAAAAAGGCCTTCTACAAGTTGCCTCAATGGAAGCAAAAAACCATGAAGATGCGTCTTGACTTGTTTTGATTTTTCTGTGTTAACAAATTTAAAAGGTAGCAGGTTAGAAACGCAGATGATGCATTCTGTCATTTATGTAGACAAGTGAGGCCACTCCATGAGCTTCTGGAAAACTGAGCCAAGTTAACTGGTAATAATCTCCACGTCAAGCCTGCAAATTAAAGTTTTGCTACTATCCATGCTGGGCGAAAGATCGTTGCTCATGGTACTAAAAACTGGAGACATTTTAGGTGGTAGTAGGCGTCACATCAAACAGAAGCAGAAATGTCACTTTTGCTCTTTTCGTAATTTTTACTATTTTATGTTTGTATTATCGTGAATCCTTTGTAATTTAATGAGTGGGAAAAACATATGATCCTAAACTTACTAAGTTTGAAAGGGATTAACAATTCATTTTCTTAAACAAATGTATTTCTAGAAATTGTCAGGAGATCAAAGATACCGTTGGCCTTCTCAAAGAGTGCTGCATGTTGTCAACGTTTTGTACCAAGTTCAACTTTTAAAATTTTACTGAAGGACCGGACATGTTTTATAACATTTTTTAAATATATATATTTTAAAAAATTTTAGTGATTAGCGGCATTAATGTATTGTTTAAGGGGTGCTGGCATGGGCTTTGAACTCAGAACAACACTTAGCGACCTATTATGTTTTTCTTAATAGAATATTGTGTTTTCAAAAGACCTTTTTACTCCTGCGTTAAACCTCTATAATAAACGGCTCACTAAATGGCTGCACTCCTATCCAACAAGGCACAAGTGAAACTAGTGCTAGTCCAACGCGTGTGATGTATATTTAGGAAGGGTCCCATTGAATCTAATAACTTAGATCATGAGTTTTTAAAGATTTTAAACATATGTAAAAACCACCACGTTAAACGTAATTTTTTAAAAAAGTTATATCTATTTTAAATATCAACTTAGGCACTTTTAAGTCTTAAATCTTAATTTATGGTTGGAAAGAGTACTTCTATCTTTTGTTATTAGCTTGATTGTAAGGATAAATTCCTAAGTTGGCATCTTCAAATCCATTTGAGTTTTTTTCTTTAGTGTTATTTCAAATTTGTTCTAGTAGATACGACTTGTGTATTTTTTTACCCTTTCTATCTAGTTTGTTACATGCTACATGGGTATTTGATGCTCTATCTTGATTAATAAATTTTTTTTTCAGGGTTCAAACCTAGGCACAACCACTCCTAGAAGTTAGGCTTTTGATCATCTGCCAACCATCCTAGGACCCTACTTAGTAGGATGAGCACTATGGCTTTGGGTGATGATCCTTTTTTATATTTGGTTATTGATTCACTCATAATTGATTTTCACTTTGAAAAAGAAAATCAAAAGCATTGTTAAATAATTTTTGTCATGGTAATTGTTGAGACTTCAATTTTGTGTTGGCAATTGGTTGAGTCCTTACTTTTCCATAATAATTCCCTTGAAAAAGATAATCTCTTGGTTGAATGTTATAATGTGGTAAACTCCAACAAGCCAAGTGGTAGTTGGCCTCTCAACCAAAAAATATTTAGAATAATTGAAAGACCTTAGATGATGTTATCTTAGTTTCAATGGAAGGGAGATAGTAGATTTTGTGTTTTGGTTCTTAAATTATTTAGTGTTTGGCATAATAAGATTTACACTTTAATAAAGATACAATATTTAGCTAGAATTCTTGAACATTGAATACTATATGCTTTACATTGAAGGTGAAGTCATCATGTCAAAATGATGCAAGTCTTAAGAATTAATATCAAAGTGTGATTTATGGGTTAGACCCTAAGCTAATATATACATGTATTATAGAAAAGATTGTTGAAACTAAACTGATCCAGTAGATCCACATGGTATAGGATGTGATTTAGGGTGTAATTAAAAATAGTTTCAACTTCAACTATCTTTTATACCTTAACTTATAATATCAATGAACAATAAAAATTATGGCTCATTAGTTGTGACTTTGATAATAATACACTACGATTGCAATGTCATTGATGTGACATCTCCTAATCATTCCTCACCTATAAATATGGCTCACTAGCTACATGTATGATACCATTTGGTTGAAACTCTTGCAATTTGATTTCGTAATCTTAAAAATAGTCAACAAATGCCTACAATATTGATTTAAGTTGATTGTTTGGAATCTTATTTGAATAAGATATACTTAGGTATATTTCATGACCAAAAATAAGATTGAGATTAATTCACTTCCATTGCAACATATTGGCTTAGTTTAATTTTATTGTTTTTTATGCATTTAAATTCATTGTTTTATAACTTAATGATTTATGTTTTTTTGTTGCATTATAAATACTTGGTGAAATGAGTGCAACCTAATCTTAAGCCTAAAATCAAGCATAAATATGCACTTGGTTATCCTAGTAGCAATTTGCTTGGTACACCTAGTAATGTGAATTCTTGGTAATCCTAGTAGTGGATGCACCGTTTTAGGATATGACAAAGGATTAGGGAATCTAACATTTATTGCATTAGGCTAGTCTATGCTTTATTTTCTTGCTTTAGTTAATTAGTTTTTAAATATTTTTTTTAATGATTTCACTTAGTTTAGATCATGGCTACAACATCATTGATCATACGCCTTGCTTAGGCTAAGCCATACAAATACAAAGGCCACTACCAGTTTCGGTGGAAAGACAACAACTTGCAATGACATAAAAAAGACTAAATGCTAACACTAACCCATCAATGGATTACGACATTATCTACTATAATACTTGTAGATTTTATGAGATTTTATGATAGAGCACTAGGCATACTCATTGCTCATCATTTGGAGTTGTTACTAAGGATCATTGTTAAGATTCTAAAGATTTATCTTTTTAGTTATTTGATATTGATTTAAGTCACATACTAATTGAATTATTGCTACTTCTCATAGATTTAATAGCTCATCACCATCAAGAAATCCTATAAGGAATAATGATGGAAACAATGATGCTAAAGACTTTGATGTGCCCTATCAAGTGAAGTGAAGGTCACTTATGCTCATTAGGATCCTTACTTTTCTGAATATACCTTTATCTTTCACCAAGATGAATAAATATCATGGATGACTTATAAGGCAATAATGTACTATTGCTTAACAGAGTAGCTCCATCCATGCTCATAAAAGCACTTATAAGGTTTGGAAATAGTCATGCATCATTTGGTTATTGCATTGACAAACACATGTCTAGATCCTATTAATTGATGAAGGCAACATAGGCTAGATTGTGAGATGAAGGCTACATACATGTTAGATAAGGGTGAGTATGCTATACTTGTAACATCCCAATTGGGACACAAACCATAGTTTGGAAGATCCCACCATCATTGGGCTATTGCTTGCCCTTCTTTCTTTAACATTGAGGGTCTGGGGCATCAAAGACTATGTTCTACCTTAGTAGATAATCTTTCAAGAGATGGGAAAGATCCTAAAATAGACAAAGAATAGATTCATAAGGGAACCAAGGAAGAAGATCAACTCGACATGATTCTCTTAGCTCACCATCATCATCAAGTTCTAATGGACATGAATGTGGACAAGGAGGTAGAGCCCTAAAAAAAATTAGGATAGACATCTTAATGATAATCATAGGAGAGACATTGTTGTCCCTTGGATTTACCTAGATATAAGAGAAAGATTTTAGTATCAAAATGTTCAAAATTTGCTCTAATAAGTGGTGAACTATTGAGAAAGAATTTCCAAGGAATATTCATTAAGTGCTTGGACCAAGAATAGGCTAACAACGCTTTGAAATAGCTTCACGAGGAAGGACATATAGGATACTACTTGTTAGTTCATAAAATTGTGAGGGATGGTTATTATTGGCCTACTATGATAAAAAACACTCACAACTTGGTTAGAACTTGTGTCCAATGTCAAATATTTAAGGGTAAAGACCCCAAGAGTTCAACTCCTTTACAACCTATAATAGAACTAGACCATATGCACACTGGGATTTGGTTTTATCGGAGTGATCAATCCTTTGTCTACTACCCTACACAAGTTTATCTTAATAGCCACTGATTATTGCACACATTGGTTAGAAGTGAAAGCAACTAAAACCGTGTCATCTTGTGAGGTCATTCACTTCTTATAAAATGATATAATCTCAAGGTATGGGTATCCTTATGCTTTAGTAGTCAACAATGGACCTACCTTCATCTCCATAGAGTTTATAAATTGGGCTAGAGAACATAATATCATTATGAAGGTGATAACCAAATATTACCGATAGGGTAATGGTTTGGCTAAGTCCTCCAAAAAAATCATATTAGATGGAATTAAGAAAATGATAGCCCAAAACCCATGAGATTGGCACAAACAACTAAAATGGGTAGTTTGGGCAAATAGGGTCGTTATAAAGAATCAATCAAGACTACACCATACGATTTATTGTATAGACAAGAACCAATATTGCCAATTAGTTTGCAGATTCCAAAATATCAGTTCTTCTTGGACTATTTACCAGTTGACGAGCATCTAATATCATGTGCATGTGACATTTAGAATCTAGAGCTTAAAAGGGTTAAAGTGATTGAAAATCTATGTAGTCATCAACAAATTGTCACAAAATGGTTTGATAAAAAATATGCAGCTAAAGTATTTCAAGTAGGTGACCTAGTCCTTAAGAGGGATAGAGCATCTAGTTAGACCGACCCTTAAACTAAGTTTTCTCCTATGTGGTCTGGTCCATTCCAAATTGCAGATGTCATTGGCCCTAATGTACACAAAATTGCTGATTTGCAAGAACATAGGTTACATAGGAATTTTAATGCATTTCATTTGAAGCATTTCTACTTAGGTGCCCCATGTGGACACTTGGTAGATTCTTAGTTGCATGTTTTCTTCCCCTTCACCATGCATTTCATTTGTATATAGTTGCATTTGCATATTTTCTTTGCATTTCCATCATTTCTTTCTTAGCATATTGTTTTGATTTTTCTTTTCATATGATTTTAATAATCATTATGATCTTTTTTGTTACCAAGCATTGGGTCATCATAACACCATTGGAAAATAATGCAAGAATAATACTTTATATATCCTATCACTATTACATAAAACCTCCTTATATTATATATTACAATAGTGCTATGATTCTTCCCAGTTTGTTTCAATGTTTTAGTTTTCTTGGTTATGTTGGATTATGAAGCATAAGATTTATGCTAACTTATCATGTAATCATCATGATCATGTGAATATAGAATATGTGACATTGGAGAACGGTTAGCCACAATTACTAGGTGACCTTGGAAAAATTCATTTTCCCTCTTCTAAGCCCTAGCCATTAAGTGTGATGATCCATGGATACCTTGTGAATAATGGGATGAAGTGTGCTCATCTCTACTTGAGAACCCTTAACCACCTAGAAGACCTGCTATGATGCCATCAAATTATAATTAAAGGCACATACACAAGGGTTGAATTACACCAGGGGAAAAGTTCTAAAAGGACCGTGTTCTTTGGTAGTGTAACTAATCAACTAGACTCATGTTGGAATTCCTACCTTAAGAATGAAATACACCATGAGCAAAGTTTCCTCAAAAAGAAAGAAAAAAAAAAGAATGAGGGCCATGTTCATTGGCAGTGTAATAAGTTCTTGAGTGTGATGGGGTCCAACAGTAATCCTCACCCTAACTTACATTTTCCCTTTTGAACATAAAAAAAATAAGAGAGAGAGAGAGAGAGAGAGAGAGAGAAATAATCACTTTTCACCCATTTCCTTTCAAGAAAGAAAAAAAGAAAGATTCCTGGGGAAAAATCCAAAAGTTGTAGTTAGCCACGATCTAACATGAGCCTATCCACATTAAGTTTAGTATAAGTCTCGGCTCAAAGTAGTCCACATGCCTTTTTACTTTTACCTTGTGAGAGGATAGGGAATGAGATCTTAGCTATTTATTTTAATTATATATATAGATCTATGTAGTTAAAATAATAAAATCATATATTTAGAGTTTGATTAAATAAAATGGTGTGATAAGGATGGCCCACGCCTAGTTCTCTTTTGATTATATGGTTATTTTAATCATGTTTAGATTAGTATAGTTTGCTTTCAAGTTTTAATTTGTTTGTGTTTTTTGATGTTTTTGATTTTCTATTTGTTGCTTCATCTTAAAATTTCATGGTCTTTGTTGTTCCTTGCATTTGCATGTAATTAAAGTTTGGGGCCTAAGTGTTGATGTCAAACTCACCCATGCTAGGCATGAGGCCATGATTAATAGTTTTGATTCCACAAAAAATAAAAAAATTCACACTTCATAGTTTCAACATGAAGATGATGTAATCTCATTACTACTTTGCTAATTAGTGCACTCACAAATATTAGAATTATTACATGTAGATAGTTTGTTTCATTATGTTTACCACCTCTAATATTTTGCCAATAAAACTAAAATTAGAGAAATTAAATATCAAGTGAAAAAAGTAGCTAACCAACATTAGATGTAACAAGAAAAGATCATTTAGACCTTTTATTACAATATTATATCTTTGTCCTAAATGTTCAGTTTGAGGGTGATGAATCACGATTTGCCAAGCCTCGATATCAGGTACGTGATATCGCTGCCTGGGTAATGATATCGTATATATGATATTGTGATTCCTATTTTAGCCTATAAATAGAACACTCAGGTGCACAAGAAAGGAGTCTTTGGTAAGGCTTTAGGGTCAAGTCTTTTTGTCAGTTTTCATTTAGTTTTCAATTCCTTTTCCAAGTGCATGCCTATAGTGTGATGTTTGTAATTGTATGGAACATTTGTTCGAGTGTGACGTACTTAGACACGGACACAATCAACAATAAAGATTGAGATTACTCCATCATTGCAACATTCACTTAGGTTTTTAATTATTTAATTGTTAATTATTATTTATTATTTTCTTAGTTAATATTTCTTTATCATCATTTACTATTCCTATTGTTAATGCAGAATGAGTACGTCTTAATCACGAACATTTAAGTGTAACTACTTGGTAACCTAGTAGCATATCTAGTAGTGCTCAACTAATGTGCACTTGGTAACCCCAAAAGTAGTACACAAGGTCTAAGATGTGTATGGATGATTAAGGATGGATGCTCATTGCACTTACGCTAGCTTAGATTTTATTTCCTATTACTTATTAGCTTAATCAAATTATTTCTCATTATCTTTAGGAGTAGCATAGTATTAGAAATCACATCATACACCTCACTCTAGACTAAACCATATGTGACAAAGCAAATACTAGTCTAGGTTGGAAGATAAACTACAATCAACGTATAACTATCTAGGTGCCACAACTAGTCCATCCGTCGAGTTCAATCGGATCATGCATGCACGCTTGTATTCGTATGGTTGAGTGTAGGGGTACCTCACTGCTCATCATTGGCACTATTGCTAAGGACAGTGCTAGTTATCCAGATCAAAAATTCTAAATCTGAAATCACACTAAGAAAAAAATCAAAATTCATTAAAGGTAATGAGTAAGGTATAAGATAATTAAAATTTTATTAAATGACCTTACTAATAATTGATCTCGATGTGATTATAGATGGCCCCTAAACAAGGACAATAGGGAGGACCCTCTCAAGGTGCATCCAAATGCCCAAGGAGAGGTAGAGGTCAAGGACCTCCTACAGAACATGTAGAGTAGGAGGCATAATCATTCAACATCCATTAAGAAACCCTATTACTACACAATCTAGGTAAGCAGGGAGTGGAGAAGGTAGGGCACTTGAATAAGGACAACATCTCATGTTGTCCCTAGAATGTGTTCAGGCAATTTGGGAAAGGTCCACATTAGCTACAGTGATCATAGAACTCAATTTTGAACCTTTTACCGAATTTTCCCTTGAGTCGGTCAGAGATCAACTAAAAGGATCTCCACTATGGCTTGTTTTCTAAGAGAGCAGTGAATGGTATTTGGGGGAAATTTACCAATTTTGGCATAATAAAGAGGAAAGCACCACCACTGACATTGGTGGAATTTCAGTTGATTTCTTTGCTAAGGCCATTTCGGAAGTTCTGAACACTTTGAATATAGGACCCAAAGTTGCTCATCTTTTCACTAGCTCCGATACCGATGCACAAAAAATATGGCTAAAGAGGGTGTACAACAAGGAGGAAAAAACATATGGGGAGATCACCCTTAAAGAGAGAATTTATTTTAAAATTGGCACCTATCACATCTTCCCAACAAAAGGACTAAACAGGATATCCACCTATGCAGCTAGAGGAAGTGCAATCTTGATTTGGCGAGGTTGATGCCAACTTGCCCTATTTATATCTAACAAAAATATTGAAGCGGTTTAAAGAATGTAAGATGGGGAAGTTTGCATTGCCTTTCCCCTGTCTAATCAAGAAGTTGTGTCAGTGTGCTGGAATTCTAGGGTACACTAATGATGTCCCCAGAAAAGCTCAAAATGCTTCATATGCTAAATTACTAAAGCCACTAGCACCAAGGAAAGGTGCTAGTGAAACACTGGAGCTTGATCAAGAGTAGATGGTTGGGCCCACTACACCTCAAATAGTAGGGCCTAGCTAACTTTTGGACATGAGGCCCAATCAAAAATAGGAAGCAGGGCCCAGAATGTAGCCCACAAGCCAACAGGACTAACTACCACTACCACCGCAAGATTATCGACCGTTGATGAGCCATCTTAGGGCCATCACAGAAACGATTAGTTGGGGAAGTTGTGATGAGGCTAACCTCTTCAAGGTCATTAACGATGCTATATAGCCCATGATCTTAATTGATCATGCACGGGGGGAAAGGTTTCCATACAAATAGAAGGAGGGGAATCACATTAGTCACAATAGATCTCTAGAAACACTACATCTTTCCAAGTGTAATTAGAAGCTAGTGAAGGTGCTACAATAGTGGTTATGCAACACCAAGATGTAGCCGAAGCAATATAAGTGGTTGCAGACCACATCAAAGTATCATTTAATGTTCCTGTTGTGCCACAAGTAGATCTCACAGGAGCACGTGATGCTCAAGTCTTAGCTAGTCCCTCGATGACTCCTATGGAACATGAGGATGCTCTAGGTTAATTGCTACAAATAGGATAAATAATGACATCCTTATTTGACATCCCTTAAGATATCACAGCAGCATAATCAAACCTCATTTCCATGAAAGGAAAGCTGGTCATGGATGAGGTTAGAGCCAAACATGCAGAAGATGAGTTGAGAAGACTCCAAAAGAAGTTCATTGCCTTAGAAGCCACACAGAGGGATCCGTCCCAACTTATTCCAGTAGACCAGCTAGAGTTATTCTAGATGGAGCAACTAAATAAATTATTAGAGAAGAATAAAAGGGTGGCAATGGAGAAAGAGAAGGTTGATTAGGATGGTTCAAAAGCACAAGCCCAAATGTATGCACATACAAAAGCACTTAAGGCATCATAAGAAGAAAATAAACTCCTTGCTACCGAGAATCTTTGGTTAACCATAATTGAAAAAAAAAAGAATGTTCCCAAGGAATATTTTTAGCAAATGTGAAAACAATTAATAAGGGTCAACCAAGACATGAATCACTTATCTAGAGAAAACAATATCCTCTCAATGGAGGAGGTACGTGTCATCTGTTAGAAGATGACCATTAAAATAAGCGCATGGCAAAATGAAGCTAAGTGAGATCAAAAATTGATGGGACATTTTTGGGACGAGGTGGGGATGTACAAGCAGATAATTGAAAAGGAGATCCATATGGCTAAGACCCATATCAATACTTTCAATGCTCAAAACACTAATTGGCATGCCATACTGGACACTTACGCCTTTACCCACCAAGTAGAACTAAAGAGATGGGACCTGCAAATCTAGGATCTCACTAAATACATGGAGTTGGAAAACCTGTGGTATGCCAACTTAGCCATGTCAATAGCAAGACACCTAAGGATAGAGTTGGAAAAGTAGGTAGCTACCACCTACACCAAATATGAAGCAGAATTTGCTAAGCACAAAAAGACACTGCAAAAATTGGAGGTAGCAAATTCTGAACTGGAGGTGGTAAAAGCTAGTTACCAAGGTCAAAAATATGTTGTGGTAGATTTGGCTTGAGGCTCATAGATTATCAAGAATTTAGAGACAAAGCTAGAGCCTATGAGGAGAAATGATGGTTGTTTGTGACTTGGTATGTCAAAGCGAATCAGATGTTTCCACAACTGCCGTGTCCATGGGAGGTGTTGACTTTGTCAAATATTGGAACATCAACATGGACTACACACAATCCCCAAACCAAAGAAGAAAAGCTTTAGGCACTCCTTCATAGGTATTTATTTCCAAACCCTAGAGCACAAGATAAGGGGACGAAGCCCATGGAGGAGCCAACACCACTAAATAATTTTGTCTTTTGTCTTTTGTATTGGTGTACTAATTTTGCTTTGTTTAATTCCACACTACAACATGAAATAATCCATAGTCAGTTCATAATTCCATACTTATCCACTGTGTAATCAAATGAACTTGTTTCTCATTTTGTTTAACTTGAGGATGAGTTTTTATTTAGTTGTGGGGGTATGATGAATTGCAGTTTACTAGGTCCCAATATCGGATACACGATATTGGATATGCAATATCACCGCCTAGGTAATGATATCGTATACATGATATTGTGATTCTTATGTTAGCCTATAAATAGAACACTTGGGTGCATAGGAAAGGAGTCTTTGGTAAGTCTTTAGGGTCAAGTATTTTTATCAGTTTTTAGTTAGTTTTCAATTCCTTTTCCAAGTGCATGCCCACAGTGTGATGTTTGTAATTGTATGGAACCTTTGTTCAAGTGTGACGTACTTGGACACACACACAATCAGTAATAAAGATCGAGATTACTCCATCATTGCAACATTCACTCAGTTTTTTAATTGTTTAATTGTTAATTATTATTTATTATTTTCTTAGTTAATATTTCTGTATCATCATTTACTATTCCTGTTGTTAATGTGGAATGAGTACATCTAAATCATGAACATTTAAGTGTAACTACTTGTTAACCCAGTAGCGTATCTAGTAGTGCTCAAGTAATGTATGCTTGGTAACCCCAGAAGTAGTACATGAGGTCCAAGATGCGTAAAAATAATTAAGGATGGATGCTCGTCACACTTAGGCTAGCTTAGATTTTATTTCCTATTGCTTATTAGCTTAATCAAGTTATTTCTCATTATCTTTAGGAGTAGCGTAGTATTAGAAATCACATGATACACCTCACTCTAGATTAAACCATACGTGATAAAGAAAATACTAGTCCAGGTGGGAAGACAACAAACTACAATTAATGTATAACTATCTAAGTGCCACAACTATTCCATTTGCGAAGTTAAATCGGATTGCACGTACATGCTCATATTCGTATGGTTGAGCATAGGGGTACCTCGCCACTCATCAAAGGGTAACTAATAAAAAGATGTTGCTCATCTTCAAAATTTTTAAAACCACATAGCCTACATGCAAGTTGTTCTTCTGGAATTTGCATCCACATTGTAACAAAATTTTCTCAGTAAAAATATATAATATTCTATGTCTTTCTAAAGTTTCTTTTTGGTCATCAGTATCCAATTTACAAGGGTCATCATTAAGGTTTTTTTTTACGGTGGTAGAAAGTGGCTTTAAGCTTGAGCATAGCTTCTCACTCATCCACCAACCTTTCAAAATTCACCTAAGCAAGATGAGCCTTGAGTCATTTCATTTTAAAAATATTTTAAGGTATACAATATGGATATATTAATTAATTAATGACCATTCACAAGCATTGAAAACTAGAGGCCCATGTAAATTGACGTGGCAAGTGCAAATGCCAATCAAATTTCTACTCATACATTATTGACTATGTATCATGGAATTATTTTGGAGATTTAACTTTTGTACCATTGCTATAGCCAAATGCAAAATACTATATTAAATTATTCTTATTCTTATCCTATTTTTAACCACTTTTTGAAGGTATTCTGATCTCCTAGAAATTCTCAAAATCTAGCAACGAGCTTTTGTTTTATGTTTTTTGGTTCTTTTTTTTTAAATTTGTGTTTATCATTGTATCTCAGTTGCAAACCTGCAGTTAATCATTTTGGGCAATTCATCAATGATTTCCAATAGAGCATGGCTATGGCCATTCATGGTAGTGGTAACCATCGCGATGGTGGTGAGAACGTGGAGGCTACAATAATTAACATAGTGATTATGATGGATTGTGGGACGTTATATAGCTATAAATGGAAATTAGCAAGGGGGAAATTGGGGGGGGGGGGGGGGGGGGTGGGGGGGGGGGGGGGAGGGGGGGGGGGGGGGTGGGGGGGGGGGGGGGCGGGGGGGGGGGGGGGGTGGGGGGGGGGGGGGGAGGGGGGGGGGGGGGGGGGCGGCGGGGGGTGGGCAATAGGGAGTAGGCCTCCTTCTCATCGGGACCAACCTCTCACTCTCTCTCTTTTGTAGCAACAATTAGGACCTCCTCTCACTCCAACAACACTCTAGCAAGCTTGCAGAGGATGATGTGCATAGACATAGATAGTGCACACATGGTAGGAGACTAGTCTCTTGATGCAGTGGTAGCAACAAGTGGCCTGAAGATAGTAGTAGGCACATCAGTCCTTCTCTTCTACTGTCTACCTAACGATGCATGCAACGCTATGGCATACAGCACATGACTCATTGCAGCAGTCACTTACTAGGCAATCTCCTCTCTTTAGTAGCTCCCCTATTTTATTTTTCTTTTCTCTTTTGGCCACCAATGAAAGATGACACCAGTAGCCTCTTTCCTCCCTTTTGGTCCATGTAACAAGTAGGCAACCTCCCTGGGTGGTGTTTGATAGGTAGGTGAGCTCTTGAGGTAGCAGTAGGCATGCACTCCAAGTGTACAATGGGTGTTTCTCCCTCTCTCCATAGTAGCAGCATTAGTAGAGAGGCAGTACATTCCCAAAATGGGCTTGATCTCTCTCTCCCTCTTTGACGATGGTTAGGATCTTCCTACCTAGCAGTGGGCATCACTGGTAGTGACGTACTGATGGTAGCTACAGGGACTAGGGAAAATTTAATGTTTTTAGTTACCTATTATACTTTTGAATTTCAAAGGAAGCTTTTTAAATTTCTCAATTTTCAATTTGATTTACTATTTTAAAATGGTACATGACCCTCTCCAGCTTAGACAATTCCTAGGTTTCCAAATCCATATAGGAGGTGCCCTAGGTAGTAGTCTCCTCAAATGAGTTTTCTTTTCCCTAGGTGTTGTTGCATCCAAAATTTATGCATCAACACATAGATGGGCTTAGAGCAGAAACTAGAAGAACTCTTGGGATTTATGCCCAAGGGAGACTGTCTGAATTAAGAGCTCATTAGATTGAAAGGTTTATAGAGTAGGTAGTAAAAGAAGAAGGGGAGTTGGGAAAAATGGAAAGTGCAAAAGAGTATAATAGGGATTCTTTTATCAAGAAAGGGAGGTCCAATTTTGTAATGAGGAGGAATTACCACTTGATGAAGTGGTGAATAGGAAAACCTTACCTATTCAAAAATCTATTTTTGACATTTCAGAAAAGGTCAATAAACTATGGGACTTTTTGAATGAGATGTTTCAAATTGCTATGAAGGTTGCTGAAGCATTCAAAGAACAAAATAGTGATCATGAACACAGGAGATGAAAAGAAGCTGAACGTGCCTTTTAGAAAGGTAAGGGTAAAGTTTTTGCTATAGAGGAAGTTGTGGAAATTGACTCTAATGATGATAATAGTTGTAACATCTATCAATACAAACATCTAAAGGGGTGTTTCCCTATGGTGTCACACTTACAAGAGTGTGGTGTGTATGCATTGAATCCTCGACTAGCACATAGGCAAGCACCTAGATGATTGCCTTATCCTCAAGGCAATCCAAGGTAATTACACTAGCAACAACAAGCTTATTACCCAAGTTGAGCTCCGCCACAACCATATGAGTAATACCAATAGTGGCACCAACCACAGTCATGTGGAATGCCATCAACAAAGTAGTAGTACCCTTACAAAAAACTAGATTTATATAGGTACTATGTTTAGCAACCTATTTCTCCATGAAGTTCTACAAGCCATGCCTCATTTCAACATCACTATTACCCTCCAAAGTACCGCTAAACACATTCACCATCTACTCGAGGAGAGAACTCGTATCCATACCATCCTCCACATCCATCTACACACATCCCTCTACCCTCAACCTAGTTACCTCCTACTCTAACCATGTAGGAAGAAATTTCTCCATAGTTGCAGCAATGAAATGCTGCGAGGGTTATACATCAACAACTAAATTTCTTGTCGATTGGTTCAAATAATTGATCAAGGAAATGACCTTTTTCTGATCCAAAAGTCCTCCAAAGCCCTTACAATCTAATGTAGTTGGTCACCCTACATTCCCAACAACCTCATCGTCTACATCAAACACCTTCAAGTGCCCTTCAAACCAAATGCTACCTTAGATCCACACTGTGATGTTAACTCATGCTGTTTTTGATTAGATCAAGGTTGGAAATATTCCTATGAAAAGATATAACCAAGAAAGTCCACTCATTTACTTGTAGATCATTGGACATCAGCCATGTAAGGCTCTTCTTGATTTTGGTTCTAGTGCTAATCTCATCTCTCATGATATGTACAAGGATTAGAACCTACCACCTCTCAAGAAGAGCAACATCCATTTAGAATTGGCAGACTAGTCAATCACTATTTCCTTGGGATTAGTGGAGGAAATTATGACCATAATTAGTGGGTGGTCATATCCTACCAATTTTCTAGTGATTAAGATTGAAAAATACAAAGGTGACTTACCCATGATTATGGGAAGGGCATGGTTAAGCATGGTTGATGCATGAATGGGAATAAGTGACCTCTCCTTGGAAATATCCAAGGAAATTGAATTTGTAAGGTTAGAGAAGAAGTGTATTCTATGCATCACATATAGCAATAATTGGTGCAATTGCATGTAAAATATTTGGTCCATCAAAAGTACATACATTAAAGCATGTAATCAGTGTGCACAAGAAATAGATATTCAAAGTGTCTATATGCAGCAACCATAAAACAAGAGGGCATCCAGTGGCTAACAATTGACTTAGATAGTAGCACATTATGCATGGAACCAACTGAAAGGCTAACATGTGCTTATGTTAAAAGCATGGATGAACTTAAGCAAGTTCATCACTAACTCTTTAATGATGAAGATGATGATACTTGTTGGGGAGAGTTGGAAATCTCTGATAACTTCAAGTAGGAGCCCCTAGAGTTGAAAACTCTACTAACCAACATGGAGTATGCATTCTTAAATAATGGTAAGCTAGTCATAATCAATGCCAAACTTGCTCTTGAACAAAAAGAAAAGTTATTGAAGGTGATTTACAAATGGCCAATAGCCTTTTCTTGATCATTACCTAAGTTGACTAGAATCGATCCAAGGATATGCTAGTAGCACATTTACATCAACCTAGCCATGAAGCCAAGAAGGTAGCCATTAAGATGGCTAAATCCCAAATTGAAGTAGATCATCAAGGAGAAAATAGAGCAACTCCTCAAGGTGGGGTTTACCTATCCCATCACAAATAGTGAGTGGATTAGCCAACTCATAATTATGCCAAAGAAAGGTAATAAGTGGTGGGTCTACATCAACTTTAGGATATTGAACATGGCAACATTTAAAGATCATTTTCTATTTCCATTTGTGGACCAAGTGTTGGACACTATCTTCAAGAATTGCTATTATAGATTCTTGGATGGTTATAATGGCTATAACTAAATCCAAATTGTGCTCAAAGATTAGGCCAAGACAACATTCATAAGTCCTTGGGGGGCTTTTGCATATTGTAAGATGCCATTTGGCCTGTGCAATGCTCCTATAACATTTCAACACCTGGTCCATAGCATCTTTTAGTAGTAGATCAGTAGTGGTATGGAAGTCTTCATGGATGAATTCTCCACCTATGGAGCTATGTTTGAGCAAGCCTTGGATTGCCTTGAGAAAGTACTAAAAAGATGTGTGAAAAAAAATCTATGGCTGAATTGGAAAAAGAGTCATCTCATGGTCCAAGAAGGCATTGTGTTGCGGCATCGATTTTCACAAAAAAGGATTGAGGTAGACCTAGAGAAGATAAGGGTCATCCAAGGAATAACATGCCAGCCAGAGATAGTTAAAGATGTTTGATCATTCCTTGGACATATTGGCTACTATTGACGATTTGTAGAGAACTTCTCTAAGATGACAAAGTCCTTGGTCGAATTGATGAAGAAAGATGCTCCATTCATCTAGACCAAGGAGTGAAAACATGCATTCCAATAGTTGAAGGAAAAAATCATAGATACTCTAATTCCATGAGCACTAGACTAGTCTAGACCATTTCACATAATGATAGATGCATCTAATTATGATTTGGAAGCAGTGCTTATGCAATTGGATGATAAAAAATGTCCATATTACATCCATTATGCAAGTTGAAGCATTGTAGGTGCACAATTGAATTATAACACCATGGAGAAATAATTAATGGTAATGGTGTATGCTCTTGAAAAATTTAGGCACTATGTGCTTGGTTATAAAGTATTTGTGTACACAGACCACAGTGCCATCCTCTTCCTAATGAACAAGCCAATGGTAAGCCCCCCGTATCATATGGTGGCTTGTGATCTTGCATGAATTTGATCTCACAATGGTAGATTGAAAAGGAACTAAGAACGTGGTCGCTGACCACCTCTCTCGATTAAGATGGGATAAGAAAGAGGAGGAGAGTCCACTCTCTAATCAGTTTCTAGATGAACTCCTCTTTACAGGAGCAATCAATGACCAAGTACCTATAGAATCAACATGGTACAATGGAATTCTCACCTAACTTCTCACTTAGGAGATGCCATAAGATCTTGAATTTAGAAAGAAGCAACAATTTCTTCATTAGGCCAAACACTTCATGAAAATCAATGGTCACCTCTACAAGGTATGCACTGATGGCTTGATTCGTTGGTGTGTCCCTAATGAAGATCAACTATGTGTTCTCTAGGATGCTCACGAAGGCCCTTGCAGAGGCCACTATGCAAGGAGACACATGGACATAAATATCCTTATGGTAGGACACTATTGGCCTACAATCTTTAGGGATGCCTATCAATTCGTTCAATCTTGTGAACACTGTCAATGAGATGGTGGGATGATCACTCAAATGGAAGATCCTCAAGAGTGAATTCAAACATTGGAGCCCTTTGACATATAGGGCATTAACTTCATGGATCCCATCATACCCATGTCCAATGGAAAAGCATATATCATTGTAGTAGTCAACTACTGCACCAAATGAGTAGAAGTAGCAACTATCACCAATTGTACACCATCCACTACTGCTAGATTTATACAAAAAAATGTTGTAAATAGGTTTGGGGTGCCACGAGCACTAATTTTTAACAATGGAACTCATTTCACAGGTGCCACTTTTAGAAAGTTGATGCAACACTTGGGGGTTGAACATAAATTAACAACACCCTATCACCCCCAAGCCAATGGTCAAGTAGAGGTAACTAATAGGAAGATCATAAAGATTCTAACAAGGACCATAAGCAAATATAGAAAATATTGGAGCACAAACTCAATAATGCCCTATAGGCCTACCACTCAACATGTAAACTTCCTATTGGCTACTCTCCCTACGAGCTAGTGTACAAAAAACTTCCAACACTTCCAATTCAATCCAAGCTTCATACACTCTTAGCAACCTATGATTTGAATCTTGACCTAAGTCTAGCACAAAAGGAAATACTAATCAATCTCAACATGCTAGATGAAGACCAATTGGTGGTCCTATCTTTGAATGAGGTGCACAATGCATTCAACAAACAATGTCATGACCTCAAAATATGAAAAGTGAAATTTCAACCAGAAGATAAGATTCTCTACTAGAACCCCACACATGTACCCTAGAAGAAAAAGTTTCAAATTTTGTGGGAAGAACCTTATACAATTGATCAAACCTTTCCCTTTTGGGGTCATGTTAATCTACAAGCCTGAAAGCCCAAATAAAAAGTACTTGGTCAACATCCAATAATTAAAACCTTTTCTCAAAACAAGACAAGTCAATGCAACCACCACCTCAATGGATGGACAACCACACTATATTTTCCAGACCTCCCCCTTTAAACATAGTTGTGGGAAAGATGGCCATCCATGCTAACCATCCACATGGCTCCTCATTCTTTCACTTTCTTTTTTTTCTTACACATTTTTTTTTACACTTTGCTTCTTTTTACCTTTTTCTTTGGTTTTTTGTTTTACTAATTTTCTTAATTTTTTTACAACATTATTAGTATGTTTTACCTTTCTTGATTAAGTTTACACTTTCTTATATATTTTACTTTATTTTTTTGAGTATGAATTTTCATTATTTCTACTAATAAAAGTACTTTATTATTGTAGGGCATAGTGCCACTATTGTTGTTTACTACTGATGGTTTGAGCTTAATGTTGTGATTGTTAATGACTAGTTTGTATTTTGAACTCTAATGTTTGATGAATATGACATGGTTTATTTTTCATTGAATAGGTAGTGAGTCCATGTCATCTACCCATCCAACAAACTCTATGATTTTCCTTAGTCTAAAAGTTTGAGGTCATTTCCATTAAAGAAACTTTTAATCAATTGGTGACCTTGGTAGTTTCTAGAATTGGGAAGGATTCAAAGGTTTGTAGAGGATGTGACTTCAAGGGGAATCAATACTCTTTTTACTCATCTACTTTCTTGAGTGTTTGAGTGTTTTTCATGAAATTCTTACTGTTCCATTCGAACCACTAATAGGAAGTCAAATAAAGTCTTTGCACGGTGTGGTTTCCATCTAAAAAGAAAAGAAGAAGAAGAAGAAGAACATGATGGAAATTCAAAGCACACTTGTTAGACAAATAAATTGGATACAAGCAATGGTTATGGAACTAGAAAGACATGTTATCCATGCCTAAATGTCCCCTCTAACTAAAGCCCTCTCTCTCACTTTCTACTTCTCTTTTCCTCTCTTTATGGAATGGTGGTTGTCTTGTGGGAGCACTCTTGTGTCTTGAGTGGGTAGATCGACCTTGGAGTGGCGATGTGAAGTCATTGAAAGAGGCTAGTTTTGGTTTGCACTAAATATGGAACTTCTCAAGTCATTTTAAACAAAAAATCCATAAGGGACTTCTTATGAACTTAATTTGGGATTCCATCCCACCTTCTCAATCATCCATATATGCTACCATAACTCATCTCACTATTGATTTCCATGTTATGCTTGATGTCTTAGTCTGACATGTTGGAATTCTTAGATAAATTCTTCTGGGTTGGTCCTTAACTTTTCATGATCGTTAATCAACTATGGGGCCCATGGGCTCCTTAGTTGAGGTTATGCAAGGGAAAAAAAGGCATGTGCCTACTATGGGGAGGACCCACTTGTATATCTTTTGGCTTGGTTAGTTAATTTCCTTACTTTAGACATTGTTACAATCGTATCTTTTGCATATCTCATTACCTATCCCACTTAGTGCTCTTTAAACTTTCATTAAATTCATTCTCCACATCAATTTCTCAATTTTCTAAATTTCTGAGCTCCAGAACCCTCTTCCTACTATTTTCATCCTATTCATGGCTTTTTGAGCTTCCATTTGATCCCAATGTCACTCAAAAACCCCTTATATTTTGAAAGTTTGATCAAAGTCAACAGAAGTCTATGGTGGTCAACAACTGCATCAACAAGGCCATGTCAATGCAATCGACCCCAATGATGAGGCCCTGTCAATGCATGTCAAAAACTCTATATTTACTGCTACATAATTTGAAATTTTTTGTTATTTTCTTCATAACACAAGGGGATTTTTTGCCATTTTTTAGAGCCCAAAACCTTTTAGAGCCCATAACTTCCCAACCATTTGTCCAAATCACTTCATTCTTTTATTCTGCAACTACCAAAGGTAAGCTCTTCCAGTGAAATGTTTTTGAAAATTTTTCTAACTCCCCCAAAGGGTTAATAAATACAATGATATGAAATTATCAAATTTTGAGAGTTAACCATTCCAACACCCTCTGAAATGAATTGTTAACATTAAAACATAAATAAAATAATGATTAAAATTGATTAAATCAGCCATAATCACAACTTAGCAAAGTGTAACTATCCTAAGGAGATAAGGTATCCTAATTGTTTCATGTTACACAACAATTACTAACCTATGATTATGTTGTCATGATAGTTGGCACCAAGACCAAAATGACCATAGGAGGAAGGACCCTCTCAACCAAGGAAAAAACAACCTAGAACTAGAAGGGACCAACAAGAACAATCCTAGGAGCTGCCAAAGGCAACCCATGCAACAAGACCTTTTCAAGAGGAGCCCAAAGTGGAATCTATTCAACAGATTCCTAAAGAAAAAGTTCCATCAGAATAATCACAGTGAGGAAAAGCATCGAGACCCATACCAAGGCTTGAAGTCACACTAACACAAGCCTGCCCTAACACCATTAGGCCCCATAAGATCCAATGCTCAGTTCTCCAAGAATTAAACTTTGGGCCATTTTTAGAGCATGCTTTAGTAGAGGTAAAAACACAATTGCAAACCTCTCCCATGTGGTACATGGGAGAGACGTATCTCTTTTGGAATAATAAAAGACTAGGCTCCACAATGAAAATCAAGGATATTCAAGTGTCCTATTTGACTGAAGCTATCATATAAGTGTTGGGGTTGCCTGATACTGAGACATAACTAGTAGAGCTATCAACACAAGGTGACCTTAAGGCCAAAAAGGAGTGGACTTAGCGGTGTTATGGGGTTGACCATAAGGAATATGACATGCTCACATTGGTGAAACACATGCTTCAAAATCATGACCTATTACCTCAATCCAACAGTGAGGCCTAGCAAAGTGACTACCTTTTCCACCTAAGAATGCACCTCTCTAGGTGGAAGATTTCTAGCAAACCTTCCACAACTGATCTATTTAGAGATTAAAAAGTGCTTTAAAGTAAACCAAAGTGGAAGGAAAACCCTACCTTTTCCATGCCTCATCTGAAAAATTTGCAAAAGAGTAGGGATCATCTGCTATGTAAATGACACAATCAAGCATGCTCCTTTGGCCTTGTGGTCTAAAATAATGAAGGACAAGACACCTATCATGACTAAAAAAGAGGAGTAGAAATTTCCACCTCTACTACATACTCAAGAAACAACATTGGAGGCCAATGTAGCCATTGAATTCTTGTGTGAAATCTGAGAGCAGCTCTTGCGTGAGCAGGAGTAGCATGTAGGAACGAGTGGTGTGGTCACCTTAATGAGGTGGCTCAAACAATTAGCTAGATGAAATAAGATGGACCAATATTCTCTGCCCAATGGATGTAGTTGCCCACAAGGTTAGATCCTAATGCTTGAGAGTTGATGGTGTCATTATCTCAACATCATTTATTCCTAGAAATATTTGGGAATGCTACCTCATTTTTGATGCATTTGAAGGAAGGAAAGGGGGTAATTGTACTTGTGATGTAGCACCAAGGATAGAAGATCGCTACTAAAGTAGTTACTGATCCAATCGTTAAAGCACTTAATGCACTTGTAGTGTCTTTACTAGACGTATCTGCACTTTAAGATGTGTAAACGTTCATAAGCATGGTCAACGGAAGATTGAATGTAACCTAGCATGAAGAGTTGCTAGATTGACTGGTGGGGAATAGGTAACCAATTCTAGATATCCTTGATTTTTTAGACAACATCACTACTACCCAGTCAAAGTTGCTGGAAGCAAAGGGCAAGTGCATCATCCTAGAAGGGCAACTTGAAATAGCCCAAGTATAGAACCAATGCTTGGCTATGGAAGTTGCTGAACTACATGCCCATTTTGCTAATCTCATGCTCCTCAACTTGACAACAACTAGAGACAAAGCTTTTCAATAGCTTTAAGAACAACTAAAACAAGCTGAGGAAATGGTGATGGCCATCTTCAACCAGTCTATAGCAAAAGCAAACACCTACTCAGTTTAGAAGGACTTGGTTCATATGCACCAAGAAAATGAATCATTGACCACTAAAAATCATTGCCCATGTAATGTTGATGCATAGAAACAATAAATGCAAGAATTTATTCATCAATAGCAGGAGAAATTCACCAAGGTAAACATAGAATTGAAAAAATTGGCCACAAAAAATTGGAATCTTTCTATGGAGGAAGTTTGAGCCTTATGCTAGAAGTCTGCCATTGAGATTACCAACTAGAAAAATGAAGCTATGAAGTTTGAAAGAGTTAAAAATTACTATAGAGACCAGGTTGGCTTGTAGAAGGATGTAAATGAGAAACATATTCAAATGGCTAAGGCAAAAGTAAAGAAAGCCCTCTAGCAACCCCAATAAGGAAGAGAAGTGTGGTAGCCCATCATTGATGGGATTGATGCCTATAACAAAGTGGAGATCTACTTGAAGGAGTTGCAAATTGAAGAAATGATAAAATACATGGAATTGGCCAATCTCTACTATGCAAACCTAGAAATGATTATTGTTGGATAACCATGGTTAGAATTGGAAAAACAAGTGGCTAGCTCGTACTTGCTATATGAGGTTGAGTTCAAGCACCATATGGACACCAAGCAAAACTTGAGATAGCAAATGCCAAACTTGAAGTTCTCAAGGCATGATTCATAGATCAATAATCAACTACTGAGAACTTGGCCAAGAGAATGAATGATTACCAAGAGCTGAAAGACACAGTTAAGGTGTTCGACATCAAGCATAAACAATTTGTTTCCTGGTTCATCAATGCTAAGCAACTATTTCCAATGATTCCCTATCCTTGGGATGTGCCCATTCCTACCCACATTAGTGAAGTTGCATGGATGTTGCACGATCCTAGGATTAAGGAGGAGAAAATGAAAGCATTGCTGGATGCTTTTCATCTCTTGCCTAAAGTTGTAGTAGTAGTAAGATAATTACAACCATCGCACATGCCTAAAGTTGGTGAAGGTCCCTCAGAACCTCAAGAGCCACCAACACCTAGGACTATCTAACCTTCCCCACCAATTTCATGCCATCAAAGGAAGTGAAGTCCAATTTTGAAAGAGTCATGTCATGGTGTTCAATTTTGTATCATGAACATCACAATTTTGTAATGTGTTGATCTATACACTTAGGCACTTAGTTTTGTCAAGTTAGTTGGTTTCTGTTTTTTCAAGAGTTAGTCAATAATCTCATACCTTCCCAATTTTGTTGTGGGGGTATGACAGGTTGCAGTTGCCTACATCAATGAGGCCTCATCAATGCATCATTTGCTACGTCAACGTGGCCTTGCGAACATAGGGTCTCTTTTTTGCTATAAATATGTGCTCATTTGCCACATTTGTGACATCAAATTGATAGTAGTAGCAGAGCTCATGTAGTTTGTCTATTTTAAAGTTAGAATATTTCTCTTGAGTACCCACAGAAAAAGTCATTGAGTGTATAGGTCTTTATTCGAGCACTATTGTACCTAAGCACAACAACGTGTGCGACAATAAAGAAAAACTTCTTGATAAACCTTGCAACATTTTGGATAGTTTAAATGTTTCATTTATGCATTTAATATTCTCAATTATTCATTCAATGTCTTCTAGTAATTAAGCTAATTAAGTGAGATAAGCTAGATAGATTAAATACATAAGTATGATCGCTTCATGTGTAACATGTATTCTCTTGGTAATCCCAATAGTGTTATTGCATGGTATGCCCAATAGGGTAGTGCTTGGTAACCTAGCTGTGGATATGTGGGTTCAAGATGTGTACAAAAAGTGGGGTCATATGCTTATGTTAAGATTAGTTAGAGATCAGTTAGTTAGTTAATTTAGATTAGTCATTAAATTACTTTATCTCTCTCTTGAGAGCATCAAAAAACATAAAATATAAAATGATAAAAATCATATGCCTTGATTTCACTTAACCATACCTTTGTACTTCACAAGTGTAATCAAGAAGATAATGAATGACCTTGGGGCAAAGTTCACTTCCTAGAAGACTAGTGCACCAGAAACTATAAAGTCCACAGAACTCGACCAAATTACATTTGAATGCTTTGTGATTTGTATGGTTAGGCATAGGGATACCTTGTCACTCATTACTAATACAAGACTATGATTCTCCATGATGATTGATTCTATTGCCAAATGATTAGTTGTAGGTTGAATTGATATACATCTTCTTAACCATTCTGGTTTATCAATTAATTTTATAACTACTCGATTTGTTGGATTAGTAATAGTTTGGATACCTTTTCTAAGCTCTTAATGAGATTTTTACTACCCCCCTGCTACCCACCCTTCTGAGGCCCTTCGTCCTTGAGGACACTAGCTCCAACAATGTAACTAATGGCATACTAGGGTTAGTAACCTAGATCTATCTATACGCATAGGCTTAGCACTTATTCTTAAGGTCCAACGTGGCTAAGAGGGTTAGATTATTAGTTCCAACAATTAAGTTGTTAAACATGGTTAATCGATCTAGGTTATTAGCTTACTAAGGCATGATTTAAAATATCCCCTAATTATTGGCTATCTAGATGACCAATTTGACATTATCATTGGATTTATAAGACTAAAAAAAATGTTAGAAATGATTTTTTATATGTTAGAAATGGACATCAAATGCCTAAGTTATGCTAAATTGGTCTTTAGAGGCTCTTAAGGCATAGTTTAGGGCTAGAGATTAAAAATTAATTTTTGAAAATTCATAGAGCAAATTCAACTTTACCATTGAGTCTTGAAGGTTGAAATTTATGAATAATAACTCTTTGTTCACCAAAAAAGGCATTTAGAATCAAAAGTTATGGGCTTCCAAAATATAGATTATTGGCATGAACTTTAACACTTTGCAAGATGTCATTCATCCCACTACTACCCCATGACCAACACGCGTAATGATAGAATCTTTATCTCCATTGCTACCAAGCCATCAATTGACCAATATGATCAAATATTGACCTACACAAATATTTAAATTTATAATTTTAGCCATTCATAGTGTTTATAGACACCACCGCTTTGAAAATCCTGGTGGACTTTTTGATGGGGGTCTCGAAAAAAACTAGCGGCACATGCACAAATAAAATACACTTTGCCAACAATTGTTTGGTGCTTGGCATTATTGATAAGGCAAGCTTTGACTAAAGTCAATGTCAATAATGATACCATTCAAAAGGTTTAAGCACAAAGAGCTTGAAAATGACTGGCAATTGAAACAAAGCATTTTGCAAGGATAACCAAAGAAATTAGCTTTCCATATCAAAGTGGAAAAAGAAAATGGATCCTCCCCACCTCCAAGCATGAGAAACGGTGTATGTATGTAAGGTAATGACACCTCAATATTTATTTTGAGTTTTCAAGTCAAGAGTCTTACCACTAGGCTAACAGCTCATTGTTTGGCCTTATGGCTTGAGAAATGAGCATCATACCATCCATCCAAATAACACCCCCTAAGTGATATAATATAAAAAAATTAATACAAATATTAGAACAATCAGTTATAAATAAGTAACACTAAGGTTTCAATATCCATATGTAAGGTCATGACACCTCAATATCTATTTTTTAGTCTATTACTATCTTCAATGTCACTTTGCACCATATTTCATTTCCTAATGGAATAGAAACACATCAATTGATTTCTTTGGTTTTATTAACAACTTTTAAAAGAAATATTTTTATCAATTTATATAACTTTATAATTTGTGCTTCCAACAATGAAACTAATTAAATTTTTATAACTTTATAAAATTTTCAAATTCAATTTAATTTTAGGCATGCTTTATGAAAAACTTAAAATGACAATAGCTCCTAAAATGTGAAACGAAATGAAGCTATATTACATCGGAAGACCCATAGAATCTATTGGACAGATATTACATTTTCATGAAAAATGAAGATAGACTCTACAAATTGACCAAGCACCAATGGGAGCATTAAAAACGAATCATACAGGCTTTTTGTTGTAACATTGATGAGACATGAAATTGCTCATATTGCTGATGGTCGCGTTAAGGCACCCACGATAAGACATCCACGTTATATCATGGGCTGCGATATCACGTATGCAATATATCGTATGTGATATATCAAGGGTCGCGATATCGCGTATGTGATATATCGTATGCGATATATCATGGGCCGCGATACGCCATTGGAGATAGAGTTTTCACAACCCAAGAAGCAGGACAAAATCATAGACATTCAGAAAAAAAGAATGAAGGGAATAAGCACCCAACTGCCAATCATATGTATGAATGCAACATATGCTTGTACGATCACCCCAAGGGCCAATGCCCCATATTGTTACATCTACATGAGCATTGGGGAAACATGTTACATCCAGAGCTTGTACAGAGATACTGTGTTAGAGCACAGTGGCAACAATCCTAGTCATGGGGGAATCCACCCTTAGACTGGAGGCACCCCTCACATTTTCTGAATCCAAATGCTTATCATGTTCAACCTCCTATTTCTTTAACTGGGCCACCACACTCTATCTCACCACAACACCATTCTCCACAACACTATCAATCCATACCTCCAACAAAACCACCACCTTGTGCACCTTACATTCCTCCTAACTTTCAACATTCTTATCCTTTCCCTCCTTCCACAATGCCACCAACTGTTCCTAAGGTGTTTGTACCACCGCAACCCATGAACAACACTTGTGCTACTACTACTAACAGCAGTGAAGAGCCTCC